>CM047806.1:30638463-30925957 GCA_026214975.1 Gentiana macrophylla
CCTTTCGGAGGGCTATGGATGATTCTCGACAAGGATAAATGGATTGACGCAATGAACCAAGAAATGGAGTCTATGCACTCTAACTCGGATCTGGAAACTTGTGGATTGCCATGAGGTGTACGCCCATAAGCAAAGAAATGGATCTACAAGAGAAAGAGGCGTGGATGGAAAGGTTGAAACCTTCAAAGCTAGGCTAGTGGCAAAGCGGTTACACCCAAAGAGAGGAGTCGACTATGAGGAGACTTTCTCGCCTGCGGGCCATGCTAAAGTCCATTAGTATTCTTCGCTCGATTGTCGATGCTTAGACTATGAAATCTAAAGCGAGATGGATGTTAAGACAAACTTTTCTAAATGGTTATCTTGACGAGGAAATATATATGCAAAGAACTGTAAGGTTTCATTGAGAAAGGCCAAGAACACAAAGTGTGCAAGTTGCTCAAATCCATTTACGGGTTAAAGCAAGCATCTCGGTCTTGGAACTACGTGATTTGATGAAACCATCAAGTCTTACGGTTTCAAACAAAACTCGATGAGCCTTGTGTATACAAAGCGCATTGTTAATGAGAAAAAGGTGGCATTCTAGGTATTGTATGTGGATGACATCCTCGCTAATTGGAAACAATAAGGGGATGTTGTGCGATGTTAAAAGTTGGTTAGCCATGCATTTCCAAATGAAATATTTAGGAGATGCAAGCTATGTTATAGGATCCAACTAATTCGGGATCGAAAGAACAAGATGTTGGCTTTGTCCCATGCATCTTACATTGATAAGATGATGCTACGTTATAGTATGCAGAATGCAAAGAAGGGTTTCCTACCAACCCGTCGTGGCATATCTCTCTCTAAGAAATAGTGTCCTCAAACCCCTGAGGAACAAGAGAGCATGGGACGTATTCCTTACGCATCTGCAGTTAGAAGTTTGATGTATGCAATGTTGTGTTCAAGACCGGACATCTGCAACGGCGTGGGATTGGTCAGTCGTTTTCGACCAAATCAGGCATGGATAATCGACAAACAGTAAAGAATCTCCTCAAGTATCTAAAGAGGACGAGGAATTATATGCTTGTATATTCAGGTGCAGACCTGAATATCGTAGGCTACATTGATTCTGACTTTCAGTCAGATAAGGATGATCGTAAGTCGATCTCAAGCTCAGTGTTTACTCTTGAAGGTGGAGCCGTAGTGTGGAGAAGTGTAAAGCAACCAAGCATTACGGATTCAACTATGGAAGCCGAGTACATAGCAGCCTCTGAAGCAGCTAAGGAAGCGGTATGGCTCAAGAAGTTTCTCGGTGATTTGGAAGTAATTCTGAATATAAATGATCCAATACCACTTTATTGTGACAAAAATGGAGCGGTGTCGAATTCCAAGGAACCGCGAAGTCACAAGAGATCAAAGCATATAGAGAGAAAGTATCATTTGATCGAGAGATCGTGGCAAGGGCAACATTTTGGTCCTAAAGCGCGCTCGGCCGACAACCCTGGTGATCCGCTCACCAAGACGCTGGCATCTAATGTCTTCGACAAGCACTTGGAGAGTATGGGAGTGAGAAGCATGTCTCATCTGCTTTAGAGCAAGTGGGAGAAATATGTAGAAGATAGATAAATGTAACAGGGTGTGCTCTAAAAACAATTGTTGCTTGTCATTATGGGCAAGTGGGAGATTGTTAGGTGTAGTGCCCGAAAAACAATTTATGTAATTGTTTTTATTAAATAAATGACAGATTTTATTTCATCTTATTATTTGCTTTGTGCTTATATTTAATACACTCCTGAAAACCCCAAGTCGTATCATATGTATCCATATAACTTAGTGTGTGTCACACATGAGGATTAAGTTTATGGTGATACACTTGAACTATTAGTCCGTGGTGAACTTAATCAAAGTATGGGGTCTATTCATTAAACCACCACTAATGCGCCCAGAACACTTTATGGTGTGACCGTCTTATCCGGACCGTCGACATTGGTTGTCTAAGTGGGGCATTTATATATGATAAGAGTCATATAGATTTGGACCGATTTAATCTCGAGTTTCTCATATAATTCCTTGATTCGTAAATCTTATTAAATCATAAGATGATCATATATGGATTAACCTTAATCTCGAAATGATTCTGAGACTCCTACTTGTTTCAGGATAGGGTTTGATGTGTTCGTTAAGGATAGCCAAGAGGCGCGGTCCGAATCACTTTCACGTTGGCACTATCTCGGAATGAGTGAGAAGTGTGTCTCTCACATATATGGAATCAATTCCTTCCTACGGGAAGTAGAAAGACAATCCTTTATTTGTTAATCCTAGAAACCGATCGATCCGGGAGTTCAGATTGGTTATGAACCAATTGATCACTAAAGTGGGTTAATGGTAAATAAGGATAAGATGTAGTGAAGAAGGTTTACGGAAATAATCCTACTTCCGTACGGATAGTCTATGGAGGGTTAGTTTATATGAAATGATTATATCAATGGACACTTATCGACTCGACTCGACGTTTTGAGAATAAGTTATATCTATAATCGATAGAGTTCAGTTTCAGATTTATGGTGGCGTAATTCCGGAATTAATGAATTAAGTAGAAATATTTTGTTCGATGAATATTTAATTTAATTTATTGTAGCTACTGATTATAGGTCCATGGTCCCCGGGTTGGCTCCTAACACGCGAGTGTTTTCTCGTTTTTTGTGGAACTCGAGAATAAATTAAATAGTTGGTCTATTTAATGAATATGCAATATTATTTATTTGGTAAATAATATTTAAAAATAGAAAATACATTTTCTATTAAAATTGCTTAAAAGTGGGGCCTATTTTGTGGATAATTAGGGAAAGAAATTTCCTAGATTATGTCACATATGTAATTAATTAATTATCTATTTGTTGGATAATTAATGGAAAAATAAGAGATTGATTTTTTTGGGAATTATCTCTTATCTTTTGGCAAATATATTTTCCTTGTGGGAATAGGTAATTGTGGTGTGAAAATGATAACTCTCTTGGCTAGTTATTTTTCTATATAAAGAGAGTTCCTCCCAAAGCACAATAAGAAATCACAATATGCGCCACTTTACAATTAAAAAAGAAGAGAAAATTAGTGTTCTTGTTACAGTCATTAAGAGAAGAAAACTTAGGGTTTTTCTTGGGCATATTCGAGGAGGTTCTACGGCGAGGATCGACGTCCACCAGTCGTCGCTAGGAGACACAATCCGGAAGACTACGGCATCTCCCTTTGGCCGACTATCTCTTCCTCTCCGATAAGGTAAATCTTCAACCTTCTCGTAGGATTAATTAGTTATGTCTCATATCGTAGATCGCATAAGCTTCCGATGTGCTAAGATCGAGTGTCTTGATCGGTGCTACTACTCCTAGCAAAAACAACAACAACAACAACAACAACAACAACAACAACAACAACAACAACAACAACAACAACAACAACAACAACAATAGTAGCAGCTGCATTACAAAAAAAATGGTTGCTCCTCTTTTGGAAACTTCGGCCCCTCTTGCTTCGGGCCCACGTCCTTGTGCTTCTTATCAATCACAGCATTATCTTGGTAAATGTCAGCTCTATAGGGTTCAAGGTCATTGTGCAAAGAGATTCCTTACATATCCGTTCTTTCAACAGGTTCACACTCTACAGGCTCAGCCCCCACCATCACCCCATGCTCAACCTTGGCTCCTGGATAGTGGAGTCTCTCATCATATGATTGCCGACTTTCACACTCTGAGCCTGCATGCTCCTTATCATGGTCCTGATGACATTCAGATTGGGGATGGAAGCTCTCTCTTGATTACTCATACTGGTTCTACTACACTTTACTCTACTTCTTCCGCTTTTCGTTTACCTCGTGTTTTATGCATTCCTCGTATCACCCGTAATTTACTTTTTGTTAATTCTTCCCTGATTCTTTTCTTGTGAAGTACCGTCAGACAGGTTTATGTCTTTACCAGGGAGAAGTACAAGATGGATTATACCTCTGGTCATCTTCTCCAATTTTAGCCTTCTCAGCAAATAAAACAACCTCTGTGACCTGGCACTATCGCTTGGGTCATCTAGCTTCTCCGATTCTCCAGCACATAATTCATCAGCATTCTCCGGCCACCACCCACTCTCCTGATGTATCTCACTGTGATGCGTGTTCCAGCCATAAAAGTCATCGTCTTTCTTTTTTAGTTTCTACTTTACAGTCATCCCGCCCCTTAGAAATAATTTTTCTAATGTATGGACATCACCTATTTATTCCATGGACTCTTTTAAATATTACGTCATTTTTTGAGGATCATTTTACCCGTTATGTTTGGTTATACCCTCTTAAACGCAAATTTGATGTTATATCTATTTTCCCGTATTTTAAAACTTTGGTGGAAAAACAATTTGACACGGTGATTAAAGTTCTTTATACTGGCAATGGTATTGAGTTCATTGCTCTTCGTGGCTATCTCTCCGATCATGGCATTGCTCACCACACATCCCCTCCTCACACACCTCAACACAATGGCCTTTCCGAACGTGGTCACTTACATATTGTTGAAACGGGTCTCACTCTTCTCCATCATCCACATATTCCTTTAACCTACTGGTCTTATGCTTTTGTTTAATTTGTTTATGTCATCAATAGGATGCCCACTCCCGTGCTTTCCATGTCCCATACTTATGATAAATTGTACCACCAGGCCCCTAATTATTCCAAACTTCGTGTATTTGGTTGCCTCTGTTATCCCTAGATACATCCCTACAACCAACATAAGCTTGAACCCAATTCTCTTTCTTGTGTCTTCCTTGGATATCTTTAACCCAAAGTTCCTATCTATGTCTGCATCTTGAAACCAATCGCCTCTATGTCTCTCGTGATGTTAAATTCGTGGAATATGTTTTTCCCTTCCTATCTTCCTCCCCTACACAATCTCCTGACTCATATGCTTGTGACTCGTGACTCGTGACTTCCCATTATTCTCTCCTCTCCTTAACCTCCCATCGAAGTCCCTGCCTCCCATGCCTTACCCCTGGACGAAACCCCACCCTCCTCTATTGAGTCTCATTCCTCATCTTTCCCCACTTCTTCCTCTTCCTCCTCCCTCTCTCCCCACCTCCTTCTCATCCTATGACTACCCGTGCTCATAACAATATCTTCAACCCCTCAAATCCTCAATCTTAACTCCCGCTGGATTCAACGTACTCGATCATCGAACCCTCTACTTACAAACAAGCTATTCATCTCTCCTCGATGGCGTCTTTCGCCATGTCTCGATGACTTTAATGCTTTAGTAACTAATGGTACTTGGTCTCTAGTTCTGCTCCTTCACAGTCAACTGTTTCACAAGACGTGGGTATTTCGTATTAAACGGAAGGTTGATGGTTCTGTTGATCGCTATAAATCCCGCCTAGTTGAGAAGGGCTTCACCCAACGCCTGTGTAGATTAATTTGAAACTTTCACCCCGTTGTTAAACTACTACTATTCGATCGTTCTCTATTACGGTTACTTTTGGATGGCCCCTTCGTCAGTTAGATGTTAACAATGGTTTTCTGCAGGGTACTTTAACTGAACAAGTTTATATGGCCCAACCTCCGGGCTTTGTTGACAATGACCACCCTAATTATGTCTTCCGCTTGCATAAGGCCATTTATGGTCTTAAATAGGCTCTCATGCGTGGTATCATAAATCAAGCGATTCGCTTTCTCAGGTTTCGTAATTCACGCTGCGGACTCTCGTTATTTATTTATTCGGCTCCTCCTACTTTTCTTGTGGTTCGGTTTATGTTGATGATATAATTGTGACAGTAATCGACAACGCTACACGTTTCTTCTTTTGTTGATAGTCCGGGTTCTCGTTTTTTTCATAAAGGATTTGGGTCCTCTTTCGTATTTTCTCGGGCGCTGAGGTTGATTCCACACCATCCGGTCTTCTTTTGCTCCTTATGATGACCCATCGGCTTATTGTCAGCTTCTTGGTAGCCTTCAATACTTACTCTTTACGCGTCCTGACTTGGCATTTGTTGTCAATAAGCTGTCCCAATACATGCATGCTCCTACGGTTCAGTATTGGGCCCTCGCCAAACGACTACTTCGTAATCTTGCTGGTTCATCCCGATGCGGTTTTCCAATTTATCGCTCCTCTCTTATGGTTCTCCATGCCTTTTCTGATGCCGAATTGGGTTGTAACAAGGAAGATTATTCCTCTACCAGTGGCTATTTGGTCTTCCTTGGTCGTAATCTAGTCTCATGGAGTTGTTGAAATAGTGTCCTAAACCCAATTGGGTTGGACCGGATCCGACCGGGTCGGATCATTTCTACTATTTCTTTGTGTTTATACATATATTAAATGGCTTTTATGTTGTCGTATATTTGTTCTCTTAAAGAACCAATTATGAATTGTTATATGATAACGTCCTTAGTATTAAACTGTGATAGAGAAACCATGATAGGCGATTATGGTTGATGAGATCTCTAATCACTTTAATAAGTTTGATACTTAAATGTCTCTAGGCTGATGTACTATTAAGCAGGGCATTAATAGTATAAACATGCTAGCACGTATTAGATGTCTTTTGTCTTTAAGGGCCGGGATAGATCTCGTCTATCAAAGTGTAGAGACACTTGGACTGTACGTGGATGTGTATTAGAGAATGCGTACGTTAGACTGATCCGCTTACATTAAGTGTCGCACTATGTGGCGGTTGTGTAATTATCCTTAAGACCAGAGTCTTCATGGCATCACGGTGTGGATTGTCATGCTTTGACACTATTGAGGTTTCCCCTAGCCACGGGGTGATCATTCGGTAGTGATTGGGTACGATACTGAAGCATGCGGAGTATACATGTGTGGTCGTCTGGAAATTGCGTACCCTATCAGTAGGGTGAATATCCGAAAGGGCCTTCTTATAAGGAATGTCTTACTCTCGTGAATCTTTGCAAAGTGGAAGTAAATGAGTTACTTCGAGAGAGTATGATATCCAGATTATAAGATACGGTCGTATGGATACTATTACAGCAATAGGATTGTAAGTTACACGGTAACTGTTTCACATGAAAGGTAGTAGTCATTGCATTTGACTCTTCCGATGATTGGGGGTCACGGTGTGTTGCTAGAGGCTATCCCATGATCGTTAGGCATGAAGGGCATTTTCGTAATTTGCACTTTGTGTCTACAACCAACATATTCGGAAGCCTATCGATCGGGTCACGTACATATGAACATCTAGCCGGTTTAAAATGCGGTTATAGCGATAACCAAATAAGGAAAGTTTATCTCAAGACTATAAAGGTTATAGTGGTAAATTAATATGGTGGTATTTATTTATTATGAATAAATTAAATACAAGATATTAATAGTATTATATTAATTAAAGAATATTCGGATGCCAATTTATTTGATAAGGTGGCAATGAATTTGTGTGTGTATAAGATACACTTTGGATCATCAGAATTTAATTAATGGTATTACTATATATTAATATTAGATATTAATAATTATATACTATAATGCGTGAGTTGCACATATGATGTATATATATATATATATATATATATATATATATATATATATATATATATGTGTGTGTGTGTGTGTGTGTGTGTGTAATATATATATGTGATATATATGCATGTGTAAATTGATTTATGGTAATAAAATAAAGATAAAGATATATTCAATATAAGATATTGTCAATATATATCTTAAGGAAAATATTTAATATAAGATATTAAACATTAATGAGATAAATCAGTCAAAGATATTTTCCTTATTTTACTAGTAAAAGGTTTTCTTCCTCTCCACTCTAGTTGGGGCGCCCCTCTCACTATAAATAAGAGGTGAGTGTCAAACTCTTCTGTACATCACAACTCCAAGAGCTAATAGTTCTTGTGAAAAATAGAGAGCTCCTTAGAGAGAGTTTGGGAGAGAGAAAATGTCGGTCTAGCAGCCGGATTTTTCTAGTAGCAATCCAATGGTGGATTCCGGCGGGTTGTTCGTGTGGACTAGCGGTTGAGGCCGAACACTTGGGTGGCTCCGTGCACAACTACTCTCCTTAGACGGTCAAAGCGTCGATCTTATAGATCAAGCAAGATAACCACCGTCTACTAGCTTATTTGTTTATTGCTTAAACGAAGTCGATCCTGGTTAAAGGAAATAAAATTTTGAATTCCGTTGCGTTCCCGCGTAGATTTCCTAACAGGAGTTCCAAGAAACAGAATTTTATTGCTCGATCTTCCATTGAGGCTGAGTATCGTTCAGTTGCCTCTACAGCTTCTAAGCTTAATTGGGTTACTTATTTGCTGTAGTCCCTCAGTTTTGCTTCATCCTCTCACGCCCCTACCATTTTTGTGACAGTATTGGTGCAACTCAACTCAATGCCAATCCGGTTTTCCATTCGCGCATGAAACACATCGCTATTGATTTCCATTTTATTCGCGATCAAATGCAACAAGGTCATCTTCGTGTTACTCATGTTTCTAGTGGTAACCCGACTTGGCGATGCATTGACCAAGCCTCTTCCACGTATTATGTTTCAATAGTTTTGCTCCAAGCTTGGCCTACTCTCCGACCGTCCAACTTGAGGGCGTATTAGGTAGTGTAGACACATTTATTGTGATATATTCTGTAAATTATTCTTTTAATTTATTATGTTATATTTTGTAATTAATACTGGTCTCTAGAATACTCTACTATGTACAATATATATGTAACCTCACGGTGTACACCTTTCAATTGTGAATACAATCATATTTTTCCAAAATCTCTCTATTAGAATCTTTACCTCCTCATCCATTTTTTTCTCCGTTTATGTTCAACAACTTGAGGGAAGTCTCAGGTTTCCAGTGGTACTTTCCCTTTCTCATGTTCTATCGCATTAAGATATGAACCCAGCCCAAATTACTCCAAATGGGATAAGATCTGAATAAGGGTCAACAAAGCGATGGTAAGAGTATCTCCTTGTCCCTTACATGAGTGGCATAAGAGGAACCATAGACCATGGTGGAGGTGGAACTACTCCTTGTGCTAGCAGAAGAGCTGATGCAGGAAGAGGTGGTGATGAAGGAAGCTTCAAAGGTCATGTTTGACCTTGACTACTTCGTGAACCATGATTAAAGTTAGAGTTGTAAGTGTTCAGCATCTAAAAGAGTGAACAACCAATGGTTAAAAAGAGAACAAGCCTAGGCAATATCAAAACATGGGGTCAAAATTTATTATTTTTTCGTATCACACATATATTTAAATATTCAATTATATACATTGTAATTACAAAATTCAATAGCTAAAACCAGGATGTTAATACATAAAAATAAAGGATCAATTACATATATATATATATGTGTTTATAAAAAATTCTACTATTAATAAATAATATTTTTATTTTTTGCAAGGTGTGCAGATCCCCAAAGCACAAGGTAGAGCCGCCCATGCTAACGAGAATAAACGTCCGGTACATGAACCTAATGATTTGATACCAACTGTAACGAAATGAACCATGTGCGAGGGTAAATGGTCACGCGCCGCTTGGCACAATCACAACTAATGATCAATCAGATACGTAGTTCTCACTTAAGACTTAGTATTTGTATCATACATAAAAGAGTGAAAAACGAAAAAGATTATTTATATCAGAATGTGCAAAACTAAATAATAAAGTATTAAATAACAAACCGATCGACTTAATCTAAAAACGTAATATAAAACACAAATTGAAGTCAAATTTGCCGTGCATACGCGTGCCCCGCCGCAGATTCTGTAGGACGAATCCTTAACATTTCCTATCTCTTGTTACAAATACAATCTACAACTCCAAGAAAACAAGAGGACAATCTAATATTGCCAAAAATCCCAAATAAACTACGTAAGTTCAAATTCAACTAAAATAAAACAAATATAACCAAATTAACTATCTATTGTCTCAAGAGAAAGAAACCGAAACGACATAAATGTCAAAAAGCGTCGGGTGCGCTACTCAAGAAAAAAAACGAATACAAACATATCGACTGAAAAAGAAACATCCTTAAGCATGGTATCTAAAAAGGATAATAATAACCGACTTGTATGAGGTATTCTCATATCTCCGGTCTTTACATTATCCTCATATAAATTGTTTTTAATTAAAAGTGAGCACGACGACTTAATAAAGAAAATATAATTAAAATTGGACCATGGTAGTATGTGGAATACATACTCATAGTTCTTATTTAATGCAGTTATAGTAATAAATAGCATTTTGATAATTATACTATAAATAAATGCAACATATGAATAAATAGAAATACGGAAGTATGGAATGGCATAATCATTATAAGGCATAGATGGGAAATCACTTTGTATCCAATTTCATATGAAAATTCTATTTCTTTCTTAAAACAGTTAAACATTAACCGAAAGGGCCCCTAGTCCCCTATCCTACGGAATGGGTGGAGAGGTTAATCAGATAACCTAGTGGCTCAGAGTCATGGGCTGCTATTATTCCAATAGACTGAAAGAAGTCCTCCATTTACGGGATTCGAACCTCCGCACTCCAGCTTCCGGTCCAGCTGTTATTACGACACCCAAGCCCTTTACCACTAGGCCATGTTTTGTGGATAAATTTCTATTTCTTTCTTACTATCATTACTCAACGTATCAAATCACATTAAGTGTACTGAATATAATTTAATTAAGTGCAATTAGTGGGATAATTGTTTCGGGCGACCATATGGTATTACGCTTTATATGACCCACAAAGGCAAGTGATACACCAGCCTGTAAAGGAGCCCTTGATCCATAATCGGGTCCGTCCGACGACCCAAACAGATGAATATGGTCCTCTCGGCCCAGTGAGTCCGCATCAACATACGCCGATATCACCGGTGAAATCACATACAAATGTACCATATATCCTCACTAAACAATCGTTATCGCCACCGTGATAATTCCGACGTTATCGAGAAGGGCTTGTCATGTTTAACATGATCATTAATAAATATACCATGTTTGCCATGACCTTTCACTGCCATATGTCATGTTGGCTATTACTCTATGGAATGTAATAAATTGAAAAGCTAACCAACTTGCTATATATTTTGACGTACTTGTAGGTGGGTACCTCATAACCGACCAGCATCTACATGTATAATTATTGACCCCTAGGCGCGGGACTTGTCTTGCATGTGAAGGATTCTCGAGAGCTTATAGCAAAAATAAGGGTTTCCACCAGTACCTAACCAAAACCCATCTGACATACGTAATGCACATCCTCATATCATGCATCTAAATTATTACATGGCATACAATTAAATAAAAGAAATATTCATTCAAATATCGTAAATGAGATGCTAACTGGACCTTACATGACAGTGTAAGGTATACTGTGTAATATTCTGAAAAATCACAACAACAATGGGGTCCAGTTCAACCGCATATGCTATAGTTCTACAACATCTATCGCAGTCCTGCCACAACAACCGCAATTTTGATTCCCATAAGTTTGATCGAATTTCATAACTTCGTTAATTGCATGAATAATTACAAATTATTAATGACAAAAAATCAATTAAAATTAACAAAAATTAATCTAGCTCCCCAATCATATAATCCTACCTTTATTGAGTGCAAACTGTGATATAGAGCTAATTTTGACTACTGAGAACGATGATTTACCTATTAGAACATAAAATGACGATCATATCAAATTAAAGTCCATAACTTTTGATAAAAGAAAGATTAACAACAAGACATTAACATTATGATTACGAAGAGACGAAAAAACAAATTATCTTACCGAGAAACTACGATACACGCGATTATTATCTTTATATCGCCTTAATCTATGATCGCGAAAAAGATGAGATTAGATCACGAAAAGATGACTTTTGGGTGGAAACTTTTTTAGATTTTTGAACTAGTGTTTAGGGGTGATAAAAGATGTACTATGATGTCACATTAAGTGATTGAGAGCCTTTAAAGCTGTCTTGGTTGTAGGGCCTACTGACTTTGCCGTAGATGGGCCACAATTTCCGAAATATATCTGATTTGATGTACCCTCTATTTCAAGATAATCAAAAACAATACAAAAAGATTTGTTTTAAAAGAATTGGCGTAATACATTTTCAATGTAGCATTTATTGTGTTTTTGCTACATTTACCATTATTTATTAAGGAGTGAGAGAATAAATACAACATTTAGTCATTTTGGTATTCAAATTAAAGCATTAATTCACATCCTTAATATGCGTGTTCTTTACAACTGCCTCAGTTTTTTTTAAAACGGATGGAGTATTAAGAGAATTTCTTGCAAACTCGTTGATTTCACCGAATTTCGCATGATTAGTAAAAATTTATTGACTCATTTTTATGAAAGTTTTTCCGACCCAGACAGAGGTAAAACATTCAAAATTTCGATTTTAATCAATCTCCAGATAATGATTGTTTTTTCACCGACCGGGCCGAATATTTTGTGTGTGAAAAGATGTTCCCAAAATTAATCACTTTTATCGCCTGAGAGTTTGAAGCAATTATGATTGCTGTTTCAATTTCGTTAGGGTTTCTCATATGTGATTTTTTTGCATGAAAACGTCATCCCAATATATACGTGACAAACCGACAGAAGGCCTTTAACGTAAAATTATCAAACTTTGATGAAACTTGCATTTGCATCCATCACCATCCACGTTTTATGTGAAACGTTTCCTCTCTTTTAAGATTTTAGTTTAAAAGGTAACTTTGTATTCAACTTCTTCATACTTATCCAGAATCGACTCCCCCAGACCATCTATAACTAACGTCCGGGGAAAGTAGAATAGATCTAAAACCTTTCTCGCCATTTCAGGGATGATACTAAATAGTTCGCTTCATAAATCTGAGCTCAAGCTCAAGTCGAAGTTCAAATCAAGTCGATTACATTAATTAACTGAATGATTTAAGTACTGAAATTGATTAGATTGTTTGACAACAATATAAATCTTAAAACATAAAATGCTTTATTTTAATGCTTTGTGTATACACTCTTTTTTTGTATGTTTATAAAAATGCTATATTTTTTATACAAGATATAACGTGTAAGTTTTGTTTTGTAATTATATTTCGAATTATACTTCATAACTTTAAAAAAAATGTATTACTTATTTTAAATGACTTTTTAACAAAACTAAAAATCATAAGGAAGACAATATATAAGAGTAATGCTTTTTTTATAATAAAATATTCACAACAATGTGACATAATACATCTTCCATTATTGATTATTGTGTAGGTCTCATCTTGATTAATTATACCAAAATTTTATTGTATTATTTATAATTATTTTGCTGTGAAACTAGCATTTTTTTTTTAAATAATAACCTTAATATAACTATATACAAAGTGCATAAACGGTTTGTGATAATGTGTATAGAGAAGGATACATTTTTTTGAGACTATGATAAAAGCATATTAAAACAAACAAAAAATGAAAGTAAAACAAATAAATAAGTGAATAACTGCTCCTATAAAGAATGATGCACTCATGCACGTTGGCTGGATATTTCATTCAGCGATAAGTGGTAAATGTTGCGCTGAAATTTTTTGAACTTTTAACACAGAGAATTCAGTGGTACTTAACTAAATAAGATGTGTTAAAAATTTTATCAAACATGTCTAATTATAACCACCTCTTAATTTCCTCAGAATAAGCACTTAATTCGTATACCAAACAGGCCCTAAGAGAGATGATAAGCCAAAGGATCGTGGTCCATCTTGATAAGCTTGTTTTTTTTTTTTTTTTTTGAAAAAAAATTTTAGGTGTAGTAGATAAAATGTTTGTATAATGAAGAAAATGTTTATATGTAATGTGTTCAATCTATAATGTTTTTTTTTTTTTTTTTTTTTGAGAAACAACCCAATTTTTTTTTTTTTTTTGAGGAAACAAAGAATTTTATTAAGCAGTATCTGCCAAACAAGCAGCTAAAACGTCACCCGGGAGCGAGGAACCCAGAGTGTCCGAGCAGTAGCATACAAACCATATCTAGCTAAAAGATGTATAGGAATATTACGTCGAATGAAAGTAAATGAAACAGAAGTAAAACTAGGCACATGAGCCAAACAATCCTGAACTAAACAGCCCAAAGCTGTGAGATCTACTCTGGGTTGTCGAAGTTGCGAAATGCACGCCAAACAATCACTCTCCACTTCGAGCTTCCGAATCCCTAAGTGCTCCGCCTCTTCCAAGGCCAAGGAAATAGCTTTGAGCTCCATATACTCCACCGGGTCACCTGGATCAAAGTGATATGCAAATGAGTGAAGGACTGATCCATTCGAGTTGCGGAAAATAACGCCTATACACGCGCCGCCACAAGAACGGATGCATCGATGTTACTTTTCACCACATCCTGTCCGAGGCTTCGGCCCATCTATCCAAAGAGGTGGCGGTCCTGAGCCTGCACCGAAAGCTTCCATGGCCCATATACTCACCAAAGCGACCAAAGATCGCATACCGCTGAGACATAAACCGCTTGATCATCAAACACAGCAGAGCAGTGCGCCTTCCAGATCCCCCACATAAGCCACACGAATCGAGCCGTGTCCTGAACACCATGTTCCTCAATCAGCCTCATGAAGAACTCTACAAAGAGGCGGAGTGGAGACGCTGCAAGATTCCATAAAATGGCGACACCCTCCAAATCCTGTCTGCCATCTCACACTCGATGATCACGTGTCACATTGTTTCCAGAGTCTCCCCACATGCCAAGCAAATACCATCACTTATGTTCCGCCTTTGCAGACCTTGGCCAATAGCAAGACAGTCGTGCAGGCATCGCCACAGAAAGTGCTGAAAACGTGGCTGGACAGGAAGTTGTCAGCATCTTCTCCATATCTCACTCCCCTCTCCCGACATGGACGAGCCTGCCCTTGACGATGGCCCTGAAGTGCTTAGGGATCATTCTATAATGTTTTTCAAAAGGTTTATGTATAATAAATAAAATGTTTATAGATAAAATTTTATAAAATGCTGATGTGACAATGTGGTATATTTGTCTTTTAAAATGTCTATCATAATCGATGTTGTAACGCCCCGTGCCCGGATACCACACGTTAAAGCACGTATAATATTAAATAAATTCAATATTATACGTAAGCCTCTACTACGTCGTATCGAGTTTAGCAAACGGACGCTAAAAAGACTCGGCAAAACACCCTAATGCTACTAAGAATGGGAACTCAAACGCATTTAAAGATAGAAAAGGGTAACTTACAACAACGAAATAGCTCACAAAAGAAAAAAAAACAAATACAATATTAATTTCTTACAAAAGTCTAAAAGGAGTTGAAGCATCATCAAAGGTCATCCTCTCAATTTTCCTCATCAAATCCATGGTTAACTTGTACATCTTCTCACCCCACAAAGTATACAACAAAATGCAATGTAGGTAAGTACAACGTACATAGGTAAGAGAGAGAAGCTAAAGAATTACTAAGCCTTACAACGAAAAGGTTCATATTATTAATTAAGTTGTCTTTGTGAGACCGACTCAAACTCTAGGGTTCACTTCATGCTCATCAACACGTTGTGACTCTTGGCTTTTAACTTAGCTTATCTTTGTTACATCAGCATTCAAGGGCACTACGCATGGTGTATATCCACCACGAGATATTACTGTGCAACCTATCAGTGGATCACACCAATAGCCACGGGGGAGCCCCGATGGTGTACACGTTCGGCGAAATCCCCTACTCCTAGTGCCACTTCGAGGCCAGCAGAGATATTCTCTACTACAGTGCCCCTCGAGACCAGAGACCAGTAGAGTTATTTACTTTCACAATGCCCACACATCACGATAAAGCCTTTTGTCTTACCAAGAATGACATGATGTTTAATCTTTTAAATACACAAGTACGTTGATTATTAATGTTTAACTAGCCGCCTAAGTGTTTTCAAATAAGGCTCCCTCACAACTGCTACTCTCTCACCTAGACCACTAGACACAGACAAAGCCTAGAAAATTACACAGACATTGATGGATGCTAATCCATTAAAGAACAGGCCAATCATGCTCTTCTAATGGTCCTGACCTTCAACTCTTAAGAAGAATCCATTCGGTGTCAGAACTAAACGCATCAGAAGCTTATTCATGGCTTGTTCATATTCATTTAACGTTATTACATCAAGAAACAACACTTAAAGCTGGATTCGGGGCTCAAAACAAGTTAAACACCAAAACTGGCCCAATGCACACGCATTCTGCTCAATGCGCACGCATTGAGCTTCATGAACCATTCAGGATGCTTTTGTTCATACAACGCGCATGCTTTGCTCCCCTATGCGCGCACGCACAAATGTCTCTGTATCACTTCCCACCTCCTGTCTCGGCTAATGTGCGCGCTTTAAGTGCAATGCGTACACATTAACCCAAAAACTGCCCTAAACTCAGTTCTCCTGCACTTTCACGATTTCTAACCCATCCCAACATGTTTATCAACAATTTAAGCATCAAAACGCGGCCATTTGTCCCGGCCATTGTAGCACGTGTGTCGCCTAGGGCATAAGGGGCATGATGACTTGACGTCATGCTCACCTTCAATTCTACATTAATTCCCAACTATTGGACTTTAATTTCCCCGCTCATGAAACGGCTCTGCTGCAATGGATGGCAGAGGTCCACAAGACCAAGCACCTGAGTAATCTAAGAGCCGGAAGGGCCAGAAGTGCCTACTACTACTACCACTACACTTACACTTGGCTCACACATTTACTGAGTAACCCCCATGTCCAAAGGCCTGGAAGAGCTAAGGGCTTCAATGCTTACTCTTTATCCCATCTAACGGCAACAACAAAACTATATCCTAGCATACCATGGCATCACATACTTCACTACAACAATTTAAACATGATTCTAACATTAAAACAACACAATTACTCAACCTTTCTCATCATAAAACTTAATTACACATTAGGAAGAGTCTTTTACCTTATTAGCAAGCAATTCCAAACCAAAACCTTCGTAGAAAATCAAGAAGACTTTCCAAGGGTTCACTCAAAACCTATTTGATCACAATTACACTTAGATTAATTGATGATCAAAAGCTTCTAAACCAAAAATGGACTACGATTTAAACCTTTTTAACACACCAAACTTGATCAAACCAATTGAACAAGAAACAATGATGATCAAAAGCTTCTAAACAATTAGAACTACGAATTCAACCAACTAAGACTTGAAACCAGTCAAAACGTGAAGGATCTAAAACTAGGGCTAAAAGCTGTTACCTTT
Source organism: Gentiana macrophylla (assembly GCA_026214975.1). Classification (NCBI taxonomy): domain Eukaryota; kingdom Viridiplantae; phylum Streptophyta; class Magnoliopsida; order Gentianales; family Gentianaceae; genus Gentiana; species Gentiana macrophylla. The sequence goes on from CM047806.1 coordinate 30,655,667, forward strand.
CCAAAACTCCAACTTTTTGCTATTTAACGATCTTCCTTTCCCGCTGATTCCGTTTCACTATTTGTTTTTGAAAACCGTAAAGAATTGATGAGAAATTGGAGGAACTCTCTTTGGCTTTCCCTTTGCTCTTAACGTAGAAGTTGGAACGCTTACGTTCTGATTTCTGATTTTCTCGTCTGATAACTTCCCACTAACGAGGAAGGTTTATTTCTTTGTAAATAACCTCTAACAAAATAAATACCAATTATTTCCTTTAACCCCATTAATTACAATTAACTCCCAATAAATACTATTTTCCATAATTAATATTTCTTTCTAATAAAACTTAAATCCATGATTAATAAATCTAATATTACGAATTTTACAAATTGACACGTCTGTTCTTTCCTAAAGTTCGGGATATTTAAGATGCACCTAGAAAAAAAACTTTACTATATACAATGGATAATATAGCATTGCACTCTTTTGCAATGGAACTTTTTATTTGCATTACACCGATTCTATCGGCACACCACACCTAGAATACATAATCCATCTTTTGAAAGTCAATTCTAGTGCAAAAAAAAAGACTTTTTGAAGGTCGGTTTTCATAATACACCTACAGGAAATTGATTTTTAGCTCATAACCGACTTTCAAAATGTCGATTATAGGGTGATACCGATAGAATGGGTGTGATATACATAAATACCTCATTCAAAGTCGATTTGGAAATAAATCCAAGTTCTTAGGAGGAAGGATAAACATATAAATAAGACACAAGGCAAAGGGCTTGAGTCTTTTAAAAAAAAAATTTCTTGAATTTTGAAAGTGTGGAGTTATGTCAACCCGTAAATGAACGACTTTTTCATTGTTTTGTATAATAAAGAGAGTTACTTACTTTCAGCCCATTAATTTACATAATTAACATCTCAACTTATCCCGTAAAACAGTAACGGTGGAGACCCAGGTTTAACAATATAAATAAGACACAATGGACTTGTGTGTTTTCCAAGTGTAAGGACTAGTTTTCTCCCACTTTGGCTAGTTGTCCTTTGTTTTCTAGCATCCTGATATTCTATCATCAATATCTATAAAGAAAGTCTTAATATTACTGTACATTATTATTTTATGTAGTTTCATCTTTCCACCATTCAACAAACAGTAAACACAGGGAGGAGAGTTACCAAAAGAAGAGAGCTGGAATCACATGGCTGCTGTTTGCCAAATGGGTCCTCCTCCTCATTCTTCCGACCGACAATAATCAGCTTCATACCATTAAAACCAGCTCAAATTTTGCTCTTTTTTTCTTCTTCTTCTCTTTTTCTTCCCATCTTCCCAATCTAAGTAATGGCTGATGATAAGGTACTTTTTTTTTTCCTACTTCAAGTATAATTTTTGCAGCGATTCCTTTTTATTGTGCGCAGAGGGATTGTCAAAGAAAGTAGAACAAAAATTCTTAGGCTGGCAAAGCAGATTTTTATGTATATAACTTCGCTGTTGTGTATTTGGTCATTTTGGTCTGTTGAGCTAAAAGTGTTGTTTGGTTTTGGGGACGTTTTGTCAATGGGTGCCAAGGAAAACATTTTGAAACTTTTATCTGATTCTACAGCTCCAGAGCAGAAGAAACTTTAGAAGCCAAGTGTTTGAGCTGCCGAGATTTGGTTTCTTAGGTTTTTGACCTAGATTGATTTAGATCTTGATTTTTGCTGCCAAAAAAAAAAGCACACACACACACAGCTGCACTGTTTTTTCACACTTGATCTGGGACTAGCTGAACTATATGTGTATTTAAGCCAAGATGAATTGCGTTTCTTCTTCTTTGAAGTAATGAAAACTGTTAGCTTGACGTAGGCTTTTTAGTAAAGGGATTTAATTTGCTAATTGCTTACAGAGGCTTTTTGTGATAATGGTATCTAGTGTACTGCTTTCTGGTGTAAAGTTGTGTTTTTTTTTTAGTGCTTCATTTAATCTTATTGGCTTCTTAATTTTTGCTCACAGGGGATGTCTGCCTCTGACATGGATGAAGACGAAACCGGCCACATTATCTCAACAACAATTGGGGGAAAGAATGGAGAACCAAAGCAGGTAAACGATTTGAAACCGTGCGTATTAGTTTGATAAATTGGATTTGGTGTTTGTTATCTTCAAGTTTTTTTTTTTTTTTAATCTGAAATGGAATGGTTCGAGTACCTAAACCTCTTCCTACTGCATACTGTTTGATGGAGTTTGTGGGCTCAAGTATGTTACTCTTATGTAAATCATCTTTTTAGTTTTTACTAGTCTAGCTCTTTGCGTCAATGAGGCGTGTTGTAGTGCATTTCACTCAGAATAGAGATTCTGTATTATAAGGAAAAGTAGTGTTCATGTTAACAGAATAGAAATCTGTTTAAAAAACTGATGCAAGTGGTCTTACCCCTACTTCTTGAAATTCCCCTTGCAGACTGTCAGTTACATGGCAGAGCGAGTTGTTGGGACAGGATCATTTGGAATTGTGTTTCAGGTATGCTATGTTCATTGTGCGCTTTATTTCCCCTAGAACATGCTGGACTCACCATTGTTTTCTCTTAGGCAAAGCACCTGGAAACTGGTGAAACTGTTGCTATAAAGAAAGTTTTACAGGACAAACGATACAAAAATCGTGAATTGCAGTTAATGCGGACAATGGACCATCCAAATGTTGTATGTCTGAAGCATTGTTTCTTCTCCACCACAACCAAAGACGAACTGTTCCTGAATTTGGTGATGGAGTATGTGCCAGAGACTATGTATCGCGTTCTGAAGCATTATAGCAGCATTAACCAGAAAATGCCGCTTATCTATGTCAAACTTTACATTTACCAAGTATGTGGGCTGTTTATCTGTTGAAGAATTCAGTTTTTCTCCTACATTCTGTTAAGTTTGAGATTTATTTCAGATCTTCAGAGGGTTAGCTTATATGCACACTGTTGCTGGAGTGTGCCACAGAGACTTGAAGCCTCAGAACGTTTTGGTACGTTATATCTTGATTGTTGGTAATAGTTTTAGAAGGTTTTGTTATTAATACTAGTCTTTTAATTTCCAGGTTGATCCTCTCACACACCAGGTGAAAATATGTGATTTTGGAAGTGCAAAAGTGCTAGTAAGTACAGCTCTCTCTGATAACTTGCACTATGTTGGTCCGCTATTCTTCATTCCTGTTTTCTTGGCAGCTAATCTTTCGATCATGGAAGTGTAGCGACTAGCGATGCAGCTTTATAATATGGATATGTACTAATCTTCCTACCTACGTTTAATGAATTTCTCGTATGTGTTTCAAGATAAAGCACACTCAGGTCTTTAAAGGCCATATTATTGCCTCGATAGTAATAGCCTTTTGCGGTGGTATCTATTTTCTAATAAATCAAGGGTCTGTCTTTATATTTTTGTTATCTGTTTCATGTCGGTTTGTCTTTCTCTTTTTGGTTTCTTCAGTTGTATAAAAAACTGTCTATTGTGTTCTTAAGTTCTGGTTGGAGTTGCACCTATCAGATGTAGCAAGAAGCTGTTAAATAATGTATGGCATGTTTTTTTACTAAAAGCATATATGTGACATGATATGGCACAGTGAAAAAAATGAAAAAGAGTTGTTACCATTTCTCCTGAAAGCTTAAGTTGTTTGGGTGAGAAGGTGAGCAACTAAGCTATTAAACACAATACACTTCAACATTGCCCGTGAAGTGTGCCTACTACGAAGAGTCTTGGGACAACAAATACACACAAAGGCAAACTAAGGGCGCATCGAGGCCTATAAGGAGGCTACAAATAGGGTAGAAGTTGGGTAGAGAGGTTTGATCTCATGACTTCTTGCTCCAATGCCATGTCGAATTACATCTCTTTAGAAAAAAAGTTGTGATTTGGGGGTGAGTAATCAAGATGATTAGAAACAACACAGTTTAACACGAGTCATAGAACAAAGCTTTCCAGACGATGCTTTGTATCTACAGCTGAAACTTTTTATGCTTGTGCTGTTGTTAGTTGAAAATTTGGCTTGACTTCTGATAATTCAAGTGATACAGGTTCGACTTTAGTGACTGTCTGTGTTATTAGTGCTTTATTAGAATGCCTAGACATTTTTTTGTGTGAATTAATTGTAGCTTCGTAGGATTTTCGCCCTTGCCGTTGCTCATAATATTTCTGCAGCACTTATTGTTAATCTATATGTTTGCTCAAATTTCTTATAAATTTATAATTGTATTAGGTGAAGGGTGAAGCAAATATATCATACATTTGCTCACGGTATTATCGGGCTCCAGAACTTATTTTTGGTGCTACTGAGTATACTTGCTCAATTGATATGTGGTCAGCTGGTTGTGTCCTTGCTGAGCTTCTACTTGGTCAGGTAACTGCTGTATCCAAGATCTTTGCCCTGTTAAATACTATGGTTTTATTCATCTGTGCTTGCATATAGAATTATAGATATTTATAGACAAAAGAGACAAGTGTGAATTTGTCAATCTTACATTACTTGTAAAATCACCCTAAAACTTGAGTGTGGATCCTCTCTTGTGAAGGAGTGTTTTTTATTCATCAACTACAAAGTCCGAACCAATGTTGTTTTGAGCTCCGATGCAATGAAGAAGAAGAAACGGACCTACGGTCGGATATCCATCCCGTGGTGGATGCGCGGTTGGATTTCTATCCCAAGACCGTCCCACAGGAGAGGATCTGCACCCCAAAAAACTTAGGCTGTTAAAGTGTAGTTTTTACCTTAAAACAACCCTCCTCTCATGCCCGACTATTTTTCTTGGACAAATTGTTGATGTTGAAATTCTAGCTCTTACGTGACTGAATTGCTAGGGGAAATGTAGAATTTGATCCATGGATATTTTGAAGGCAGAGTCCTTGTTCGAAATGAAAACACTTATGCATAAATTAAAGTAGTTTTATTTTTTTTTTAATTCGAATATCTTTCCAGCCACTGTTTCCTGGAGAGAATGCTGTGGACCAGCTGGTGGAAATAATTAAGGTACCACTTTTTTTTTATAATTTATTTATGATATTTCACATCAAAATTTGCCTACCAGGACCTATTTTTATGTGTATTTTGGCATTTGGTCCAGGTTCTCGGTACACCAACCCGGGAGGAAATTCGATGCATGAATCCAAATTATACTGATTACAGGTTTCCACAAGTTAAAGCACACCCTTGGCACAAGGTTAGCTTTTTAATCATGTCGACTTACTTGGAGACGGATTATATAATAACGTTCGGTGTTCATGCTCTGTATAGTGTATTTCTAGCTAATTTCCCTCCTTTAATGCCACTTGACTGAATTAATCATTTCAAATAAGTAACTATCAAGGCCTACAGCCCTACTAGGTCTATGCATCACTGTTCACCTAGGTTGCATGGTACAGGTGTAGGATTTAAAAAAAATAAAGCATACGAGTACAAAGGAGATAGAACTATAGGGACCAAGTAAATATTCATAAAATAATTCATTCATTTTGGGCAGTTTTTCGTCAATTTTTTTATGGCTCTTTTTAAATTTTCAGTAGATTTTTTTTTTCACATATCCGAGCCCTACCAGAGCAAGCGCCACAAGTTGACATATCTGGATCCCGTGATCTGAATTATAAGAAAATTGCAAATTAGCCCTAGACGTGTATCCTAACTATCCGGTGCATATCCGTATTGGATACGAGACTCGTTACCAAACAACAATATCCGTGCATCATAGCTCTTCACTAAGGGTTATTCCTAGAATGGAAGGCAAAAGGGGGAAGGGGAGATAATGCTTGATGTTCAAACTTGGAGCTTTAACATGCGTTTTTAATTTCAGGTTTTCCAAAATGTATGCCACCTGAAGCAATAGATCTAGCTTCAAGATTGTTGCAGTATTCTCCAAGTCTTCGTTGCACTGCTGTGAGTTCCGATTCTCCTTTCTGCTTCATGTCAATGTGGGCAATATGCCAAAAAAGCACATGTTAAAATAATGAGCTTTTTATTATTGCAGTTAGAGGCATGTGCACATCCCTTTTTCAATGATCTTCGAGAGCCTAATGCTCGATTACCAAATGGACGACCAATGCCTCCTCTCTTCAATTTTAAGCAGGAGGTATGTGTTTTGAAATGTAATTTCATTGTAGCATCGGGGTATCATGTCCAATAAAATGAGTCTGTATTGCAAGGACAGGGTCGGGAATTAACTCGTTCACAAACGCACCACACCGCACCCTATATGTTTATGAATAATCCAGTGTTGACCAATTGTTGTTTGTTGGATGTAGCTGTCTGGAGCATCTCCTGATCTTATAAACAGGCTCATACCAGATCACATCAAGAGGCAAATGGGTCAACAATTTGCACCCATGGTGACATAAAGACAAAACACTAGACATGGAGTTGCACCCCGCTCTCCTTGTTTACGTGTGGAATCTGTACTCGTCTAATTATCTCGTCGTGGGCCATCTTGATAAAGGCAGACAGGTTTCTAGTAACGGGGTTTGTTTCTTTTTGTCCCTCCCGGTGTTCTTGCTTTTGCTAAATGAGAAATTTTATTATACAACTGTTTTACCAAGTGAAAACAGACAAACGTGTTCCCCAGTGAATCGTGGGGTACAACAGAAGATGATAAAGTAAAAATTAAAAAAAAACGAGGAAACAAATCGTCGATTTGGTAAAACAGTTGTATAATAAAATTTCTCCTTCTTTACCGTAGACTCTTCTCCTCTCTTGAAAAAAAAAAAGTGACTGTATCAATGTATATGTTTTTCTGTAATATTATGTAGAGCTCTTCCATCAGAGCTAGAGGCGTACATTTTTAGCCTTTTCGAATGATTCTGGACACACAAGATTTGCAGAGTTTGATTGTTGTTTTTGAGTTGTAATATGTTGTTGTACTCAATGTATGTGATATAATAATATTTCATTTCGTGCAAACTAATTGTTGATACTTTTAGACGATGCCAATGATTTATATGATTTTTGAATCAATTTTCATAATGAGAGGTAGATTCAATGTAGAAGAAACATAAGTATAAATGTTGACTTTTATAAACCTTATATTCACTTGATTATTTCATTATCTTTTTTTACTACTTTTGATATATGCGATTTTAATAAAGCTTTCGTCTTTCGGGAAAAAAAAAAAAAAAAAAAAGATATATGCGCTTCAATTTCACATGGATAAATCTTACTCAAGAGTTGTTTTTCATGTTAATTGTCTTGATTTATGACTTGGTTTTCATTTGGGTTTCTATTGGTATTACAAAGAGAGCCGTCCCTAGAGGTAGGCCCACCAAAACCTAAAATTTAGCGCGTTGCGTTTACGTATAATATATGTGTAGATTTTGCGTCAATTTTTTTGTTTTTTCTGCCTAAAAACCAGTAAGTCCCAAATTTATAAATTAATTCAAAATGAAAGAAAATCTAATCAAATTCAATTGATTATTTATAATTTTTCATCAACATAAGATACCTCAAAACTAGTTGTAATATATTATTTTTCGATATGACGAGGCCCTACTTTTGTTGCGCAGGGCATGATTTCACAAGTGATTTACGCGCGATTACAAAATACTTATAGCACCATGATCATTAAAAGCACCACGTGAATTTACATGACACCATATTGTTATAAAAAATTTGAAGAGACATAAATTTCCCTCATATAGACGTTTTCTAAATTACATGAACCTCACTCACACATCGATTGTGATGATGGGTAACTTTAACATTAATGACGTTAATTTGTATTAAAAAAAATCAACCAGGGTGACATTTTGCTAGACAAAATTTTAACATGAAGTGTTAAAAATAAATTTGTGAAAATATGTAGCATCCAGAGCATTTCTACGATGACAATACAACTTCATTCTTTATTATCTGTGATTGAGATGCTTATTTTTGAATGAGATTGGGTATTCATGGATATCTACGGACCCATGGATATCCGCATGGGGAGGGTATAGGTTTTAACCTTTCTACCCGCATGGGTAATGCATAGGGTATGGGTAGAGATTTTTTTTTATAGATACAGTACGGATAGTGCTAAATCATGCTTGCTTGCACCTGCATCTGGTGTCATCCCTAGTAATAGGTGACTTGACCCAACTTGAAAATTCATACTCAATCAGACCGCAAGTGGACGCGACGTGCTTGCTAGACTAGGGCCCAGGACCGGCCATGTGATATCCGGGGCCCTAGGCCAACTTACCAAACGGGGTCCTTCATCGTTTTGGTATATCGTATTTTAAATTAGTTATTATTCTATTTTTATCATATTACTAACAGTGTAGGATCCTGAAAATCTCTTCAATAAAGGCACTAATGTAAATACGAAGATCCATTAAAGGCATTCGTTGTAATGTCCCACATAGGAAAAATAGTAGAATGATCACCCCCATATAAGTGTGAGTGATAAAGGTCTTGTCAACTCGGGTTAATTTTTGCACCAAGCCAGCGAGGCGGCGGTCTAAGCAGATTGACCGGACATTTATGACTATTTAAGCGCTACTGCACCGGGTCCTGGGGCGCATGAACGGTGTCAAAGCCGACTATCGACGGAACTATGCGTTGCTGCACCGTACAAGAAGACGGTGTAAGGATGGCCTCTAGTTACCTTTGGTAGGGACGATCCGGGAACAGTCTTGGCCGTCCTGGCGAGGACGCTTGATCCTTATGCGGGGGGGGGGAGAATGTAATGTCCCACATAGGAAAAATAGTAGAATGATCACCCCCATATAAGTGTGAGTGATAAAGGTCTTGTCAACTCGGGTTAGCCCTTTTAGACCAAGCGAGGACGGCGGTCTAAGCAGTTGACCGGACATTTATGACTCATTTAGTGCTACCAGGCCCGGGGTCTAGGGGCGTTACATTCGTGGTGTTTTTAAATTTTTTAACAATAGAATTACATCATTTTAATACAAAAAATGGGATCTCTGTGGGGACATTGTGTGATGTCTATGCCTCGGATACCGAGTTCTTATCCGGAAAAGAACACCCGAAACGTATATAATTAATTTTTTATCTAATTATACACGTAAGCCTTAAGATATAAACATCATAGAACAAGACGGAAGACAAAAAGATTGACTCGGGCAACTAAAACGACTAACACAACGATCGAAAGCAACACAAGTTGCATCTAACCATCATTAAAAGACTTCATTACAAGCTGGGCCATTACAACCAATCCATTACATCTTGAAACCACAAACTCAAACCACTAATCTTGAACATTACAAAGATAAGATAGGCTATACCCAATTTACAATGGGATAAAGAATAAATGAATTCAGCTGCATCATCCCTGGGGTCACTCCTCAGTGGCCTCGAAAACAACCTACAATACACCACCTTCTCGAGGTGGAGAACAATACAGAAAAAGGTAAATACATACGCACTTAGTAAGAGGTAGAGCAATCGGGTACAATTAAACAAAACACACACACACACACACACACACACACACACACACACACACACATATATATATATATATATATATATATATATATATATATATATATATATATATAACATGAATAAATCTACAAACACCACCACGTATTTTGTAACAAAGATAGCTCACTTACCCCTTTACTAGCTCCGTAGTATAACCTTGCACAAGTAAGTTTGTTACACCAAGATCAAAAGACACTACGTATGGTGAACACCGTACCACAACACAGAGAGCACATCAAGGGCAGGGACAGAACTGTGAGGAAGATCACATGAGTGCCTTGGCATCAGACCGAGTGGAAAGGTGCAATAGTTCCATGATTCAACACATATGTTTAGTACGAGTTTAATCTAACCACACAATTCATTCACATAAAAGGCTTCCTAAAGAATTCTAGTCCTAGACATTCTAATTAAGCTATCTAGCACGTTGCAAAAGAATCATTGACTACTAAGTCAATATCCCACAAGACCTAAAAAATCGTCTTCCGGTGCTCCCACCTTCTCCCTGCAGAGGGTCTCAGTTGTGGTGTTGAACCAAGGCTACCAAAAGTCGAAGCTAGACATTGTCGTGTTACAAATAATGCCCCAAAGGCATACACGGAAAGTTGTAGTGAATAACACTTCAAAAAGAAGGTAAAACAATGCTTTCGTGCGGTGGCCTATATTCATAGGACCTTATCGAATGGTATGCAAGATAAGCCAAAACAATGCTTCGGGAGTTAGGCCCACGCCTATAGATCCCAGCGCGTGCTCGTCTACAAGATCGAGAGAATTTGTTGCCCAAAATTCACCATAGGTGCACGCCTATCAAGGTGCGACTTGTTTCTTACGCTTCTTCTTGTAAAATTTCCAATTTGATTTTCGTGCTTCTTAACCCAAATTCCGTATCCCTTTAGGCACTAAAACATCACTATACTGCGAAGAAACAATCATGCACAACCCAACAACGATTTTAACACAAAACACAAACAAAAACCCGATTTAGAACACCCTTTACCTTTAACTCGTAAGAAAGCGATCCAAAGCGATTTGAAATCAAACGGCTAGAATCCTTCGATTCCACAACCTCTACGGACAATCTACGATTGATTACTACAACTTTCACGCTAATAAAACTAAGGAATTCATCAAGAACGTTCAAAGATTCCAAAAGGCCTAAAAGATGAAAACTTATGAAAACAGAATTGTTGGTGTGGAAACGTTGCTGGCGACAAGGCGATTAATTCCTTCCACGGCGGTCTACACAAAGTCCCAACGAATTAGCCGGTAGGATGAAGATTCCCTTTCTTCGCTTCCGTTTTCTCCCATGACCTAGAATACGTCACGTTCCCTTTTTTTTCTTTCAACTGCGGCGTGTGTTTGAATAACGAGGGAGAGAGTTTATATATAGGAATCCCAAGACTTTTGATTAAATCCTTTTTAAATTAAAAAATAGGTTAAATAATAATTAGGTTATAAGAAAATAACCCGATTATTGTTACCCTTCCTAAAAGTTCAGGGTGTTACACATTACCCCCAATTCCTTTGCATGTGGATTTGACCTTGACCACTAGTACAAATTGTAAGAGACTACATTTCACACTAAACATGTTTTACACATGACAAGGGAGAGAGTGTGCTTCGTTTTGATATTTAACACGTATATCATTCTGACCCTAAATGAGTCATGAATTGTATATTATTCGGACAATGTTACTCGTCAAGAACTTAACATTATGTTTTCCGGACCAATGTTTGGTCTGAATAAAGAGACATTGTTATGTACGCTTGGAAACAATACGGACCATTTACCGGGCAAAAAATTACATTTTCCGCTCCTATTTCAAGTCGGAATATAACCACGGGCTAAGAAATTTTCGGAAACAAATCAGACCATATTGGAGGCCGAACATGTAATGTTTTCCTAACCACGTTCGGGTCAGAATAAACTACATTATTCTGACCACACTTGGGCATGTATAATCCTATTTCAAGTCAGAATATAATCATGGCCCTATGAAAATTTCGGAAATGTATTGGACCATTTTAGAGGCCTAACATGTAATGTTTTCCTGACCACTTTCGGGTCAGAATAAGCTAAATTATTCTGACCACATTGGATAGGTATAATGTTTCACATTCTGACCAAACTACGGTCAGAATATAGGCACGTAAATAAAAAAATTTAAGGGCAAAATTGGAAATTAATTACTCTGTAATAAGACAAATGACTTTTTGAAAAGACATCCCCAAATTATGAACATGCAAAAAGATATTTAATTCTAAAATAATAAGCGCATTATAACACAATATATTAGTAAAATGCAAACATCTATGTTTTCACTTATCTAAAAGAAATATCAGTAATCAAACGAAATGGTTCACATCCTCCATTATTTATTTTGTGTTTTATAAAAGAGAAAATGAATATTAGAGAGCATTTGATTAGAGACCTTAATATTACAAGATAGAAAGACATGTTTCTAGTTAAAAGCCAAAATATGGAGCTTTTATGCGTCGTTATTCCCGATCTTATGCATAATATTAAAGTAGATAATTAAATTTTTTAGGGTAAAAGTGTACAACAGAACTGAGCGATATATTTTAGTTATTGAATGATTGGATCCATCTTTAATACACGGTTCGAAAAACGACGCCCTAAAATGTTAGAACTTTTCGTGGGCCCTAGGCCCATGCCTCTTGGGTCTATGCCCAAGGCCGGCCGTGCTAAGGCCCAATTTTGGGCCAGTCATCCGAATCGATCTAATCCGAACTTACAGCGAAAATGTAAAAACTAGCTCAAAACCAGAACAATAAATTGCACAATATAACTAAACACTTTAATCTAATGCATAAAAGGATTTAATAGATTATACCAACAAATGAAGATGAGGACGATGCAAGGTAGAATCCAAGATCTTCTGTATTTCTTCTTAAAACTATGTGGTGAACCCCCAAGCAAGCTCACAGATCATTGATGAGTGAGCTCCAAGAAGATACAATCTTCATCGAGTAATCCAAATGGTTAGATAAGAGAACCATTCCCTCAAAACCCCTGTTAGTTGTTGTTGTTGTTTTTCTTTTTTTCTTTTTTTCCCCCTCCAAATCCCAAAACCCTTGTTAGTGTCTTTTTTGTGTGCCAATGTGTTATTACAGTTTAGCTTTGATGCAAGCATCTTTTATATAGGTTTAACTGGAGCACTCTTGTAAGAAATCTAAATCATTTAATTACTCTTAACCATTGATGGACCTTTTCAAGCCCATTAAGTATCTATCAATTAATATGTTTTTAAAGGTGTCTAAAATCAATTATCCGATTATCAGCACCAAACCCGCTAATTACCCGCCCAAACCCACTATCGCATATTAATGCATGAAATTTATACTTCAACTTTTATTGCCGATTCACCTCTTTAGAAATAAAAAAATTAATGCATGGTATTTATTGCGTGATTCACACAAATCAGTCCTTTAAATTTTTAAATGTGAATGCATCTTTGTTCCTTCACAAAAGAAAATAAATAAATCACTAAAAAAAAATATAAAATAACAAAATTAATGCATGATTCACAAATCATTCCTTTAAAAATTAAAATGTGTGCGCCTCAAAAAAAAAATGTGAATGCTTCTTTATTCATTCACAAAAGAAAATAAAAAAAATCACTTACAAAATTATAAAATAAAGATATTAATGCATGGTAGTTAATGCGTGATTCAGACAAATAAATATTTTAAAAATTAAAATGTGAATGCATCTTCATTCCTTCACAAAAGAAAATAAATCACTAAAAAAATTATAAAATAAAAATATTAATGCATTTTAGTTAATACGTGATTCAGACAAATCAATCTTTTAAAAATTAAAATGTGAATGCATCTTTATTCCTTCAAAAAAGAAAATACACAAATCACTAAAAAATTATAAAATAAAATATATGTATATCAATCTTTATATCTTTACATTGATTTGTTTTAGAAAGTGTTTAAATTGATACCAATTAACCCCGCCCTGAAAACCCTCATTTGTGTATAACTCTTAACTTAAATTGCAGTCAAAGAATTAATTGTGTATAACTCCTAACAAAATTTATGGTCAACCTATTGATCGCGTTAGAAATGACAGTAAAACCCAATGAACCCGATCCAACCCAAAACTCAAATCGAACTAACCCTAAAACCCAAACCAATTGAAACCAAATTTTTGGGTTGGGTTTTGACCAACCAAAAACATTTTGGGTTGGTTTTGTTTTTTTATTTTTTCGGGTTGACCTAACCTAACCCGATATATATATACATATATCTATATATATATATATTGTGTGTGTGTTAGCGCACACACACGCGTGCATTCCGTCCAAAGTAAAATGGTGTTATCATATTGATGATATCATTTCATTTCCGGTTTCCGTCTACGATTCTTTGACCTTTCTTCGGAAAAAATAATTCGTGTATGCTTTTTTTATGTATGACTGTTTTTTTTTAAGGGTTATGTATGACTATTGGTCTTTATATTTTATCTCTATATGTTGTTGGACTCTTAATTATCAAATTTTAACGTTTTCTTTCCTAGAAAAGTGTTTTTTTAACGATTATTGTTATGAACATATGGTATGGAACTCGAATTTGGATATATATATATATATATATATATATATATATATACACGTGTGTGGATTATATAGCATAAAAGTTTTATTATAGATGCATGTTTTATGGATGAAAACCCGAAACCCAACCGAAACCAACCCGAAACCAACCCGAACCAACCCATTGGGTTTTATGGTCATTTGGTTTGGTTTGGGTTAGTTATTTCTTGAACCAACCCGACTTATACTATGTAAAAACTCAACCCAAGCTCAGCCCTAGATCGCCTGTAAGTCGCTTAACACACACGAAATACTAGCAAGAGTATTAGGTCAATCGTAGTATAGCAAGGACGAGTCAAGGTCGATCCCACAAAGACTATTATTTAGTAATGCTAAACACAACCACAATTCATAAGTCAGCCGGATAGGGGTGGTCATTGACCAACATAAAGGAAAAGTAAATAAAAGGATGCAAATAAACCAATCATCAATCATGTATCGAAAAGGCATTAACCAAACTATTCATAACTAATCTCCCTTAATCCTCATCCGATCCATATTTGTAATTAAGCTACAGGTGCAATTCCTAACCCTATCTACTCCGACAATGTCAGTAGATAATCTATACGCCAACTACCTTCCTTAATTGGTCCGTAATAGCCATACGCATAAAGAACTAGAATTGCCGATATTGAGCGCTAACTCATACCGCAAACCCGCCTAGACAGCCGTCGACATTGACCAGCACGTTCCTAGGGTCCATCAAGATATTGTCCTAATTAACACTTCACTAACAGTCCTTCATGTTAATTTACGATAACATGTATATAGTTGATCAGGCTACTAACATGTAAATTAAATCTATCGATCAACGTAGCTGACGCCGAACCACAGAATTAGGATTTACTAGGTATTCAGATCTAGTGATAAAGACCGTCGCAGATATGAAGTGCGCAACCCATTATTCTGCGTTTCATATTAACGAATCGAATAAAGATTAAGGTTCGTTTAATTAATTCATAGATGATTAGATGCAAGCATAATTTAGATCTAGCACAAGAACAATCATGAATCTAAGAAAGACATAAAACATTGGAATAGATCTTACCCATGACGAAGAACAGATCTACTCTTCTATTCTCTCTCCCTCCGGCGATTCAAGACGATCCAAGAAGATCGTAAACCAAGCACAATTCAATAATGAAACACTCATGACTTATTTGCAAGAAAGAAAGAAGAATTTATAACCAAAAGACTACATTGTATCTAATTTATGAATAGATCTATGAATGAATGATAGAATTGAAGATGAATACAATTTCACAGCTCTGAATGGCTTTATATAGGTGTATAAACCGACTTAGGGGTAAACCCAATGCTTGGAGGACAAGAAAACGCGTTTCTGGAAGATTCTGGGCCTCGGTAAACCGAGGGTAACTCCCGGGTTACCGAGGGTATGTTCGTCTTTTTCCTGCTGCTGACTTAACTTGGAATACCCTAGGCCTAGCTTCGGTATTTCGACCATAACTTGGCCTACGTAACTCCGATTTGGATGATTCAAAGTGTGTTGGAATCCTTGTTTTAGGCCCTACAACTTTTACGAAGAAGTCCAAGCCCAATTCGTCTTGTAAAGATTCAGAAACTGCGTTTCAAGATCACCAATCAGATTTTCGGGTCCAGTCTCCGCTCGAAACACTTCAACCTTCAGATCGGTTCAGTTCTCTATCGATTAACTCTTATATTCAGCCCAAATGATGCTTTGAACACTCGTTCATCTCTCAATAAAACCATACCACACATAGTAGCTTCTATTTCAAGCAAATAACGCATAAAATACACGGTTAATACGCATAATACCAATTTAGTCACCCTGGGCGTGGCTTAATCACATTTAGCTAATTAACACATGATTTCATACATATTATCCCCATTTAGAAACAAATCCGGGGTAGATTGATGGTAAATAATGATATCAATTTGACCGTCATCAACTACCCCCCACTTAGCTTTTGATTATCCCAAGCAAAAACCAAATCAAACAAACCCCATAAACAATTACAAACTAATTAAGAACAACCTCATTCAAGAATGATAAATAAGATGAGGGTCAACACATATCCATCAGTGATCCATTAAGCACTATCTCATAGTAGAACCGACGTATGTGTGCAATAACTCTCAAACAACACTGATGCAGACAGAATCACATTATATCAATAAGGATGTCAGGCAAAACATGTATCATACATCAATTCATAAGTTTCCCATTAATCATCACCTACAAAGCATCAATGTGTCGTGTGATAAATCTTTTGTGATAGTGCATTCAAGAAAAGAATGAAGTTATAGAGACCCCACATCCTTACTTATCAATGTGCACACTCGCTCCTCTTGCCTTCAGACTCAAGCAAACAACATGAAACCTTACTTGGGCCGGGCGGACTCGGGGACTGAGCATCGCTCTTAAGTCCTCGTTTGTTTCTTTTTATGCGAGGGTCGTGCCCTTTTTACACGAGTTCGCTTCCCTCACTGCCTTTATTATTTAATTTTCTTTTTTTCTTTTAGGCAGATTCCTCACTATTTTTTTGCTCTCTCTCACAAGCCCGTTTTGTCCTGGTTTACCTTGTTTAGCATTCAGGTTGCTACCATCATCATACAACAGTTGGTTAAAGTATATCCACCGATAAATAGCGATTCCCGGTCTAGGATAACTCTTCATCTCAACTAAATACTTCTCACTCAGATTGCGTACTCAAAAATTGAATGCAACGGTAAAATAATAATTAATAAGTCACTACTTCATGAAATCATAACACATTCTCATTCTTTCATACTAAATTGAATAATGCGTCATCTATACTACATACTAAAAAAATGAGTTATACATGCTTATAAAGGTCGATTCCACAACAAGATAGAATAAACCACTACTTCAAATAGTTGACAAACCCCTTATCCAACATTAATGAATTAAGTATGTAATTAAGCAGTTTCAACGGTTTAAGGTTTTTATTTCATTCAATTCAAAAAAATCGAAATTCACAAAAGTAAGTGTATGTGTGTCTCAATTTTTTTCAAACTAAGTGTTGCCTACCCCCCACTATAAAACTCAACATTGTCCCCAATGTGAAAAGTAAAGCAAAAAAAAGTAGGAAGAAGAGGAACACTTAGCTGTGGAAAATAGAAGAACTCGGCTAACTGTCTGAAGCAAATCGTATCACTGAACTGGAACCAAAGTTGTCTTCTCCAAAGGACTAATCTGCACTAGGTCAGCTAATACAAACAATTCTTGCACAAAGGCCATTAGTACTGCGAGACGCGAATAAGTAACAAAATAATTATGTCATGTGGCGGTAAATAGCACAAATAAAAATGAAGAAGTGCAATAAACAGTTTAAGCCAATACATAACAACTTAATTACCTAAACACAACAAAACTATTACAAGACTCCAAATAAAAATAAAAAACACTCAAGACTCAAAATAATAATCAAATAATCATGTGAAGTAAAAAAAAACTCCCGCACATCCTTTGCTCAACAGCCTTAGGAACATGGCGATGAAAAAAAAAAACTTCCCACTTTTATTCAATTATCGAAAAGAAAAGAAAATTAATAAAAAAGGTTAACTATAAATTAATGGCTATGCCTAACAATTAAATAAATAGTCCCCGGCAACGGCGTCAAAAACTTGATCGCGTGTAAGTCTCTTAACACACACGAAATACTAGCAAAGTACTAGAGTCAATCGTAGTATAGTAAGAGGCGAGTCGAGTCGATCCAACAGAGACTATTATTTAATAATGCTAAACACAACCACAATTCATAGGTCAACCGGATAGGGGTGGTCATTGACCAACATAAAGGAACAATAAATAAAAGGGATGCAAATAAACCAATCATCAATCATGTATCGAAAAGGCATTAACCAAACTATTCATAACTAATCTCCCCATAATCCTCATTTGATCCATATTTGTAATTAAGCTACGGGTGCAATTCCTAACCCGATCTACTCGACAATGGCGTTAGATAATCTACACGCCAGCTACCCTCCTTAATTGGTCCGTAATAGCATACGCATAAAGAACTAGAATCGCCGATATTGAGCGCTAACTCATACCGCAAACCCACCTACACAGCTGTCGACATTGACCAGCACGTTCCTAGAGTCCATCAAGATATTGTCCTAATTAACACTTCACCAACAATCCTTCATGTTAATTTACGATAACATGTAAATAGTTGATCAGGCTACTAACATGTAAATTAAATCTATCGATCAACGTAGCTAACGCCGAACCACAAAATTAGGATTTACTAGGTATACAGATCTAGCGATAAAGACCGTCGCAGATCTGAAGAGCGCAACCCATAATTTTGCGTTTCATATTAACGAATCGAATAAAGATTAATGTTCGTTTAATTAATTCATAGATGATTAGATGCAATCATAATTTAGATCTAGCACAAGAACAATCATGAATCTAAGAAAGAAATAAAACATTAGAATAGATCTTACCCATGATGAAGAACATATCTACTCTTCTATTCTCTCTCCCTCTGGCGATTCAAGACGATCCATGAAGATCGTAAGCCAAGCACAATTCAATAATGAAAGATTCATGACTTATTTGCAAGAAAGAAAAGAAGAATTTATAACCAAAAGACTACATTGTATCTAATTTATAAATAGATCTATGAATGAATGATAGAATGGAAGATGAATACAATTTCACAGCTCTGAATGACTTTATATAGGTGTATAAACCGACTTAGGGGTAAACCCAATGCTTGGAGGACAAGAAAATGTGTTTCTGGAAGATTCTGGCCTAGGTAAACCGAGGGTAACTCCCGGGTTACCGAGGGTATATATGTTCGTCTTTTTCCTGTTGCCGACTTAACTTGGAATACCCTAGGCCCAGCTTCGGTATTTCGACCATAACTTGGCCTTCATAACTCCGATTTGGGTGATTCAAAGTGTGTTGGAATCCTTGTTTCAGGACCTACAACTTTTACGAAGAAGTCCAAGCCCAATTCGTCTTGTAAAGATTCAGAAACTGCGTTTCAAGATCACCAATCAGATTCTCGGGTCCAGTCTCCGCTCGAAACACTTCAACCTTCAGCTCGGTTCAGTTCTCTATCGATTAACTCTTATATTCAGCCCAAATGATGCTTCGAACACTCGTTCATCTGTGAATAAAACCATACCACACAGAGTAGCTTCTATTTCAAGCAAATAACGCATAAAATACACGGTTAATACGCATAATACCAATTTAGTCACCCCGGCGTGGCTTAATCACATTTAGCTAATTAACACATAATTTCATACATATTATCCCCATTGAGAACACAAATCCGGGTAGATTGATGGTAAATAATGATACCAATTTGACCGTCATCACCTATCCATAAATTATCTTCATTCTTATAAATGCTCCCACACCCCAAATATTCCCTATAAATTGTGTGTAATTGTTTCACTATATCGTCACTTTGAATAAGTGTATCAAAGCCCTTGAATTGCCTACAATTCTCCTAAAGTTTCAGTTGTTGTACTTAAAATATTTATGCATTTTCATTTTTCCATATCTGTTTTATCATAAATATCGATTGTGATTTTATTTATTTTTTTTAGGTTGTGATTTTTTTTTGTTTATTGCTTATACTGTTAATTGAGTTTTTTTTTTTTTGTTTTTTTACAGATTCTCGAACCCATTTTAGGTGTACCATAATTGGATCATCATACTTTGTGGAAGGATGACATGTGAGTATGAAGTTCAAGAAGATCAAAGAATATGATGCATTTTTTTATTGTAAGTGGTATGTTTTTATTTTTTTTGAGAAGAAGATATATGTTTTTGTAGTTATATATTTATGTAGAATGACTCATCTCATACATTTCAAAAAGATTTACCCAGTCATAAAGGGTCCCATAAAGGCCACGAGATGACCAAATTAAGAAACATCCTTAAAAAAATTCACATACAATTTGCTCTATCAAAGTTTATTTTTCAACTAATCACTGTGTTATGGAAATAATTATACTTAGCTATTTTCTCTATTGAAGTTCCTTATATATAGGGAACTTGAATATTCATCCATACAATGAGTTTTTAGAATTTTGTTATGTTAGAAATGGATTTTTTTGTTTTTGTTTTTTTCCTCGAAAAAAAAAAAAAAAAGAAATGAATTTTTAGCATCTTTTTTTCTTGCATTGTTGGAGTATTTTCTATGTTTTTGTCTTATCCTTTTTTTTTATTTAGTTCTTTTATGTAATTTGGGAAATATTTGGTTTTATAGCTTTTTAGTTGAGTGAGTTGGTATTAGAATTTTTATATTTTATTTTATTTTTTAAGCGAAGTATGTGACATGATGGTTTTGTACGTTAGAAGTTAGAGATATTTTAATGATTAAGAGGTGGGGTGATGATGAATGTTATTCTCTATTATTATCCTTTTTCAAAATGTATATTATTCTAATAGCCAAAAAAAATTATATATATATATATATTCTTTTCCATTAATGTTTACCATTTCATCTTTATATTTACACAATTTTGTATGGAACAAGTCGATGGATGCTTCGAAAGAAGCAAATATAGTTGAAACACCATTTCGAAAGAGGCCAAATATAGATACCGCTATGAGTAGCCCTTCCCACCAAGCCAAGTCAAAGGTGCTCTGGGAAAGGCTAAGTCAAGGCTAAAGCAAAAGTGAGTTGGAGCGGTACTAGTTGATCTATCAGTAACGAATTAAGATGATGGTTTGAGTTATTCATGTCCGATTTTTATTTTTATTTTTTTGATATTTTATGCTAATTGTTTTTGCATTGGATATTTGATTTTTTATAGACTTGGCATCATGGTTTATATTGTCTCTATGAGGATGAGTTTTGGAACTGCTATTAGACGTTACATTGCTAACAAAGTGGTGTCTCGGATTTTCCACCTATTTACTAAGTTGACTATTGCTCATGGTATTCAAATTTTCTGTAATTGGACACTTGGCAGAATTTCCTAAGATTTTTTTTGGCTAGCAGGTTGTGAATCATTGTAAACATTTGTGATATGTTTTTTTTAATACTGTAGGAAGGAAAATGTGTGTTAGGGATTTTTTGTTACCAAAATAAAAATAAAATTTCTGTCAAAAAAAAATTAAGACTTATGTCTAAGTTTATATTTTATTTTATAAAAAACTTCTATCATATGTACATGATCCCGTGTATAATGCTCGGATTCTTAGACTAGTTACCAAATGTTATCAAGTAAATAGCCTATTAGGAAACCTTTTTGGTTTGTTTATTTTGCCCCTTAGATGTCACATAAAATAAGTAAACCATATTTACTTTATTTTATCCATTATTTATTTATCATATAAATAATCCATGAATAAAAACTTATTATATAAAATATCATCTAATCGGTCAACTAACCTACAGATGGTCAAATGAATCGGCCTTACGCCCCTCTAGCATGTGAAGGGCCGACCTATACAATTCCCTTGCATACCCACCGTACATGATAAGGAAAATTTTATCATATGGATTTTCACTATTGGGAATTGTCTAATGGCAGCTTTCTGATGGCATAATTTCCACACACGGCATTGTGTATTCCTCCTCTCGAAGCTGTGTGGTGGAGATCATAACTACGTAAGGCGATTCCTATTAGGAAGTCACTACTGAGCAGAAACACTCCATGATAAGGAAGAGAAAAATAAAATATCAGAGTAGGCAAGATTCTTATCCACACCAGTTCCTTTCAC
This sequence comes from Gentiana macrophylla, assembly GCA_026214975.1. Lineage (NCBI taxonomy): Eukaryota > Viridiplantae > Streptophyta > Magnoliopsida > Gentianales > Gentianaceae > Gentiana > Gentiana macrophylla. The sequence continues at coordinate 30,677,407 of CM047806.1, forward strand.
CAAAAAGTAAGATTAAATCTAGAAGAAACCACCAATTCCATTTCCGGTAGTGATACATCCACTATATTCTCAACCACAACATCTTATAAAACACAATCAACATCACATATTCTGTTGGGACCCATCATAAAAAATAATTCATCACTTTAATCATGAGCATTCCACTTGTATAGTGGTTTGTCTTATTCTGATAGTCGCATATCATTATTCATTCCCGAACACTTCAATATTGCGTCATTCTTTTAGTTGAAATATTTTATTAGACAGATATATGCAGGATTTTCTTGTGGCAAAAGCCAAAGCAATCTCTTTACATGTACACCACCAAAACTAAGCAACGCAAACAAGATTTAATTAAAGAAAATTCCGCCCACGTGGTCAGATGTATAGGTATGAATGAAGGAAAATTCTTAGGCGGGTGTTGGAAATGTGTCATAAACCTAATCGGGTTGGAGGCGTATCCGATCGGGTCGGTCATTTCTTTCTATTTAGTTCGTGTAATAACTTTATTATGATTAATAAAAGACTTATATTATTATATATTGTTTATCTTCATATTATTTGTTGTATATATATAGTAGCGTCAGCTAGTGTCAATCTGTGATAGAGATAATGATTATGGTTGATGAGATCTCAATCACTATAACAAGATTAGTACTTAAATGTCTCTAGTCTTACATATTATCAAATGAGACATTGATAGTATAATCGACTAAAGACGTATTAGATGTCTTATCTTTTAGAAGATAGGGATAGATCTCGAAATCCATCGAAGTGTAGGGACACTTGGGTTTGGACGTGGGCGTGTATTAGAGAATGCAGACGTTAGAGTGACCCACTTACATTAAGTGTCACACTATGTGGCGGTTGTGTAATTATCCTTATGACCGAGTCTTCGTGGCATCACGGTGTGGATTGTCATTCTTTGACACTATTGAGATTTCTCACAACCACGGGCAATCATGCGGTAGTGATTAGGTATGATATTGAAGCACGCGGAGTATACATGATTGGTCGTCCGGGAATCGCGTATCCTATGATTGGGATCGAATATCCGAAATGGCCTTCTTATAAGGAATGTACAGCTCTCGAGAATCTTTGCAAAGTGGGAGTAAATGTGTTATTCGAGAGAGCGTGATATCCAGATTATAAGATACGATCGTTAATGTATTGACACTCGAGATACGATCGTATGGATATTATTTCGCTGATAAGATTGTAAGTTACACGCGAATCGCTTGCCATATGAAATGTAGTAGTCATTGCATTTGACTCTTCCGATGATTGGGGTCACGGTGTGTTCTTAGGCGCCATCCCGTGATCGTTAGATATGAAGGGCATTTTAGTAAATTGCACTTTGTGTCTACGGCCAACATATTTGGAAGCCTATCGGGTCACACACATATGAACATCGAGTCGGATTAAAATGCGGTTATAGTTGATAACCAAATAAGGAAAGTTTATATCTAGACTATAAAGGTTATAGTGGTAAATTAATATGGTGGTATTTATTTATTATGAATAAATAATATACAAGATATTAATTATATTAATTAAAGATTATTCGGAAGTCAATTCATTGACTTTTGGGCCCTAGCATTGATGTGTATAAGATCTGATTGGATTGTGTGACTTTTATTAATAAGATTACCATAATATTAATATAAGATATTAATTGATTTGAAAAAAATAGATTTATGGTAATAAGATAATTATATTCAATATAAGATATTGGCAAAAATAATTATAATAAAAGAGATAAATCAAAATTAAATATAACACCATAAGGGCGCCATCTTCTACTATAAATAAGAGGTGGGTGTCAAGCTCTTTTGGACATCACAATTGCAAGATCTCATAGTTCTTATATAAAATAGAGAGCAACATATAGTGAGTTTGTGAGAGAGGAAAAGGGCGGTCAGAAGAACCGGAGTTTTCCAATAGCAATCAAGGAGGATTCCGGCAAGGGGTTCGTGTGGATTAGCGATAGAGGCCGGACGCGTGGGACGGATTGCGCCTTGATCTACTCTCCGTTGACGGTCAAAGCGACGATCTTATAGATCATCAGGTATAACCGTCAAACTACTTAACGTGTTTATTGCATTAAGCGAAGAAACGATCTAGTAAAAAGGAAATCAAATTTTAAATTCTGCTGCGTTAAACTAGTGATTTTAACGGCGGGGACTCTACGGTGAGTAGTGAGTACTTCGCTAGATGTCTTGCCGCGTGTCTTTTGTTTTGTCATCTTGTCTGGCGTAAGAATGAATCTAGCGAGAGTCACCGTAGTGAAAGTCCCGTCAAAAACTACCCTGAATGAAGCTACCAAACATAGACACCAAACATAGACATGGATGCGTCGTAAGACGTGACAACACGTCTAATAAATAGGATTTAATTTATCAAAAAAAAATAAATCAAATTAGACCGAATAAATATACAAAGTAATATATGTAATACTTAAAACGTTTAATAAGATATTCAACCTTTATATGGTTTCAGAAAATATATATATGAAATACGATTGACCTTCAAAATATTAAAATTTGTAAAAGATGATTATTTATCTTAAAAAAACATATAAACTAAATACGTTATATTATTTGTCAAATTATAATCAATGTTGTAAATCGTGTATTTTCACGTTCATTTGAAGAAAACATAAATAAATAATAAAGCAAAAGTGAAAAAAAAAATGGATTCAAAAGTATCGGAATGTATCTCCTAGTGTCAAGAAGTGACGGATATTAAATTTTTAAATAATATTAATTTAATCAGCCGACACATATCGGACACGACATATAGATTAAAATATCGGTGTTCCCGAGGATATGAAGGTGTGGGAAGTTATTGGGTCCACCCGTCATATGAGGTGTTACCCATGTGGGAAACTATATACGTTTTATTTTTAAACTGAATTCAAATTTTGTAATTCAGATTTGTTTACCGGTTAATTCGATACATGTGTAGGTTAAAAAAAAAGGGCATTGTTAATGGCGCGCATCCAATATATTCGGACCATGCGCGTGCAAAATTGACTTTTTAGAGGTCGAAATGTGTTATTTCAACTCTCAAAAAAATCAAAATGTGTTATTTCGGCCCTCTAAAAATTGAATTTCTGTATGTGATGCTCAAGTATTTTGGTGTGGTACTATTAACATTGAAAAGAAAAAAAAGAAAAAAAAAAAACCTTCCCGAAGGCGGATGACATAATTGATTGCGCCAGCATTTTGGTAGGACAAAGTCATGACCTGGTTGGTTGTAATGCGTCCACATTATCCGCTAGCTTTGTCCCCTACTTTGCCACGTGTCATAACAAAAAATATATTATCCAGCATCTCGGATATCTCGTTGTCATTTTCACTAGCTTTTTGCCAGCAAGGCACCCACTAGAATATGTACTACTAGTACGATACTAGGCGCGTGATTAATTTTTAAGGTCCATGTGGATAATTTTTTGGGAAAAAACATTTTGCCTACGGAAAATCTTATGTCACTTCTGAAAAGTGTAGTGGATGATGTTGTGGATGATCCTGTCATGATTGGAGAGAGAAATATCTTTTTTTGTGGTCCCATTAAATGTGTGGTGTAGATGATGTTGTGGATGATGTTGTGGAGGTAGTTGTAGTGGATGTAGCCTGCTGTAGTTTACCTACTTGTGTTTTACTATACAGAGTCTTTACCCTCTTATGGTTTACACTTTTGTGGTTTTTCCAAAAGTATTTAATTACAATTCCGGCTTCCCGATTTACCCTTTCCGACAAGTTGATAGTTCTGTCAAAAAATTACAAATTCATGGAACTACGGGAAGTTATTGTGTGATGAGGACATTTGAGGTAAAGTGACGGGTGAAATGATCGAGCCAGCGCGGTTTAAATCATAATTAAAGCTGTGTGAACAGTGCGTATAATCTTGTACAATGTCTCCATGACCGTGTCGAGGCCAGCATGATAATAACTTAAAGTGGAACTACTAATCAAAACGAACGAACCGAAATCATACTTAAAGCTGTGTGGTTTGTTACACTTTTTTTTTTTTTGTCAATATGTAATGGTTTAGTGTTTTCCAGAGCATTCATCGTTTTATACTCAAAAAATGAAGTGAGCCGATGAATTTAAAATGCCTAGATTCTTATGAGCAGAAACAACTAGTTGTGCTTGTTATCTTGTAAATAGGCTCACTATAAAAAAAAGTTTCTGATGAAAACCCCTAACGAGCTTTTGAAATGAAGAACACCTAAGGTTGGTTACTTCCATGTCTTTGGTTGTAAGTGTTTTATGCTAAATGATGATAAGAATCAATTGGACAAATTTTGTCTACATCCATTAAATGTGTCTTTATCGGTAATTATGTCAAGCCTTAAGCATGTAGATCCTACAATCTTGAAGCAATTAGAGTTATAGACTTTATCCATGTTTCATTTTTTTGAAATTATGTTGGTACAAATTAGAATGTTGCGGGATTTTGAGCAAGAAGATTAACAAACTGGATTTCATTGATGATGATCACATAGGAACATATCCTAATGAATTTCCTTCATAAAATGTGACCTATCATCCTGAATTTATTATGCAACAACCATTTGTCCATCATGATGAGCCTGCACCTCTGAACATCAACAAAGATAGAGTGTATATGAGACAAAAGTGGAGCGAAGTCACCCGTGTGATAATTATTGGTGAAGCATCTATTGGTGTAAGAACAGGAAGATCATCCACATCTCTTGTTGAACTTCACGACTTACATGCCTTTGGTATCCACAATTGATCCCAAATTTATTCAGAGGCACTAGAAGATAATGATTGGATCTTTTGGTCATGAAGAAGAATTGAACGATTTAGAAGACTACGTTCAAGTAATCTTTCACATACATGTTCGGTTATATCAGTTACTTAACATATCCATGTTATTTTCGTGTTTTTCATATTCATGTTTCATTACATAGCACCAAAATATTGACTTGAGGCACAGTGTGCACCGGGTGATATGACTAACCATACCTCCAACTTGGGACTTGGTACCCAATGTACTCCATACAATAAGTTGTACAACATGGCTAATACAACTAGCGATACCTTCGACACGGGACTTAGGGACCCGTGGTACTCCATACAATACTTTGCTAGTAACAATTACCTCTCTAAGCATATTTGGGCAAACACGCATAAGCAAGTAGGAGCATGTAAAACACATAAGTTCATGTTAAAATACATATCTAACCTATGCGATCATACAAAGGCCATAGAAACACCAAACTACCATCATATCTCCACAACTATAGAATAAAACATATTAAAAGTATCCGAATATAGAATAATGTTAAAAAACAGATTTACATCACAAAATGAACTAGAAAGCAATTATGGAGTTCAACCCGTGCGCAATCTCAAGTGGGTGGGCAGGAAAGTATCCCGAACCTTTCTTACTGAGAATCGAGTTTATGACACATATATATCGACAACACATAATCATATGCGATTTCATGCAATTTAACGGGAAAGCGATACTAAAGCGGATCGAAACATAAACTTTAAACCAAAATTGGATCCTTGTGATAAGAATAACTCCTTACCTCAACATGATTACAATGAATTCTAACTTAAACAATATCAAAACTACATATTATATGATAAACAACGAGGATTCTCTTCAAACTCAAACTTCTTTGCTTTAGCGAGACTTCTTTGAAATCAATCTTTGATCGTAGAATGAACCTAGAAAAGTTAAAGCGAGCCTACAGAGATTGCCGATGTTCTCTAAGGTAGCATGCTAGCACCAATCATATTTCAACATGGATAACCTACACCGATCTATTTTCAATGCTAACTTGTAAAGAAATGTTGAACCAAAATGCGACTCATCTTACGTATTGATGTTCATTCAAGCGGACTCATTAGCTAAGCCGTTCATACTTTTCTTCTTTCTACCCCGTTAAGTACAACCTTTCTAATCACGACACTCTCAATGATTAGATTCTTAAGCATGCTAGGAAACATCATCGATTATCTATCATCATCGATTATCTATCATCATCAGTAAACCATCTAATTTGAACCTTTAACACATGCCCACCACGGCAATGCTTACTTACACCGACCACCTTCATAGCACTTCCATAACTAGGTCACAAGTTTTCTTAGACTTACACACTCACCTTACCTCTTGGAACTACATTCGACTTAAGAGGTATTATGCATTCAACTTGTACACAGGCGCTGTGAGAAGACAACCAACACAACTTATCACATTACACAAAAATATGTGAAAAACAAGTGCTAACCTCATCAATCACCCCCATTCCACTCTAGCAACTACTCGGTGCTTGAACTTAGATGTCAAGGCTATAAGCTGTCTCACATGCATATCTTTACAACTTGATTCTCTTCCATCACCACCATTGACCCATACGGGAATAACATACAAACCCTACTTCCAGATTTAGGGAAACTTCACTTGGAGTTAAGATTCATTTGCGACAGAGAACTTTACGCTGCATTAGAACACCTTTTGAGATAAGACCAATCGTTTTAGAAAATAAGCATTTAAAAGTATCTCATTGAAGTACAAAGTAGTGGCAAAGACATGTATCTTTGAAATCGCGACACAGGAAGGCACTACAAAGGGAGCAAGAGCAAGGAACCATTAACAAGGACCACTTTTGATCTCCCAAAACAAATTTCAGGAAATGCACTTTATGAAATGAAATAAAGTATAACTTGTAAGAAATTGCATGCGGAGTTTTAGGGCGGCCAAAAGCACCTTGAGCGAGGACCTTGAAAAGAGGAAAAACCCAATTCACAAATGAAGAAAATGCTCACTACTTTAGAATCGAACTAATGGTTCAAGAACTTAGAACATCGGTCACAACCATTGCTTGGTAGAGTGCTAAAGGTGATGTTTTGCAAACTAGGAAAGAGACTACAGTTCGCAAAGAATGAAGAGAGTTATTACTTCATAACAACTATTAAGGAAAGAGGCATTGAGCACCCGAGCAGAAAAGAAACTTGGTAAGTCAAAGGAGAGAAAAGAATCTTTTCAATAATAAAGTTACCTTAATTGAGACATATGACTTTCGATATGTCATACAATATGAACCAGTTGGGAGAATTCCATCATCTGGAGAAGACATGTACTTTGAGTTTTTATTCAAGGTGATTGTCATTCATTGGAAAACAAACAAGTTAGAAGAGGACCATCTAAAGGTGAGAAGAGTCGAACTTGGTCTAGGAGTGGAAGATGAAGATCCTCAACCATTACAGACCAAAAGCCACAAGATTGGGAGAAGTGTTAGGAAATCTACGTGGGAGCGTAACGGAATTTAAAATTTTATTTCCTTTTTAACCCAAGATCGACTTCGTTTAAGCAACAAGCATAAAAAAAGTAGACAAGAGAATACCTTGGTTGATCCAATTGGATCGGACGCTTTGTCTACGGTTGTAGTTTACGCTTGCGAAGCCGCCCAAGCATTCGGCCTCACCGGTGATCCACACAAACAGCCCGCCGGAATCCCATCGTGGATTGCTACCAGAAAAACTCGGTTGCTAGACCGACATTTTCTCTCTCTCAAAATCTCTCTAAGAAGCTTTCGTGTATTTCACAAGAGCTAGCCAACCCTTTCTTTTATAGGTGAAAGTGGCGCGCCTATTGTCTCGATCGATTGGGAGAAACTTCTAATACATTGATGAGAAAGAAAACATTTTCCTAATAAATTAAGGAAAATCACTTTGATTGATTTATCTCTTTTAATTTAATATCTTATATTAAATAAATCTAAGATATTGCCAATATTGAATATTTTATCATATTACCATAAATCTATTTTTTCAAAATCAATTAATATCAATATTAATATATGAGAATATCATTAATTAAATTATACAATCAAAGTGTATCTTATACACACAAGACTGCTACAATATGCCAATAAATTGGCATCGGAATATTCTTAATTAATATAATGCTATAATTAATTAATTTACAAAATACATGTGTATCAATATACACAAATAATTTTGACATACTTATACATTATATGTATATTTAATTAATCAATATAATTAATATATTATATTTAATTTATTCATAATAAATAAATATCACCATATTAATTTATCACTATAACACTTTATAGTCGAGATAAAACTTTTTTTATTTGGTTATCACTATAACCGCATTTTAATCCGGCTAGATGTTCTTATGTGTGTGACCCGATAGACTTTCGAATATGTTGGCCGTAGGCACAAAGTGCAATTACGAAAATGCCGCTTCACACCTAACGATCATGGATGGCGTCTAGCAACACGTCCACGACCCCCAATCATCGGAAAGTCAAATGCAATGACTAATACCTCTCATGTGAAACAGTTACCGTGTAAATAGAATCCTATCGCGGTTACAATATCCATACAGTCGTACGCCGAGTGTCAAACATCAACGACCATATCTTATAATTTGGATATCATGCTCTCTCGGAATAACACTTTTACTCCCACTTTGCAAAGATTCACGAGAGCTAGACATTCCTTACAAGAAGGCCATTTCGGATATTTACTTCTAATCATAAGATACGCGATTTCCGGACGGCGACATGAATCCTACGCATACTTGATTATCACACCCGATCACTACCGCATGATCGCCTCGTGGCTGGGGTAAACCTCAATATTGTCAAAGCATGACAATCCATACCATGATGCCATGAAGGCTCGGTCTCGAGAATAATTACACAAGCGCCACATCTTTGCGACACTTAATTTAAGTGGGTCGTTCGGCGTCGCATTCTCAATACTACATCCGCGTCTGGTCCAAGTGTCTACACTCCGATAAGCGAGATCCATCGCTATTTTCAATAAGGCGAGAAGACATCCAATACGTGTAGCCTAATCATCTTGTCAATGTCCCGTTTGGCGATACATCGACTAGAGACATTTAAGTATCAAACCTTTTAAAGTGAGTGAGATCTAAATCAACCATAATCACCATTATGATTTCTCTTTCACGATTTGACACAAGGGGCGTTATCATATATACAATATCATAATTGGTCCGTTAAGCGAACAAATATGTAATATGATGAAAAGCCATTTATCATATGTATAAACATAAAAAAATAGTAGAATGATCCGACCGGTCGGCTCGGTCCCAACCGATTGGGTTTAGGACCACTATTTCAACAAGGAGACCTTGAAAAAAGAAAGACTTGGATTAAGGAACATAGGCGAGGGGCGTTACGTGATTGATGGTAAATGATTGGTTCAAAGGAGACTCAAAAATTACCAAGGAGAAGGATAGCGAACCCATTGAGCGAAGCTGCACCAGCGATTGCGAGAGAGAGGCGCTCAAAAAAGCGAACATTCTTTGGATTGGAAGGATCACATACACAATCATTGTACAAGGTGAGGAAAGATGGGAACCACGCGAGCCACGAGGTCAACTAATGCCACCCATCATTCACATCATCCGGACAAACCACTTTGAGTCTACACCATCTCTTACATCACAACTAGGTGTTTAAAGCTTAGTTTGTTGGATGAGCATGTGCTAAACTTTTACATAATCTCTTTACTCTGTGAAAACACATATTAACTAATTTAAAAGCATTTACGGTGTTAGGTGGCTCTGGTATGAGTAAAAACAAGGTTATTGTCTACGCAAAAAGTGGGAACCACTCATAGGGAATCGCACCCATAGCTTATATAAAATACGATTTACGATCCATATACACTTGAGGATAAATGAGGCGTTAGTTCTATTCATTGGCTTTATACCAAGCTAGGGATAGATTGATTGTTGTACCTATTCTAGTCATTGTCTTCATGTTGGTCATAGTCCACCTTCTATTCTAGTACACAGCGAAAATGACTAGAATAGGTGTACAACAATCTATTTCTTGAATCAATGTATCACAGCTTGAAGAACAAAGCTTAAAAGTAACTCATACAATCCAAACCTCAATTCCTACAATGAATTAACATCCTAAGATTAATCTAAACATCCACATCTATCTAATTACTCGGAATTAATCAAGAAAAACATAGATTCCAAAAGAGGGCTTTTCGATTATCTTGGCGTATTATAATAATTTCGGTATCAAAACGTTCCCTCTTCATGGTGATCGTCCTGATATGAATTATTGCAATTGGAATAACCGGATTAACCTTGGGAATGAAGATTCCCTTAAGCTCCTTATTTTCGGGAGATTATTGTGTGGTGTCTCATGCGGTGCGGAAGCAGTGTGATGTGGCCCTTGTAGTGTATGTACAGCTAAATTACGTATTAAAGCTATTGTTTACGATCGTTTAAGCGTCAACGCAAAATTCCATAGCGCACACAATAACTCCCTTATTTTCTCCCTTTCGACTGCTTTCCCTTTTTATAAGTGCACAAATAATGGTGGTTAAAGGGATTAATAAAAGTTTTATGACAGTTAAATTCCCATTAATTCATAATATCCATAATTAAAATAAAAGGTTAAGATAATTACAATTTAAATTATTCAAGTAAATAGAATTTACCCTTCTACCCTTAATAATAATTAATTCGAGAAATTACAACCATCCCCATTAAAAAAATCAAACACAATAAAAAAAAAAAAATCCTGGTTGTTAGCAGCAAAATGTACAGTAGGAAAATTGAGCTGTCAACACGTGTGTTTTCTGTTCAAAGAACCGCGTGCGTGAAATACCGAAAGAGTACTGTGTGCAAGTTGGCGCAATAAAAGTATGGTTGCTTACCTTATCCTATTTCCCCTTTTTTTAATTAATTAATTATTTTTATTAGTGTTTTTCTTTTGTTTTCCAACCTGTTTTTTTCTGCTCTTTCGGCTAAGTAGTTTGGGTCAAATGCAAATTGATGCATTCAAACATCCCATAGAGAGATCCGACTTTAGAGAGAGACAAAGAGAACCTAAACTCAATACTCCACATTTCTTTCCTTCTTACCAAAAGCAGAGACTTGCATTTCATTATCAAGTTTATCCAACCAAATTGAAAAAGCTAAAGTTTTTGTCCACAAGCTGCCATGATAATACTAGCGGTGAGTTTCTATCGTTTCCCGTTTATAATTTGTTCTTCATATAAGAAAAGGAAATCTTGGGCCAATCTCATTTCCTCTTCAAATTTACCCGTTAAGCATGCATGTAAGATTTTACTGGATATGTGTATGGCAGTAGAAAAGTTCTTCCTAAGCATTGCAGTTTTCTGATTTCTATATATATATATATATATATATATACCAAGTGGAGTTTTTCTCTTTCTCTGTGGTTGTTTGGATCTGATTTTTATCTGTTAAACGTTTATAATGTTAATTTGTTTTCTTGTTTTGTAGGTAACCCTTTTCAGATCCTGGTGAATAGTATTTGGGTTGCCCCTTTCTGACATCTTATTAGAAAGAAGCAATCTTGAGGTCTTTGTCTTTGTTATTTTGATTGAAAATTAAAAAAAAAAGTCATTTTGAGGCGGTCAATTTGAATAAAAAAGTATCTGTAAAGATGATGTCCAGATCATACACTAACTTATTAGAACTTGCATCTGGTAATTTTCCGGTTATGGGCCGGGAAACAAAGGAAAAGAAACGGCTCCATCGTGTAATGACAGTCCCAGGTGTAATTTCGGAGCTTGACGATGATCAAGCCAACAGTGTTTCATCGGATGTTCCATCTTCTATTGCTGGAGACAGAGTAATTATTGTAGCTAATCAACTTCCTATTAAGGCTAAACGGAGGCCTAATAACGTCGGGTGGAGTTTTAGTTGGGATGAAGATTCTTTATTATTGCATATAAAAGACGGTTTACCAGATGACATGGAGGTTATTTATGTTGGTTCTTTAAGGGTGGATGTTGATTCTAGTGAACAAGATGATGTTTCACAATTGTTATTAGAAAAATTCAAATGTGTTCCTGCTTTTTTGCCTGCGGATATTCTGTCGAAATATTACCATGGTTTCTGTAAGCAGCATCTATGGCCACTTTTCCATTACATGCTACCGTTTTCTGCTAGTCACGGGGGTCGATTTGATCGAACATTGTGGGAGGCATACGTGGCAGCTAACAAGATCTTTTCTCAGAAGGTTATTGAGGTGATTAATCCAGATGATGATTATGTTTGGATTCATGATTACCATCTAATGGTTCTGCCAACCTTCTTACGAAGGCGTTTTAACCGACTAAGAATGGGGTTTTTCCTACACAGCCCTTTTCCTTCCTCAGAGATTTATCGTACACTGCCGGTTAGGGAGGAGATTATGAAGGCTCTGTTGAATGCTGACCTTATTGGCTTCCATACTTATGATTATGCAAGACATTTCCTGTCTTGTTGCAGTCGTATGCTCGGTTTGGAATATCAGTCAAAAAGGGGTTATATTGGATTGGAATATTACGGAAGAACAGTTGGGATCAAGATTATGCCTGTCGGAATCCATATGGGACAAATTGAATCCGTTTTGAGTCTTGCAGATAAAGAGTGGAGAGTTGGAGAACTTAAACAGCAGTTTGAAGGGAAAACCGTTTTGCTAGGAGTCGATGATATGGACATATTTAAAGGTGTTGATTTGAAGATACTAGCAATGGAGCAAATGTTAAAGCAGCATCCTAAATGGAGAGGAAGGGCAGTCCTAGTTCAGATCATGAACCCTGCTCGAGGTAAAGGTAAGGACCTTGAAGAAATACAGACAGAGATACAAGAAAGCTGTAAGAGAATCAATGATAGCTTTAGACAACCGGGCTATGAACCAATCGTCTTCATTGACCACCCAGTTTCACCTAGCGAGCGTGTTGCATACTACACTATTGCAGAATGTGTCGTTGTAACTGCTGTAAGAGATGGAATGAATCTTACACCATATGAATACATCGTATGCAGACAAGGAATACCTGGTTCCGTGTCTTCTAGTTCAGATGATGGTCCCTAAGAAAAGCATGCTAGTTGTATCTGAGTTCATTGGTTGTTCACCTTCATTGAGTGGTGCTATCCGAGTGAATCCATGGAATGTTGAAGCTACAGCTGAAGCTTTGAGCGATGCTATATCAATGGCAGACACTGAGAAACAGTTACGACATGAGAAGCATTATAAATACGATCAGTAGCCATGGCGTGGCATACTGGTCCATAAGCTTCTTCCAAGATTTAGAAAGAACTTGTCAGGACCATTTTAGAGCGTCGATGTTGGGGAATCGGTTTAAGCTTGGTTTTAGGGTTGTTGCACTTGATCCTAACTTCAGGAAGCTGTCCATTGATTCCATTATATCTGCCTTCTCTAAAGCCAAGAATAGGGCAATTTTATTCGACTACTGACGGAACTGTAATGCCTCAAGCATCCATTATTAAGGAGCCAAATCAAGAGGTTATTGATATCATTAACAAACTCTCTAGTGATTTGAATAATGTAGTCTTTCTTGTAAGTGGGCCTTGGGAAAGACAGTTTAAGTAAATGGTTTTCTCCTTGTAGCAATCTTGGCATAGCTGCTGAACATGGATACTATATTAGGTATGTTATGCATTTATTCCTCATTTCTCATTTCCTTTTTTGTTTTACATATTACTGATTGTTGGGTACATACATCATAGGTGGCCTGGTAATGGTGAATGGGAGATATGTGGACAGAGCAATGATTTTGGATGGATGCAGATGGCTGAACCCGTAATGAAACTATATACAGAATCTACTGATGGTTCATACATCGAACACAAAGAGAGTGCGATTGTGTGGCATCATAGGGACGCAGATCCCGTATTTGGATCTAGTCAAGCAAAAGAATTGCTAGACCATCTTGAAAGCGTGCTTGCAAACGAGCCTGTAGCTGTAAAGAGCGGGCAATTCATTGTTGAAGTCAAACCTCAGGTATGTTGTCAACACATCTGTACTATTATCCCGTCTGTGTTTTTAATCTAAAGACCTTCTTTTTGATATCGAGATTTTTTTTTTTCTTGATTCTTGTTTTATCTTCTTCACAGGAAGTGAGCAAAGGTGTGGTTGCTCAGAAGATCTTTACATCAATGTCGGAGAAAGGACAACATGCGGATTTTGTCCTATGCATTGGTGATGACAGATCAGATGAAGACATGTTTGAGAAAATCGGTGATGCGATAAACAGCGGTATATTTTCACCTAATGCATCAGTATTTGGATGTACTGTGGGTCAGAAACCAAGCAAGGCTAAGTATTATTTGGATGATACAACAGAGGTTACTACAATGCTTGAAGCATTGGCTGATGAATGTGTTTCTCAATCCCCACAATAACTCGGTTAAAACCCGTTTTGGCGGCGGCTTTTTTCTGCATTCTTCTTTGTTTCCTGATGTTGAAGATAAAAAAATCCATCACTCGTAACGTTTCCGTTTTTCATCATACAAGATCATGCTGTGTCTGTAATTCTGACACATGGGATGAGACAACTGGTTAGATAAAGACATACATCATTCTTGAACCTTTAGACAAGTGTGAGCATTTAGCTGAAATTCTGGTTTAGTTTTTTTTTCCTTCTATTTTTTTTAATGGAAAGTGAGGGTAAAAATAAGCATTCATTCAAAATGTTGGAGATCGGTGAACACCGGATCAAAATATTATGTCGTCGCCCCGTAAGCTTCAACCTGGATGAATGGTAAGCTATAAGATGGGGGGGGGGGGGGGGGGGGGGATTAAGGTTAGATGAACTGTACACAAACTCTCTTTCTTTGCTTACCCACCTTTCTTTTTTGGTTTGATTTATTGTCGGTCACTTTTGGTGAGCAGATAAAATAGCTTGACTATCATAATTGTACATGTATATATATGATGTCACCCTTTTGTTACATTGTATGTTTTCATGGAGGTTCTTGGTGATATAAACTTGGGGTTCTTTTGGGAGGGAAATTATATTGTCAATACTACATTTTACAGTGACACCTTATTAAAGTGAAAAACACCTGCGTTTTTTAGTGTTGTTACTAAATACATATTAAAACACATGTATTTTTCGGTGTTTTTAAGGAGTTTCCATAGAAAGTAGACTCTACGGAAGAATTTTTTCTTTTTGTAAGCTTTTGGGAGGATGTAGCCTTATATTCTCATAGACATCCCTTCTGATTAAATTGTTAAATGTTTGAATTTTCATCCAAATTGTAAAAACAACGGGGCTTATGTATAATGCTATACAGTAGGTAACACTGTTGCTCGTTGATAAGTTGTTATACTTATCCAGTGACATGTGTGCATGTTGGAACACTCATCATTAGTGTGTTATGTTTAGTTGACAAGTGTAGATTTTCTGTTATCTAGGTGGTTCAGATCTAGCTCTTAGATTGAGTGTTAGTATCCCTAGGTAGATGATGTTGGTTTGTTAAAAAAAGGAGCAAGTGAGCTCATTGTAAAGATCAAGAAATCAGAATTCAACGAATGAATGTTTTCTTCAAATGTTTTTGTAACTTTAAGTTGGTATCAGAGCGGATCAACTCACACTAATGGCTCCTCCGCTGGCTTCCGGCTCCGATCAAGGAGCAAGAAAAGTGTTGCTGGCGCACTGACAGCTAGCTTCATTGATCTCCTCCGTTGCAGGAATCTCTTAGAGCTCAAATCAACATGGGATTTAGAGAACAACAATCCCAGCACCACCATGTCCTTCATACCTAGAGTCTATTAGAGACCTCAACTCGGTCCGGAGTTCTAGGAACCATGGGCTCCCAACTCTCACCGTTGTTTCTACAGACACAGGCTCACACAACCAAATCAGCTGCTAATTCATAGTGGCTTGAACACTCTAGGAGGTAACTTGAATCATGCATGTTCAGTTAAACTCGATAGATATAATTATTTACTATGGAAATTTACCATTCTTCCAGTAATTATAGGACATAAGTTAGATACTCACTTGTTTGGTATTAAACCATGTCCTCCTCAATATCTTGGAGTCCTTAGTATCACTATCTTTGTAATTGATGGAGGTCAAGTTAAATTATTAACTCGATGCCTACTAACACTAGCTGAGAGGCCTAGGTTCAATTGTAGTATATTTAGATAAGTTAAAGTCGATCCCACGAGAGACTCGGCATAAATAAAACACAACTTTATCTATTAGAACTAAATTGAAAGGCGGTGTCTACGACCAACTAAATGCGATAAATAAAATAGTGACAACCACAAGACACAAAACACCACAAAGACAAACTAAAGACTACTAAAACACGGATAATACGGTTGATATTATCTAAACAAATGGTATTGATTCTGTTTGGTAGATTATAACTCCCCATGTGAATTAGGATGATAACGAGATAAAACAAGCGTTAAGGATTAATTATTATGACTACGGGAGTCATCCCACAAGGTAGATTTAGCTCGGTTAGGCCATCTAAAGCATCGTGCCTCCATTACGTGGCTTAGCCTTTTAATGCCTCCATCTCGTATAACCACGACTTATTACGAAACTAGGGATGCGGTATAAACCGTAACCTCATCTAAGCAACATTCTAGGGTAAGGCGTCTTCTTAGATCTTTGATTCAATCTATATCCTAAGTAACAATCACTTTTTGGGTTTCATGTTAAATTATGATGACAAATAATTAAGTTGATCGAGGTTTAATTACTCGTTTTAATTTCAATTCGAGAGAATCGGCGTAGTCGAAGCCGATCATAATATTGCCTACACATTACCACGCTCGGTCAGCGAGCGGCGGCACTCGGCGACCGAATGACATGTCTCGATCGACCGAACCACAGTTACGTGTTGGTACAAATCATGATTACTTCTTAACGTTTCTAACCTAAACACATGGGTTCGTAATTAATCTACATCACGCAATCAATACAAGAAAAACTACTCCATAATAAAATACATCGGATCTACGAATAAAGATTGCATAATTGAATAGTCATACCCTCGGAGGCGAGAGTGACTCCCACTCTTTGTCGCGCCCCAACCGGAGAATCCAATGAATCCACAATGAGCGAACATAAAGAAAAGAAAAGAAAACTAAAACTTAAAACTCAAATTGTAGAAATTGTTACGTGTTGTAGTGGTGTGTGTTCTCAATTTAGTAGGCTTTGCTTATATAGAGGATTTTGCCGACATAGGATGGATCTAGAAGATATGCGCGCGTTTTGGTGCTGGATAGCTTGGTGGCGAACCACGTGCCTCGGTCGACCGAATGAAGTGGCTCGATCGACCGAGCCTCTCGACACGTGTTAATCGTGTTTTTCGTTAACTTGTTCCCATTTGCGCACTCTTCTACTTTGTCGATTTGTCTCTTGATTAATGCTCCGATTTTCTTCCTTATTATCTTGAGATTCACTGATTGAATGACATTTATCCTCCGATTTATCATGATCTGCCAAAATCGGCGATTTATCATGATCATAAATCGCAAAATCGGCATTTATCGCACAAATAAATTGGCCTTTAATGAAATATCTTACCACTAATTTAAACAATCCATAAATACCATAAATCATATTAATAATCACTTAACATTAAATAATAAATATTAACAAGTGATTTAATATGAAATATATATAATTAACTCCGATTTAAGGTTAGAATTGATGACATAAATAGGTACATTTTAACCGTCATCAGTAATAACTCCAGTAAATCCAGCTTTTGAAGAATGGATGGCAAAAGACCAGTTACTGATAGGTTGGTTACTAGCATCCATGACTGAACATGCTTTAGTAGAAGTTGTGGGTTGTACAACTTTTCATGAAATCTGGCAAACATTGGAGATTCTATTTAACAACCAGTGTGAGGCTTAATGCTGGAATAAAGAGATGCTCTCACTAAAGCTGAGAAGGGTTCTGAGTCAATGGTAGATTACTCGGCACAAATGAAAACGCATTCTGATAAATTGAGTGCTGCAGGATATCCTATCACCAGATCTGAACTAATCATGGATACTATTGGAGGAAAAGAATATGAATCTGTGATAATGAATTTGACTTCTAGGATTGGAGCTCTCTCATGGCCAGATGTGTAGGCTCAATTGATCACACATGAGAGGTTAACTGCCAGGTTTAATCCCACAACTAATATAGATCTCACACAAGCACCAACTAATGTTGCTATTAGGTCTAATAGCACAGATTCCTCAAATGCACCTGGTATATTTAAGGGTTCATGTGGTTATCAATGAAGAGGCAGAGGTGGACCAAATCAAAGAGGAGGAAGGCCTAGAGGAAGATGAAGAGGTGGTTATAACAACACCACCTCAAAACCAACTTGTCAGCTATGTAGAAAAGTAGGTCATATTGTGACATCATGTTGGTATAGGTTTGATACTACCTATAACAATCCATCAGTGCCAAATCAAGGAAGGCAATCAAATCGGCATGATGCCACTCTTTGCGCCTTCATGGATTGTCTAAAACTCTCATGGATCCAAATTGGTATGCAGACAATGGTGCAACCATTCATACTACTTCCGATCTTGGCACTTCAGCTGGGAAGTGAGTATGGCTCAGAAACCTTGGCAGTAGGTAATGGTTCTCAACTTAACATTGATAATATTGGTTCCACCTCTTTTCAGGTTCCAAATTCTAAAATTCAGTTCACATCTTACATGTTCCTAAAAATATTAAAGATCTAGTCAATATATCAAAATTGACTTATGATAACAATGTCTCTGTTGAGTTTGACAATCTTGGTTGTGTTGTTAAGGACAAAGCCACATGTTAAATCTAACTCAAAGGTAGAGTGACCAATGGCCTTTATCAATTGGATTTCCCTCAACTCCAGAACTCCCTTCAATCCAGATTCAATTTTTCTTCATCCAGAGTCAAGTCCTATTGGTTTCAACAGAATGATTGAACGCATCCTAGTTCTTATGTTAGTAGTATAGCTAGGTCTAATAGTGATGTCTTTTGGCATATGAGATTAGGACATCCATGTGTTAAAGTTTGAGTTTTATCTTGAATCGAGTGTAATGTTTCCTTTAGTAATGAAATAAAGTGATACTATCAATATGGAAAGAATCATGCCTTGCCTTTTTCAAACTATGAAAGCTGCCGCCACTCATGTGATTGAATTAATACATCTTGACTTGTGGGGACCTTCCCGATTAAATACATTATGGTTTAACTTATTATACCCATTTTTAGATTATTTTATATGAATTATATGATTTGCCCTTTGAAAAACAAGTTAGATGCTTTAAATGCCTTTATCCATTTTAAAGTGCGGTAGAAAATCGGTTCTCTTCTAAAATCAAAATGGTTCGATCCGATTGGGAAGGAGAGTACATGTCTTTTATACGTGTTCGAGTGATTCAGGCATCCACTTTAGATATCCATGTCCACGTGTGCATGAACAATATGGAGCGCGAGAGAAAACATAGACACATCACATAATTATAGCTAACTTTAATGGCTCATGCTCAACATGCTGTGTTGTTTATAAATTACTTACCAACAATTGTTCTTGATAATATATCACCTTTTTAAACGTTATACCACATTCCATCACCATATTCTAATCTAAAAGTGTTTGCGTGTGCTTGTTTCCCTTTTCTCAGACCTTACAATAGACATAAGTTTGATACAAGGAATTATGTGTTCATTGGATTTAGTGATCATCATAAGGGGTTTAAGTGTTTAGATGCCAGTGGAAGAGTATACGTGTCCAGGCATGTTATATTTAATGTGGGTGAATTCCCCATTCAGCTATGGTTTCCCAAATCTACTGTTACCAATGCTATTGATCTTCCATCATATTTTGACTACTTGAATCCATCTCCCCAGTCTAATCTCCCATATATTCCTGATTCTACTGGCCCATTAACACCATCTTCTGTCTTAGATCATAATCACACATCTTCTTCCAGTCCATCTAATTACGAGTTTGTTGAGTCAAGTCACTCTCATAGCTCATCTATAAATTCTTTCACCTCTCATACAAGTTCTCCTACTCAGGATCTTATTCCTCTAGTTAGGTTGGTCATCCGATGCAAACAAGGTCAAAAAATGGTATTTTCAAACCAAAAACTTATTCTTATCTAGCTACTCAATCCTTTTCTGCAAAACCAAAACCTACTACAATTTCTAAGGCATTGTCTCAACCTTAGTGGTTGGATGCTATGAAGTCTGAATTTTAGGCTCTGGAGAAGAATTAGACATGGGAACTTGTGCCCTTATCACCAAAACAGGCCCTTGTTGCGAATAAGTGGATCTTTTAATTTGAAACTCAATCTCGATGGTAGATTTAACAAATATAAGGCAAGGCTAGTGGCTCGAGGGTTCAAATAGAACTATGTAGTGGACTTTCATGAGACTTTCACTCCTGTCATCAAGCCTTCTACCATCAGAATTATTTTGGCAATTGATGTTTACTTCAATTGAGATATCCAGCAAATTGATGTTAATAATGCAATCCTAAATAGGAATCTTCAAGAAGATATATGCCACAACCAGCTGGTTTTGTGGATCTCAACAAGCCTCATCATGTGTGCCATCTCAAAAAGGCATTATATGGTTAAAAACAGGCCCTTAAAGCCTGGTTTGACACACTCATAGGTTACCTTTTGTCATCGTGTTTGAAGCATTCTGCTCCTAACTTCTTTATTTGTGTTTAAAGATTATAAAGTTACTTTATATGTTTTGATCTATGTGGATGATATATTAGTGACATGGAATTCCTCCTATGCTATCAGTATTCTAATATCCAAAATGAATTAAAAAGTTTGCTCCGAAATCCTTGGGATATGTTAGCCTATTTCTGAGTATTAAAGCATACATAGATGCTTCTGGATTGTATCTTATATAGGCTCATTATGCTACTCAGCTTTTGCACAAACTTGGCATGGATAATCTTAAACCATGTGCTACACCTATGGTGTCTTACATGCACCTTATTCTTAATTCTGCACCTCAGATAGCTAATCTTACTATCTACAGAAGTGCAGTTAGGGCATTACAATATATGACCCTCAACAGAGATGATATTTCTTATAGTGTTAACACTTTAAGTCAATTTATGGTTGCACCTGCTGAAGTGCTTTTGCAAGGAGTCAAGTGACTCCTCGGATATGTGAAAGGCTGCACTGGCGGGATTGCATTTCAAACCATTCTTGATTTGACCATTCAAGGTATTATTATGATGGTGGTGAGCTACTTCTCCTCATGATAGGAAGTCGGTGGTTATTGCATCTTTTAGGCGGTTATCTTGTGGCCCGGAGTTAGATCTAGTAAAGCGAGAATACAAATCATTGCACTAGCCACACGAGATTACTTGGCTCAAGTTCTTGTTGGTGAATTAAGGGTTCCTTTGTCTCATATTCCACTATTATGGTGTGATAATACCGGTGCCGCCTTCATGGCTCACAATCCTATGTTTCATGCTCACACCAAACACATAGAAGTGGGCATTCACCTTGTCAGAAATCAAGTGCTGGAAAAACAGCTTCAAGCCAGATATGTGCCATCTACAACTCAACTTGATGATACTTTAACTAAGCCCCTTAGTACTTCTTCTTTTGTTTCAGCTAGAGACAAACTCAACTTGATTAATACCCACTTTCGTTTGTTGGGGGATGGAAATAGTATTTTATAAGTTGTTTTACTTATCTAGTGATATGTATGCATGTTAGAACACTTGTCATTAGTGTGTCATGTATAGCTAACAAGTGTAAATTTTCTTTTATCTAAGTGGTTTGGATCTAGCCCTTAGATTGAGTGTTAGTATCACTAGGTAGATGATGTTGGTTTGTTAAAAAGTAAGTGAGCTCATTGTAAAGATCAAGAAATCAAAATTCAATGAATGAAAGTTTTACGCAAATGTTTACGTAACTTTAAGTCTCGTAAGAAAAGCGATTGTGAAATTCCATGAAGCAAAGCACACACACAAAGCACTCAAATCCGGTAGTGCATTTTAAGTTTCAAACAAAAGCTCAAATCCCTACCCCAAATACGCTATTTTACTATTTTCCCTTTGAGCTAATGGGAGGTTTTTGTGTGGTGTCTCCACACGTGTGGAGACGCCATGTGGAGATATACACACCACACAGTTTCATTCTGTCTTTAAACTGTGTGGTTCTGATCGTTTCACCCGTTACTTTACCTCAAAATCCCTCTCCACACAATAACTTCCCCGAGCTAATACCATCAAAACAACAACGAATAAAGCATAACAATATACTTCCACAAGTAACGATTAACATAGTTCAACCACTCTAGTAGTATGTGTATGTACAACTAGGGGCAAATGCATGATTTCGGTTCAAGGGAGCACAACTCTCCATCCAATGCCACAAAAGAACCGTTTAATGAAACATGTGTCGTGATACAAATAATAGAGTCGGGATAAATCTAAAATACCAATCTACAACAGCAGAAATAGATCTTCACCATTCTACGGATTTAATCTTTTTTAGATTCTTGACATAAACGCTTCCGATTTAATCTTTTTTAGATTCTTGATTATTTGACATAATCGATCATAGATCAAAATGAATATATCACATAAAGTCATATCCAACATTATCGACTTTCTCAACAAAAAATAATATGTATATGCATCACAAGGTGCATTAGTGCAGTGTGTGAATTTGGTATAATGTCTCATGAAGGCAGGTGTTGAACACGTTAAGAGGAAAAAAAAAAAAATGTATATGCGATTTTTGCAAAACTGGCGACTGAGACTCATCTTTTAATTTACATTCTCTACAAACTTTTAAGAACATGACATTGGGAGCCCATTGGGTTGGGAACAACGTTTAATAACGAACATCCAATGATCTTAATTGTCAATTAGAAACTCGCATTTCTTGCACATATCTAGTGTATTGATCACTGTCGTAAGATTGCCCCTCTCTTTATTACGAGCAAGTACCCTGTTAAGTCAAATAATCAAGTGGTCTCTCAAGTGCAATTTTTTGTAAAACATTGTTACAACTAGATCATTTTTACATTACGAGTGTATAGTTAAACACTTGCACTTAAGAGAGTAGGGTATTATTTACACGGCTCCGAGAGATTTTATGATGCGACGACAAATATAAGAAGGTTGTATCAGAGTGGCATTTATGATAGTTTTTGTTTTTATTTTTAGTTTTTTATCGTATGTAGAATTTATAAATAAAAAATTGTAACGTATTACATGGCGATCGGTTGTATTTTAAAATTTGTCCCAAATGATCACCCGTTAAAGAAAAAGAAAATAGGCGAGACTGTTGCGTTCCTGGGAAGTTAAAACCTCCCAAACATCTTCCGGAGCTGTTGTTTCCGGCAATTTCTCTCTAACTCTCGGAGGAGCAAGTACCAACCGCCGGCGAAGATGAATATATTCAGATTTGCAGGCGACATGACTCATTTGCTCAGTATTTTAGTCCTTTTGCTCAAAATATACGCCACCAAATCCTGCTCAGGTCACTACGATTTTCGCTTTGTATGCTTTTTCTCTATCAAACTACGCTGTGCATTTTGTTCGGTTGTCCTGTTTCGCGTTCAAGGATTGTTCAATTTATGCGTTTCCTGGTTGTTATTTTGTTTGTTTGTCTGTGAACTAGTGTTAGATGAGCTCAATTTATTCTTATTGTTTACTTTGACCGTAGGAAAGGTTTTGTTTTCGTGTGTTAGGTTGATCTGGTTCTGTGCTTTGTTTTCAATCGCACAGAATAAGGAACCACAAAAGGAAATGAAATGATATGAGCTGAGTCCTGTTGGATTATTGCTTTTGATTGGATCATTGAAGTAGTTTTTGTATAGAATTTGGTGTTTTCACGATTTTACTTTTGCTCATAACAAGCATTTAGGTAAATGTGTGTGCTACAGTTCTGTTGTGTTATAGTTTTTTTTTGCAGTGGGGACTGGGGAATTTCCATTCAATGTTTTCTTAACATGCTGCATTAAAGTAGCTAAATGGCCGCCCCTGATTATCGGTGATGATTATACAATCAGAACGTATTACTAATGAAAGGAAATCTTCATGAGTGAATAATTGAACCAGTGAAGTTGGAAGATGGTATCAGCTTCAAATAACATCCATCAGTCATGTACTCTTTATCCCATAATAATATGCCTGGGACTTCTGTGGGAATGGAAGTTCAAGATGACTAAAAAAAATTCTTTAAAGTTGTATCTTGTTAAAGTATGAGGTTGTTTTATGCCAATAGGATCTTTGTCTGGTATCTGAGCTAGGAAATTCCATTTTCTGGATTTGTCTTAAGCTTATGGCTTGCCTTAGTAATATACAAATATTATGGATTATCTTCTCTTGAGTAACATAGTGGAACTGACAATATTTATCTACTATATGAAACTCTAATAGGGTGGAATGGCCATTCTGCCTCACTCCTCTTCTCCCCCTTTAGCAAGGCCAGTTGCTCTCCCTAGTGTAAGTCATGATTGTTTTCGGAATAGAGTTGATCTCAGTGAAAGGATGCTTCAGGGTTTTTGATTGAAGTTTTGTCTTGATGCAATCTGTCTAGGTGATTATTTACATCAAGGGCTTTAGTAGTAATTGATATGGTGGCTGGGCTTTTTTGCACAGGAGAATATTAAACTGTTGTATATTTCAAGCAGTTCTTCTAATTTTTGGTACTTTCTGTTATTCCCCCATGTAGTCTTTTTTTGCACCGGTTAAATTGGTCGCTGATATAATTTGGATGATGGGCGAAAGACATCTTCTCCCTTGTGATATTCTTTTTTTGACTTTCTAATTTTTTGATCCGTTTAAGGTTAAGGGTACTTCTTATGAAGAAAAACTAGTAACAAATTAAAGTAGAGATACATAGTTAAGCTGAGCAGAATTCGTTGATCTTCTTGTATGTGCTTTTGTTTTCTTTAAAAGCTGATAATGATCTTTCTTTTATTTGAGTAACTTTAAGGATACTGAAAAGGCAGATCATGGATGAGTTTTATTGTGTGAATATAATTAGATGGAGTCTGAAAATATTTTCATGCCTTGCGAGGCAACTTCACTTCAAACATTTTATGCTGTTCATCATGCGGAGATATTATCTGGTTGAGTACACAAAGGATTTGTCAGGTAGTCACAATGTTTTATGGTTCTGTCCAGGAATATCATTGAAGACCCAGGAGCTGTATGCAGTTGTCTTTTTGGCTCGGTATCTGGACTTATTTACTGATTTCATCTCTGTCTACAATACTGTTATGAAACTGGTGTTCATCGGAAGCTCGTTGGCCATTGTCTGGTGTATGCGGTTTGACCGTGGTGTTAGGCGCTCTTATGACCGTGAACTAGATACGTTTCGTCATTACATCCTTATTGGAGTGTGCTTTGTCTTAGCTCTCATGGTTCATGAGAAGTTCACTTTTCAGGAGGTCAGCTATTTTGCAACTGTATTGTTTTTTTTAAACGAACTGTATATGTGGTCAAGTGTTTTTCCTGGTTCGTTTTTCAGTCTAGAGCTTTCTTTGGTAAGGAACCTGACAAATCAGTTAAGATATTTGTATTCTCTTAGTCAGTAATATAATTTTCGTAGAACAAAAGCATCCTTGAACATATATGTAATGTTTAACGCACCATCTAGTTTTTTAGTCCAACGGTTGCACTTCTTCCAGAATGAGATTCGTTTTTTCTGACAATAAAGCGGTGTAGTCTTTCGATGTTTTCCTTTTTCTTTCTCTCCTTTTTTGCTCTTGTTTTTCTATCATCGCTAAGGAGGGTGTAATAATATTAGCTCAATGTTCTTGTTTCCTGTGCTTTTGTTGATTTAAAAATTAAAATAGGCTTTCTTTCGTTCCCTTTCAAGTTTGACAACAAAGTTGTTGCCATGTGACTAGTGTTCACAAGTTCGAATGCCTCTTATAGATATATAAGGAAGACTGTTTCAACCTAAATGCCCGGCTCTTCCCCGGACTTGTAGAGGCAAAATGCTTTTATGCATTGGGCTGCTCCTCAAATTTTGACTACTCAACCTTGCTTAATGATGAATGGCAGATAACAAAACACTTATTTTACCTACGACCTACTTTTTGTTTTTTGTTTTTTTCCATCACCCCTGAACGTAGGCATTGGTGAATCTGTGTATATTGTGGGGGTGGGGGTGGGGGGGGGGGCATAGATTCTCCTCAAAAAAATTTATAAACCCCATGAAAAAAATTACTTAGAAAAAAAATTATGGACCTTTTTCTTCTTAAAACTAGATCCGCCACTGAATTTAGGCAGCAGGTGCTTTTGAGGATCGTGAATACATAATTGGTCATCAATCAAGTTAGTTGGCATCCTACTTCTGCGTATAATGAAGTTATACCATTAGGATTATAGCTCTTTTTCTCTGAGGAATTTTCATTACCACCATAACTTGAAAGCTTAATATGATTGTGAGGATTTTAATCTATGTTTAATAAACTCATTTTGGCTTTAAAACATTTACAACAGCTATCTAATCTCTGATATTGGTGCAGATATTTTGGGCATTCTCAATATACCTGGAGGCAGTTGCGATTCTTCCACAATTGGTGCTGCTGCAAAGGAGTGGAAATGTGGATAATTTAGCTGGACAATATGTTTTCTTTCTTGGGTAGCTCTACTTATCTTGGACCACTACATGGATGAATAATTATATGATAATTTTTATTACTTTGAATGTCTATTTTTCCCGTGGGTATAGATGTTGAATTACCATATCAACAAAAAACTTAAGCTGATGGGAAGGTAGATAATTAACAATTTAAACACTTCAACAATAGGATATGTAGAAATCATTTTCTCTTCTTTTGGCAGTTGACATTTTCCCCCTACTTTTCTTAGCCTTCTCTCTGAAATTTATCCTCCTGCATACCTTTTCTCTTTCTTCTCTAGAGCTAGAATCAATCATTTCATGCCCCCCCCCCCCTTCCTTGCCTGCCTTTTTTTTTTTTTTTTTTTCTTTCTCTCCCTCTTATCTACTTCCCTTTTGTTTTCTCATGTAGTATTTTTGTTTTTGTGTGGTATGGTGGTTGGAACTGACATGCTAAATCTTGTAGATGTTAGATGCTTAATCTTCACCCACACTCACACAGACCATATATATAAATGTAATCACTGGCTAGAATATTTTGACATGTAGAAGTAAATCCATGGGAATGATTCACTTTTGGGAAAGTAAATTTCATGTATTTTCCTTCTTCTTTTTTATGACATTGTGGATATACATTTGTTATTCTGTTAAAATGTTCAGTTCATGGCTGAGGAGACCGGAACATTGCATGACATTTGGTGATGGGATGGGTGTGTCTTTGTATCTTTAATACTGTTTGTGGTCCACTATTTATGTTACAGAGCCTATCGTGGATTCTACATATTGAACTGGATATTCCGCTATTTCACTGAACACCATTTCACTCGATGGATAGGTGAGTTTTGATATAGTTGATGAGTTGGGACACCTGTTTGTCTCATTAATGTGGAATGGTACCTGAATCTAAATTTCCATTTCGTCTCCAGCTTGTATCTCGGGTCTCATCCAGACAGCTCTCTATGCAGATTTCTTCTATTATTACTTTATCAGGTATGTATTTTTTTATTCGGACGTTATTTCTCTATTTGCCTGTCTGTAATGAATTTGCACATACTGACATGGAAAGCTATTTGCAGCTGGAAAAACAATGCAAAGCTTAAGCTGCCGGCTTGAGACCATCAAAGATGATACGCCAACCTTTTTGTACCGGCAGTCTTTGAGGTTTGCTGATTACATAGCAGTTGTTCAGCATTAACTCTATCAAGTTATGTAATGACATAATAGGCGTTGTTAAAGACGGATTGATGTGTTGTAGTCACCTGTAGAAAGAGAGAAAAAGGAAGCAGCAGCATCTACTTATTTGGATCTATTATGTGCTCTCAGGTTATTTTGATTGCCCTTGTTTATATCACTCGACTTGCGTTATTCGTATTGCCATCTTTTTAGGATATAAAGATGATAGGGCTTGTAGGTGTTAAGTTTATGGTTTATGTAGCAATGTTCTTAAGGTAGAATTTGGTATCTTATGCGAAGAATTTCAGTCTCTTGTTTGATTAGTAAATGCTGATCTCGGCTTTTCGTGCTGTAATTGCATTTTTAGTTGAATAGATGACTTATGACTTTTACATATTGAAATTATACACCATTTCTTCTTTCCTTCTCTCTCTCTCGAGAGCAAAGTGTTTACATAATCTTTTTTTGTCCGAAGCAATAATGAGTCACCATTACTAAGAGCATCAATTGTTTGGGAATTTGTCACTTCAACCTTTTCCTTCTTATTGTTGCTGTGATTTTGGGAGACCGGCAAAACACACCTTTCAAAACATAATTTTAGGTGCCGTTTTTCTTCTTCAACTAAGGTAGGCATTATTACAATTTACAACAGCGGCTCATTCACTCTCAAAACATTAGAGCCAGAAGTATTCGATGACAAGATGTACTGCATATAATTGCAGACCCAGGCACTAGCCGTCAGTCACAGGATCGCTAACTCAATCATTAACTTCCAAATCATACTTAGGCGTAATCGAGACATAATATGGGTTGTAAGGACCGGACTCAACTCCTCAAGAGGAACGAGATAACTTTTCCATGGATTGCGCTGAAATACAAGGCAACCATGATCATCCCTACTGTCCTCGGTTCCTTCATCTCTCACTTCAACAATAGGAGATTTATCTCTTCGGCTCTTCTTGGCCCGAGATTCATTCTTATTGAGGCCTACATGCCTCTTCTCCTTACCTTTTAGGTTGGTTTCTTCGAGAGCAAAGCGGGTAGTTCGGACTGAATGCCAGGAGCAACAACTTTGGTGCCCGCATCCCTACAACAATGGTAGTTTGTTTTGGCGGAGGAGCATCCTCCTCGAATGCCCAGGGGCCGAAGTTGTGGTGTTCGAGGACCCAACATCCAGAATCGCTTGTTTCGTTTTGGGGCATGGCTCATCAGTTTGGTAAACACACCACTACATACAATATAGAAAATCAATTTTATCGATATGGTGACTGCAACCAAAGAAGAAAGGCCTAAAACACAAGTTTGTTGGATGAAACATCTTACATCTTTCCTCCTCGCGTGTCGGGAAGATAGAGAGAGAGAGAGAGAGAGAGAGAGAGAGAGAGAGAGAGAGATAGTCTGAGACTCTTTTTGAGGTCATGAAGGTTGTTGATTACGTCGGTAGGAGCATCGTTGGAAGCGGATCCGGTAAGGCATCATCATTCCTCCACACCTCACCACAAGATCGTTGATGACTTGAACAAAAAGAATTCATTTTTCCACTCCCTAATGTAGAAGAACCTTGGTTAGAAGACCAATGTTCTAAAACTCGCTAGGCGAAGTCGGCACGCTACAGGGGCGCTAGGGGCTGGGGCGCCAGCGATTTTAGGGTTTTAAGGGGTTCTGGGTTTTCAGTGGGGGGTTTAGGGTTTTAAGGGGTTTTAGGGTTTTAAGGGTTTTGTGGTTTTTTTACGGGGTTTAGGGTTTTAAGGGGTTTAGTGGTTTTATGCATCTTTCTTGTCTAAACACTTGGGAAAACTTGATGTTCGCCAGATGGAACCCTAATAGCCTGTAAGGGCCTTAGAGCGCCTAGAAGGTCCTAGGAGCGCCAGAGCGCCTGAAGGGCCTCAGAGCGCCAGTAAGGGCCTGTGAGCTCTAGAAGGGTCCGAGAGCGCCTAAAATCGCCCAAAGACACTTGGCGCCAGATAAATCGCCAGAGCCAAGTCGAGGGACGCCTGGTGCGTCGAGGGCCTAAGCGGCGCCAGCGACGCCAGGCGATTTTTAACACTATGAGATCGAACTCTGCCGTCCCACTTCGGGCGAGTGAAGTACCGCCTGTAGAGTGTCCGGACTTTTTTATATATTGTAAATGCTCGGAATTGATACGCATAAAAGTGGTCGGTCCTCTATCCGGCAAAGAAGTGGCAAAGCCCACAATCATCTTGATCCCATTGAGAACGATACATGCCACATTCGGATCATAATGAGACGTAACACGCGACATCGTAAGTATCATCGGCAACCTAAGTGTTGAATACGGATGGTGATATATCATTCGGAAGGTATGGATTAAAGGCATTGGCGCCTATATCATAATCTTAAAACCCTCTCAGCATTTCGCTAAGCGTCAACATGGTTTGAATATCTCTCACTCGCCCCTCCACCCCCCGATGGATGGGTTAGATGAGCTCGCCCAGGCTTTCTTGGTCTTCACAAGGATGGCAGATTGGCCAAAACCCTATTGGAAAGAAGAACTTTGATTTTCAACCATGTATGCCGAGGAAATGTTCGGACTATCTAAAGAATAAGAAGAAGTATAAATAGTTCCCGAAATATGTGTGTCCCGGATTTTATCAATACAAAACAACAAGTAATAAACCGGTTAACCTCAAGTGCAAGGATCGTAGTGTAGAGGCTATGCCGGGTCGATCTTACGGGAACTAGATCATTGTGAACCCTAGCTTTTGTTTTTAACTAATTATTGTCACTAAAACTAACCTAAACAGGAACTAAAATCGGACAAACATGCTGAAAATAAACTAGACAGAGGATGAAATCCAAAGCTAGGAAAGATTGAAAGCGATAAACTAAACTAAACTAAAGTGAAAAAGTAAACTAATCTAACAATTCAAGTTCAAAGGATTAAAATCAAATTATAACGAACTAACAAGCAATTGATCCACCTATCCTATCAACATTCAATTCTAATTCGGATTAATTCGTGATCTCCACTCAAGTCGTGATTCACCTAATCGAAGGCATAAACTCCTACTCGTAGACAAGTTCGCTTCTCATCTTTTATCTTTCGATGTTAAAGATTACGTCTTTCTAACCTAGGCGTGAAATCTTTCGATTTCTAATCTAGAAAATCAATCTAATAACTTTCGTTTTAATTAGATCAAATATCTATTCTTTTATCACGGTGATCTATCGTTAACATGATTTTCATCAAATAAACAATCATCAAAGCAAGCATCTTTCGATTAAACATGCAATAAAACATACAAAACATGATAAAAGAAACGAACTTGAAATAGATACTCATGATTAATCATTTAATCAAAAAATCGAATTGTTGAAGGAAGGCTTCATAACGCTTGTTCAAGAGGCTTTAGCCTCTTAGCATCCTTGTTGCAACTTGAATTGATGAAGTAAAAGACATGAATATATCTAATCTAATCTAGGAATTTAATTGCATAAACTGGAAGAAAATAGAGTAAAAACGCTAAACTGAGCCGCCCCTATGAAATTAGGGTTCGAATTTGTGTGTTCAGGGTTTGAGAAATCGCGCCTATTTATAGATTTTTAGGTCGGTTTAGGCTAAAGCGGTGCTTGGACGCCCGCCCACTATCTTGGACGCCGTTCAAAGAGCCTTTCTGAGACGGAGGTGAACGCCACCGCTCGGCGCCCAAACTCTCTCAGATTAAATTTTCCTTACGGACGCCCGTTTAAGGTCTTCAAACGCCCGTCAGGGTTGCCGCAAGGTGGACGCTCGTTCACTCGATCCGACGCCACCCATCTTCGATCAAAACGGATTTCTTCAACTCTATCTCTTTTCCTTCTCAATCCAACTCACCATTATCTCTCTATCTTGATTTAGCTCGAGTTTTATCAACATTTGATCATCAATTTAGCCTCAAACAAGTACCTACATGACATCAAAACAACGCAAAGCGTAACATAATTCCAATAAACATAAAATCATAATTAAAACATATAAATTCACCAACTTTGCGATTAACTCATTAAAAATATTATTTGCTCAATAATTCATTTAAACACTTAATTCCCATGCAATTAATACGAATATGGGGGAAAACGTTATAAAATATAACGTTATAAATCATATAATTTCACCCTTAACAATGTGCATGCCCTAAGAAAGGATCCCAAACATATCTCCATTTCAACTTAGAAAATTTCTTAGAAAATTACGAAGGAATGAACGAACGAGATAATTATCTTATTTAAGCGGAACACGTGTGTACGCCTCTCAATTGTTGATCTTATCGATTGATTGCATACATAACGACACCTCAATCGGAGGAGATATGATCTCGAATTCCACCAAACAAATTTGGTAGACATCAATCGCGCCATAAACGGTTCAGTCCAGCCTCTCCGATTAAAACACACGCCACGCCTTAGCAAACCTAACCTACGACTCCACGCCCCAACTCAGGTTTGGGGCTTTTGCATGGTTATGACCGAAATCATCTACGTGCACTTATAAAGAGTTATCGGATCACCACATCAATTGGGTCCACATGAGCTTAACCTTATATGGACCCCCCTCGTCAACCGACCTCAGCAAGTCTCACTTCAGCTTGGTACAAGCTGCGTGTGACTTCATACTACCGACTTGATACAAGATTACCTCAGACACTATGTTGACCTCGGTATGAGGTGTGCACGATCTCAAACAACACGAGCTCTCCATTAATGGCTCCGTGGTTGTCTATGATCCCCCCTCCTCAAATCATGGAAAACGTGTGAGAATGCAGTAACTCCAGAAAAAAAAATCCTTATTTAAAACAATCTCATCTTTTATCAGAATTACGTTATTGGACTGATCCCAATTCACTGGATAGGCGTTCATCATCGATACAATAAAAAATCACCACAAACTTGTGTATGGGCCATTAGCAGTGGACTATTTGCCTATCTGACTAGTTAACGTGAGCCGTGCAAGGCACGGCGGGCCCAACATAAATCGTTACCAACGATAATATCAAAGTATAGATCCCCAACGTGAAATAAATTGCGTAAGCTTAAACCATAACAAATTCAAGGCACAAGACAAAGAGAACAAGAGAAATATATCACATTTTCTCCAAGAGGTAGCTCTTTCTTAGAGACGTGAAGATTGTGAATCACCTCTCTTCTAGCCCTATCAGTAGTTTCCATCTACAAAATAAACTAGAATATGATGTATTGGAGAACAATGTCATAAAGTCGATCACTTTAGCTTCGACTTTACGCAATGAACAGTCAAATCTCTCAGGACGCCTTAACTTCCAGATCATTAATATGCTTGAAAATGCGTTTCAATCATTTTCTATACGACATTTCTCTTTCTTATCATTAATGAATACGTCATTGATCTCGCGTTCGTTCATTTGGTAGAAAAAAAAACACGTGTCAAACGATTGAAAAATATAAAAAATGATTTGGTATTCCAACGTCAATTTTAGTGACGTTCGTACTGCAAATGGCCGTCGGTTCCACCGACTTTATGTTGTTCAAAATAATAAAAAATATTTAATGTGGTGTCCACACGGTTTTATTCAATTGTTGTGTAGAAATCGAAAATTTTCGGTTGATTGAAATTTAAAAGTGAATCCGCACTGTAAGTTGGAGATATATACACTTTGTTGTGTATAATATTCAATTGTTGTGTCGAAATCGAATCGAGAAATCGAAAATTTCGGTTGATTGAATTTTAAAGCCCCATTCGGTTTATATATAACGTGGTATTCCAACGTCAATTTTAGTGACGTTCGTACTGCAAATAGCCGTCGGTTCCACCGACGTTATGTTGTTCAAAATAATAAAAATATTTAATGTGGTGTCCGCACGGTTTTATTCAATTGTTGTGTCGAAATCGAAAATTTTCGGTTGATTGAAATTTAAAAGTGAATCCGACTATCAGTTGGAGGTACTAAAAAGGAACCGTATCGAAATATACATTTTGTTGTGTATAATATTCAATTGTTGTGTCAAAATCGAATCGAGAAATCGAAAATTTTCGGTTGATTGAATTTTAAAGCCTCCTTCGATTTATATATAACGATAACCGAAATTCCGATTTCTATCGAAAGGAAAAATAAAAAAAATAAAATTTGGGTGCCACGCCACGTGTCAGCCAAGGAGGTTTTGTCACGTGGCCTCTTGTGGGAAAAGCCCTTAGCACTTAATAGATATAAGATATGTTATTCAGGGTAAAATTGGAACATAAATAGTAAAGGGAATTTTGTGGCTATGGCAGTACCGCACTTACTGATGATGACGCATGATACTAAGGTATATTTAATAATAAATTTTTTAAAGGCAAATAAAAATTTAAGGAAGGACAACCTATATGTATCAGTACAAATCTTAATGTATCTTTTTGGATTAATGCGTTAGGCGATTCAACGATCAGTTATGTAGAGGCCTGCCACACTGTTGCCTATATATATATAAAAGAAAGGGGCAAAGCATGTAGGAAAATGTACATTTCCGTAATTTAACAAAGGACCTAATATTGATGAAGTAGCGGTATAGTAGCTGGCCCTCAAGATTTTCTTTCATTAAAGAAAAGAGGTAGCAAAATAAATTCCCCCACACACCACACTAATATGCAATTCAACCAAAATAGTACAATTCAAGAATTCAACAACATTGTTTATGTAACAAACATTATATCTATTATAGCAACACTTCATTTGGTGCTAGAATTCCTGAGAGTAAGCTCGAGATCATCATCAGCAGACACGCATTCCTCGTGAATCCTCTCACCTTCCCACGGACTCACTAATCCCACCACCTGCTGTGTGTTAGTGTTACATCCAAATGCAAACTCAACATCAGACATTGGAACATCAGATGTTTGATCATATAACGACGCCATTGCAGGGGAACACGTCCCGCTCTGCCCCGGAGTCCACAGCCGGGATCCTCCATTAGACAACGGTGGTGTGATACCGAATGCATTTGCTGCAATGAGACTGAAAGTCGGAGAAGATGCACCATCCTGTGGAGTTTGCACACCCGACACCCATCCAGAATCCGGGGGTGTAGGTGTTTGTCGGCTTGGACTAGTCGGTGTAGATGATGGAAAAAACGCATACTGCTGGTTTGCCCAGGCTGAATTAGCGATTTGCTCGTTCCAGTTATTAGACATTCGGGGGGTACGTGCACTTGGAGAGCTTAAAGGCGGGCTGACTGGTGCGCTCATAGAGTTATTAGGGATACAAAGATGGTGAAGAAGCCTGGATGAAGGAGGTGATGACCCAGATGATGATAGGTTTTTCAGCCATGGAATGAGGGAATCAGCATCGCCGTTGTTTGCATTGGGAGCGTATCGAGATGATGAGATTGGGCTTGGAAAAGACGATGAAGTTGGACTAGGATCATAAGAGACGATAGGACTAGGTTGGTACGACGAGGAGCACGGGCTAGCCGATGCCGAAGGTCCGGTGATATCAATGCGTTCCATAGGCTTGGATCCCTGCAAAAGAAAATGAATACATAGATTGCAGTTGGTATTAACAACAAGCAACTGATCGAATTTTCAAAAGGGCCTTTAGAAGCACGCAATAAATCTAACTTTGCCTTTAAGAACGTAACTATCTATTTTTAAACATTGTTGTGGTGCCCAGATCGTATTTTACGGGCATCTCAAGAATCTTTTATTTTTAAACATCGTTGTGGTGACATTGGTAGATTTACCGGATAAAGACTCAATTTTCAAATGAATGTGAAAATTTTGCAAGTACCACAAGATCAAGATTGATTTATTGTTTGACTTTGGGAAGCTAAAAAGAGAAGCTTTCACAATAATTGATTATAAAAAAATAAAGATTTATTTGCACTACAATGATTTTCCTCACGACTACACTACCTACGCACTACAAGACTCTTACCAGAAGTTAATTCTGAAGCCAAAGACTTTCCTCATGCACTACACAACCTATGTACCACATCAGACTCGACCTTGTAGTTAATTCTCAAACCAAAAACCGACTTCTCGTAGGTACATTGTTAGAATTGACTAAGAAAAAGTCAATTTTAAGCTACTGAACCGGTTTCACGAAATCGATTATGTGAACTGCACCCACCTCTGGTGGATGCAAATAATAGCCACTTAAAAAAATAATTAAAAAAAAGGATCCGAGGCAAAAAAAAAAAAAGTCATAATAATAATAATAATAATAAAACAGTCAACTCCATGATTACAGTGTTTCATCCACCCACAATTGACAATAATTCCAAATCAATAACCAGCTCATCAACATCAACTTCCTACTCATCCCCCATCTTAATTAATTAATTAATTAATTTAATAATTACTAATTCTCACCTAAATAGTTGACTCTGTGATCCACACGCTCTCTCCAGCATTATACCAACATGATATTATTATGCAAAATATTAATCAATTGCTCTAAGATTTGATATCTCCTTTCACTAAATATTTTAATCATCAAATTTTTTCTTTTTAGTTTTAAAATAACAAACCAAATAAAGTAAAAGGGAAACACTAAAGGCCCACGTTGGACTATCAACATAATACATTTCCCCCCCTACCACCCAACAAGCCAACGCTTCATTGGAGCTATTGAACGTGAGAAACTCATAATAAAAAATAAAAAAAAAAAAAAAAAAACCACACTCCAAGCAAACCACATTTTTATTTGTTTATCAAGCAAAAACAAATTAAAACAAAAAATAATGAGAGAGCAAGAAAGAAAAAAAACTTCAAATCCAATTACAAAACCGAAGGTGTCTCCGAAAAATAACGAATAGGATCCTTGTGTCTCTGTCTCCTATTGTGATTTGTAAGTTACGCCAAATATACTTTTGGGAGACACCTTGGTTAAGGACAATAGGATCGTTGGGTAGAATATAATCCATGAATTTAATGTAAAAGGTGAAATTTTATCGCAGAATGTAAATCGATGATTATATATCTATGGTTGGTTTTTTATGTTTATATATGGTCCAAATTGTTTTATATATCATTTTCCCATAATTCCAAGAACAAGAATACTAACAAAATTGGTAAAGAAACCTAATGACATATTGTGCAATAACTTTTGGGTCAAAATGACAAGAATGCCCTCAACAGAACAAAAGTTTGGAGGGCAAATTCGTAAGCAAATTCTCTATTTAATTTTTTTTTTGTTTTTTTGAAGGGTCTATTTCAGTTGTTCAGAGGTTCAATCAGAGTACCATGTGATGCACTTTCAAAATCATTCAGTACTACCATAAAAAAATCTACGCATCAGCCATTTAAGGAAAAAGAAATAGTAGTAAAATTTTACGGGTAATTATTTTTTCCCTGTCACTCCACAGGCAAACCACACACTCATGTCATGTCTAAATATATGGAAAGTTATTGGGTACACATGCATTCATGTGGCAAATTTTATCCATTTTATTTTTAAACATAATTCAAACTGTAGAATCATATTATTTACCACTCAATTAGATGTATGGAGATATATCAAACAAAACTTCCCTAAATATATAATGTGTGGTTCTGATCCATTCAAAGAAAAAATTACTCAAAATTTTAACTAGGGGTGAATTGAAAAGTAAACATCTTGAAAGATTCGTTCGTACAATATATGGCAGTGAAAATTCACGGATTGAACGTGATTTATCAGTCAGTTACTGCATTTGTGGCATCATCTTTCTTCTTTCAGTTAAAGTGTACGAGCCGTGAGATCATGAACTACACTAGTGTCATTTCACAATAGTTCATAAGTATAATTTTTATGGGAAACTTGAAAAAATATGTTTGAAAAGATGTAATTCGATGTATGGAGCTTTCATTTGGAATCACAGTGGTCGGATCCGCGCCACGTGTGTATAAGACAAATGAGTTCCAATAAGACTTCATGATCGGGATCACCATCAAAAGAATAATATCCGAAAATATGTTTTAAAATTTAACGTTCAAAAACTATACTTTCTGCGTCTCTCATGCGTTCTTACATGTAAATGCGCGCGGTGACGT
This sequence comes from Gentiana macrophylla, assembly GCA_026214975.1. Classification (NCBI taxonomy): domain Eukaryota; kingdom Viridiplantae; phylum Streptophyta; class Magnoliopsida; order Gentianales; family Gentianaceae; genus Gentiana; species Gentiana macrophylla. The sequence goes on from CM047806.1 coordinate 30,714,984, forward strand.
CGACGCACGACGCATAGATTTTTCGATATTAACTTTTCAAGATATTTTCGGAGATATATTATTATTTTCGAATATACTTTTCCAAGTTTCCAATTTTTTTTTTTTTGAGACTTAAATACTATTCTTAGCTACAAGACCCTCTTATTCTTAATTAGAACTTTGTACATTCTATACATAAATAAATAGATTAAAACAGTACATTGTGATTTGTGTATGCAATTTCTGTATAAAAAAAAATGATAAAATTTCTCAATATATATTTTCCGTTTCTTTAAAAGTTACGTATGAAATGTTAGTATGATATATGTTGTTGTTTTTGTTTTTGTTTTTTTTTTTTTTTTGGCATATATGTTGGTTTTAATAAAAGAAAAACTAATACCAATATTTGCCGTGAGGAGGACCCGTGATGTTCGGACGCTACTATGCGCCAGAATCCAACCGCGCACTCTAGCACATACACGCGCACGGCGCATCCTAGCTTTTGCTCCTAGTTTCAACAGCGAAAGCGAAGATGTTTGACTCGATCAACTTACTTTAGCACAACTTTAAACACAAATAAATTGACCAAATACAAAAATAGGAAAGACATCGGAGCCTACAGAAAAAGCTTAACTGCAAGCTCATACGGTGCTAAAATAAGCTGCAAGTATGGATTCCATTTATTATTGTGTTAAAAAAATTGATACTAGTACTCACCTTTCTATACGTCGTGCCGTCTTCTTCAACGATCCAGCCAGCTTCATTGCAGAGAGCTTTCAGAACTTCATTATTATCGCAGTGTTTGGGGAGCTTATAGTTTCCGTACATCCTAAGTCCGGCGAAGATCTTAGTAGCGGTAGCCCTCCGCCGTCGCTCTCTCCGCTTGTTGTTCTCTCTCTCCTTCCATGTAGGAAGCCTCGTCCCCGACATAATAATCTAATTAAAAGCTCGATCGAGCCTCGACGATAGGTAGATATATAGTTTACCTCCGGCTCCGGCTCCGGCTCCGGCAAGCCACAGCCACTTGATCTTCTTTAGTGGAAGCCTCTCGCTATCTCTGATCTAAAAATGGTTGAATCGGGGAAGGAAAAGATTGGACCAGTATTGATTCGCCGGATTGAAACCAGTTATGGAGAATTTGTAATAAATGAACGGGGAGTTTCAGATTTGGAGTTAAATATGATGGGGTTGCGGGAGGTGGGGGGGCTTCGCCACTGTAGAAGTAAATGATTTACGAGAATGGCAAGCACAGGGTCATTTTAAAGACCTGGAAATGCGGGTCGTGCACGTGTTTAGCTATTTAAAAACGAAAACAAATACTACCTCTCTCCCGTGTCTAAATCGAAATCTCTTTAATGTTTTCATACATGAATAGTGCATACAATTTTATTTTAATGCTTAAAATTGACAACCCACTCGTAAAACATAACATAACATCAGTAGTTTTATGGTGGTCCAAGACCAATTAAATACACACCAAGTCAGTAATTTTTAGCCAATCATATTTATTAAATAATTATCTTTTTCCTACAATCAAGATAAAGGTTAATTCCTACTGGTTTGGCCTCACCATGTCATAGTTGAGGCAGGACAAGAATAAAATTCGTGACATAACATTGTTAAGAGCACTTGCCGTAGATAGTGATACGTCATACCATAAAAAAGTCTGATGATGCCGAAAAAGACATCAACAAGATTGAGCGGATGTAGCGGTGGATATCTCGCTATAAAAGTGTATGGAATAGGTGGTGCTCGGCGGTGAAAGTGGTGGTGCTCAAGAATAAGATGAAGGTCTTCAAGAGCAGATGGGGGGGGGGGGGGTTTGGTGTTCTTATTTTTACGAGCTGAGCCTGAAGAGGCTGCCTACGTAACCTTTGTAAGTGATCAAGCCATGCGTAGTTCTGGGAATGAAGTCCTCTCCCCTTTGTGATGAAGGTGATGTGAGTATTTATAGAGGTCACGAGCATGCCAGCTGGCGAGAGAGGACAGCTGGCAAGTCGGTGGGATGAGAGCCTGGCGCCTCTCTTGAGAGCCTTGGCCGACTCTGGCCGAGGGCTTCATGCCTCGAGACGGGCCTCATGGGAGAGCTTTGTGGCTTGAAGGTTGTAGCTTGTCTTATCTTTATGTTGGCGGCTCTGGTCACTGGCGGACCTATGACCTAGGGCTCGCGGGCCGGCCCCCTAGTCCGATAGCATCGCATAGGACCAAAGGCTTGGAGCGGGGCCAACGCCCGCGAGCTCGCTGGATTGTGGTGGCCGGTGGCTTTATCCACTATTTTTATGGTCGGATGGACCCAAAAAGGATCCATGGGCTGAATTACGATTTGGGCATATCGCCTACAAATACCTAAATTAGGCCCGTCTCAGTAGAGCCAAGAAGTATAGGGTCCTCGACCCATATGGTTTGCACCTTCATAAACCAGATTGGGTCGGGATATCATCCCGGCTTCGGATCCAACGCCTTAGCGATATTTTATCATGGCAGGGAAAACGAAGGTCGATCAGTAAAGTCTTTAGCCCGCCTTTTACAGGTCGGCGAGAAGCATTGGGGGCCGACCATATCGCCGCTCAGCTCACAGTCCGAACCGACTCGGTCCAAGCCCATTAAATCAGGCAACAGGAGTTAAAGCTCTACGGATACAAGTTGACAATATACGGTGGTTACCATGAAGCTCGCTCAATCAAAAGCTGCCATGTCAGCCACGTAGTAAATCATGTTTTCCTTTTTCTTTTTTTGATTGATGATAAACTGAAGTTTTACAAAGTTATCTTCTGACACTACTCAAAATAATGTCATCAACACATGTTCACCACCTTCTCAAAACCTTAGTCCGGCAAACCCAATATGGGGAAATCCCGGTGCTATGCAAAGAGTATGGTCCGCGTGTGTCGGAATAAAAACCCTCAGGAAGAAAAACAACCAAAACAAAACAAATCAGAGGAGAACCTATGAACTCCCAATGCCAGAAATGCCCTATTACAATTGATACGAAAAACAAAAAAATACACTCCAAGAACTTCATATCTTCCAATCATTGTATGTTGCAAGGGGACCAATCAATCAACCAAATCAGCCTGATGCTCCACCAAATCATCCTGCTGTTGCAAAAAATGCACCAAAATTGATCACTCGATAATTGTATTTCATGTATCGTCTTTATATATGTATTTTGCGAGAGGGTACGCGAATCGGGGTTCTAAAATCACCTTGTAAAACGGACTGAGTTGTTTAGATTACGTTTCGTGTGTGAAGTTTATATCGACTTTGTTGAGTGTTTCATTGAGCGTAGACCGTGTTAGGTCAGTTAAATGCGGTCAGCAGATTGTTGAACCTGACATAGGAGGGTATATTATTGTATGTGTCTATTCTCATAATTAGGAAACGACACATTTCGAATGACATCGAGAACATTTAGGTAGTTCGATAACACCCCCGGACTTAGCTAGGGTTTGAAAGTAGTCGATTGGATCATATATAGGTCGGCTATCTCTTTTTCATAGTTTAAACTCTTTTATTTGGTGTATATTATTTAGTTTGTAAAACCAGTGAGTTGACAAATCACCATCTTCAATAGTTGTGTTGGCTTGAACTAGGAACGATACCAACTTTGAAACTTAACCAGATTCCTCATGGGATACGACCTTGCTCGCCATTTATAGCACAACCGACTCGGTACCCTGCCGGTTAGAGTTGGCTATGCTGTAAAACGGCCATCACATTACAGCTCAAAGAAAACACCCCTCGTGACATAGGGCATACCAGTCATGGTCGGCATCAACATAAATGATCTCAACCAAAGGACGCCATCCCTCCAGGCGGGATCCCGAGATCCCTGCTAGTACGTTATAAAGCTCGTTGGAACATATGAGCCGCCAGTTGAAAAAACGCTCCGGGGTCTTGCTTACATCGCTCCATCCAAGACTCAGCTAAGAACAGCTAGTCCCGGTCTGACAATTCCGCCAACTCTTGCGGTTTCAGCTCGTCAAGAATTTCGGTCGAGTTCGGCTCACATTTTTGGAACGGCCAGCCAACACGGGACTCAACCAGCAAACCTTTACTGTTCCAGTCTGTTGGACTTATTTCTTAGTTTTGATGATGAGTGCCAGACTAGCTTTTATAGTGCAAAGGCAAAAAGATGTCTAGATCAAATGTATAGGTTTATTAGAGTTTGATTCATAAATAGGTTTGACCAAACAAGATCAGAATGGTCACCGACTTTTGTCGCCAGACTAGTCTAGTCAAGAGGGTAGATATGTCAGTAGACTAGTCAGAACCCGTCAAGATCAAGATCAAGATCAAGACGAAGGTGTGAGGCTCAAACTCGCCATGCATGAAGGCTAATGGATCAAACTTAGCAATTAAAGTCAAGGATATGGAATCGGGATTTAGGCAAGTCTGTGATGACCTAAATCGATTACATATACCTTGTATAAGGTCTAAGTTCCATAAGTTGGATGATGTTTGGAACTTGGTTATAATTAAAAGGTGTAATCTAACTTCACAAATAAAAGTTAGATAAAAGAAATCGATTGCATTATATTTTATACACAAAGAAATTGTTGTTCAAATAGATCGATTAGGTATCTCAAACAGATCGATGAACCTCGCTGATAATATACCTCGATTAATTCAAGATTATATTGGAAGATTACATGGATAAGGATAAACCAACTACCTCCGACTTATCAAAGAAATCAAAGGCCGAGATTAAAAAGACGTTGGGATGATTCATATTTTTATCCATTGGATACAAGTCAAAGGGTGGACAGATCAAGATTGTCAAAAAGGAATTTCGACGATGTCACCCCATGAATAGTGACGATGAACGCGATCGATGTGACAAAATCAAGGAACTGATGTATGAAAAATATATCATTATATTATAAGACTTTTTATTATTATTTTATGATATTTTAGTATAATTTCATATAAATGCATTGGAAACTTATAAAAATCATAGTTAGTTATAATTAGATGCATAAGTTATAAAAACGATAAAAATGATGGTTTTTTGTCAGATTTACGTTTGGTGTTTCGTTGATTTTATTGCAGGATCAGATGTTTACCGAGATCCCAAAATATGACATACTTTGAAGTATAAATCATGAGTTTTTGTGGGATAAAAGATTATGCCAAAATCTAACAACTTTGAACAGATCAACTGTCCTTAATGTTTCTACCGTAACTCATTTTCAACGGACATTTGACCTAACTTAGAGGCATTTTCAGAGAAAAAGTCCTTGATGAAAGTTGTAGACCTTCAAGAGAGCTTTCCAACGAATATTCAATCATGTCAATCTGAGGTCTACAGCTCGAGATAGGTTTTTTTCGAACATATGATATGTTGAGTGGCCGGCACGCGCCGGAGAAGGCCGGATCTTGCAGGAAAATCTCTGACATTGGGCCCACAAATCTCTGACAAAGGAATATCTACTGTGTAGCCGGCATGCGCCGGTGGTGCTCCGGCACGCGCCGGTCAAGTTATGTGGCCTATAAATAGAGCTCAAGTGCAACCATTTTGAAGTGTACCAATGCATATATCTTTCTCCTATATCTATCTATAGTCTCTTTTGTTGTTTTTAGTTAAATAAAAGCTGTAAACGGCACTCTGCCGGAATAATGCTGTAGTATAAAGTATCGTTGTAATACTTAGAAGATGTATCAAGGCTCATTGATGTAAAAGAGTTGCTATTTCCGGAGGATACAACTCTGAAGCTTCGATTGTAATCTGGTAACTTTTCTAATGTATTTATGTTGTTATTAGTATCTATATATTAATTATAATGATATTAGGCTAACTTAATATCTAGCCAAGATATGAAATTGGATTAGTTTTATCTTTTTAGGGAAATGGATAACGACTATGTTAAAATTGATTAAAATCGGTTATAATGAATCTCTTTCTATGTTTGAATTAAAGTAGCTAATTGATTTGAAAGAATTCATAATCTAATTATGAATTGACGCCTCGTAGTTAGTTTATGAACTCGTTAATAGAAAGACCGGAGGGTAAAATTGGCCGAGTGAAAACGTGACAACGGAATCCGATTTCCTAAACCGGGGGTAGATTTGTTTCGGGAGAAACAAACTCTTATTGAAATTTATACTCGAGAGATTATCACGTTAAATTCGCCTGTTTAATTGACATCTCTTAAAATTGGCCGTATGACAAAACGGGAGTGACCCATGCTTGAGGATGACATTGGACAGAGGACAAGACATATGACAATTTCATACGCTCGTGTGAGGAGAAATTGCCTAGCTTAGGAGTATACCGTTTCGTATAATTGATTGGACCTTGGAAAAAGGAAGATCTGTCTTATCTAATTTTTACTAAAAAGATATAATATTTCAATAACATATTCTTGGCTAGTCTCTAATTATAATATCTATCTCCCTCCCTTAGATATTGTTTTGGTACCTATATATATTTATATCTATATATATATATATGTATTGCTATATATTTATATATATATATTTATATACTTATATATATCTGTTTTAGTTTTATGCTTTTATTTATTGTTTGTTAGTTTAGAGTTTGGTTGGATGATAAAATTGCGACTTAGATTGAGATAATAATAGTTTCTTGGTGTTTAATCACACGGTGAATTAACAAGTTTTCCCTGAGGATCAACACCTGACTCACCATACTATCACTACAATTTGATCCGGTACACTGCCGGTTAAGATCTGTATAGCCTAGAAAAGGTCCGTCAGCTTAATGGCGCCGTTGCCGGGGAACGACGCTAATTCATTGTGTTCGAATGATTTCTACTTATATTAACTCAAAAGTCTCGAGGATAAGTCAACACTCTTCTTACCCCATTTCTATTTTCTTTTTCGTTGGTACTTACCTTATAAGTAAGTTACCAATCTTTACTTTTATCGATTTCAACTATTTTCGGTTTTCGTTAGTTGATGACCGTAAAGAGTAAGGCCCCACTTACTCCTTATAAGCCTGACATAGATACTTTACGTAAAGGCGTTAAGAGCGTAAAGAAAACAAGGTCATACTAGTCGTGGAAATCTCGACGGAGAATCATCATCAAATCAAAATACTAAAATGGTTGAAACCAGTGATGAAACACGAACAAGCGGCTAGATTATGCCAAGCGGCATGGCCAAAATCTTAATCAGGATCTACCAATACCAAATAACCGAGAATAGAAATAATCAAAATCGGAACCAGAACAATCGTAATAATAACCCACCAAATCCGAGACCTATTTGTGATCGGACCTTTAAGAATAAACCGGACTAATAATCCAATTCGTTTACCCAATGAAGGAGCAAATAATTTTGAAATAAAATCTCATCTTTTTGGTCTAATTGACGCAAGAGCCCAATTTCTAGGAGAGGATGATGAGGATCCACATCACCATCTCTATCTATCTTTTCAAGAATTGTGCAATACACCAAAAGTCAAGGTGCTCATCGTGAATTAACAAGGATGTCTATGTTTCCTTTTCTTAAAAAAGGAAGAGCACGAGATTGGTTTATGTCACTCCCACATCATTCATTGACTAGTTGGGAGGAGATTCAAACCGAGTTTTTAAAGCAAAGATTTTACTCCGGTAGAAATTTGGAATTGAAGGTCTAAATTGCCAACTTTAGACAAGGATCTCAAGAAACGCTGGGAATGCGTGGGAGAGATTTAAAAGTTGTTAAGATCTTGTCCCGATCATGGTTATTCCTTAGATATGCAAATCCAACTTTTTCCGTCGTAAATTAAGGAAAGATTCACGTGCGGATGTAGATCATGCATGTGGTGGTTCATTAATGATGAGTGAAGCCCAAATAGTTTACGATGCTATATAAAAGATTTCCAAAAATAACAGAATGTGGAAAACCGGTTCTAGCACCAGAAAGTAGCATTTGCAGGAGAATGCACATCGAATACGGAAGTTCTAGCACACTTGGATAATTTGAGTAGGAAGTTTGACAACCTACTGGTGCTAGTAGGATCAGAAACCAGAAACTATCATACCAAATGACTACTCAAGTCATGATAATGTGTCATTAGGGATAAGAACCGGAAGGATACTCAAGGAAGATGTGAGTTTTTTACAACAAAGATAGGAATTTGAACAACGCGTATTCAAACTCCTTTAATGCTATTAGAAGAGAGCACCCAACTTATAGATGGTTAGAAAACCCTAATAAGCCGTGACAACCGCGATATCCATTCAAAGATAAGAATCCATATAGTAATCAAGTTTATCAAGGAAATACATCAAATCGTAACCTACAATCGTTACTCAAATCTTATCCACAACATACTACTCAAACTATACCACCACTCAAAGTTCAACCCAACCTGAAGGAGTTGATAAAAGGATAAATTAATGGAAAATATGATGGGTGTAGTATCTACTCAAGCTCAGATTTGGAAACTATGATAACTTCTATAGTTCGGGCCTCTAAGGATATGACTATGTTGAAAACGTCATGGGTGGACATGATACGAGAATGAGAACTATAGAAGCATCATTAAGGAATATGGAAGATCATTTGAGTAGAGAAGGAGAACGTAACAACAGTGAGACCTCCGGGAGGATTACCAAGTAATACTGAAAGAACCCCGAGAGAGGTAAATGCTGTGATTACGAGAAGTAGGAAATATTGTGAAGATACTAGAGCAGAAAACGCAGGAAACAATGAGGTAGAAAATGATTTAAATGATAATATCGTAAAGGAAAAAGACGAACTTGAATTTACTGATGGAGAGGAAGAAATTATCGAAGAATTCTTAAAACAGAATAATGATGTTGAACCTAAAAGTGAAGGTGAAAAATGGGTAAAAGTCCCTAGAATTCTGAAAGATCCTATGGATAAGGACCTGAGAACCCTATTTAAGGAACATGTCGAGAAAATCGGAAGAAAAAACAGAAGATTTAAAAGTAATCGAGAAGGATAAAGTTGATCTGGTGGTATGTTTTAAAGGAAAATCTCAAGATAATGAAACTTGGCGATCAAGTAATGCTCAAAGATTCAAGGAAAAGGAAAAGAGAAAATGACTTCAACCAAAGGTTATAGATTTAGAATCTTTGCCTTATCCACCGAAAGATCAAATTAAAAGATAAAACCGATAAGAAATATGCTCGTTTCCTTGACACTTTTCGTCATATTCATGTCAATATCCTGTTATATAAGCTTTAGTCAACATGCCTGCCTATGGAAAGTTTCTTAAAGATATCCTATCTAACAAAAAACGATTAGAAGAATATGAGAACATATGCCTTAATAAAGAATGTTTCAAGCAATACTCCAAAGATCGACTACCTCCTAAACTTAAAGATCCCTGGTAGTTTCACTATTCCATGTGAAATTGGAGGATTTGCTTAAGAAAGTATTGTGTGATCTAGAGCAAGTATCAATCTCATGTCTTATGAGGATTATAAAAACTAGGAATAGGAGAGCTTACTTAATAATGAAATGACCCTTCAGATGGCGAGATAGATCAATTAAACATCCTAAGGAATAATCGAGGACGTGTTGGTTAAAATTGATAAATTTTACTTCCCAGTAGACTTTGTAATAATGGAAATGGAAGAAGGATATTCAGCGCCAATTATTCTAGGTCGACCATTTCTAGCTACAGGAAGGACTTTGATAGATGTTCAAAAAGGTGAACTAATACTGAGAGTTAATGAGGATAAACTTTCGTTCAATATCTTCAAAGCTATAAACCATCCATACAAAGAACCAGAATCATGTTCTTTTATAGATGAATATTCTACTATCTGGGATGCCAAATTTAAAGATTATGAAAATAAATTAGAAGAATGTTTGGCATTTTCTATCTATAAAGAAGATGAAATGATACTGAAATGAAAGAAGTAATCCTTTATTTAGATAAAGGAGGATTTGTTAAACATCCATGGCATCAAAAATTGAAATTGGAAATGGAAGGACCGCTTTAAAACCATCATCATAGAAGATCCACCAAGGAATCTGGAGTTGAAACCACTTCCTTCGAATTTGAATATGCTTTTCTTGAAAATGATAATCTGTTACCAATTATTATTTCATCAACCTTAACAAATGAACAAGAGGATCAATTATTAAGAATGTTAAGACAACATAAGAAAGCATTTGGATGGATAAAGTGGCGATATCAAAGGTATTAGCCCCGAGATTTGTGTTCACAAGATTATTTTGAATGAAGGAGCTAAACCTTGTATTCACCACAACGCCGCCTCAACCCGAATTTGCAAACAATCATTAAGAAAGAGGTCATTAAGCTATTAGAAATGGGAATAATCTTTCCCATATCGAGATAGTGAATGGGTAAGTCCAACTCAAGTAGTTCCAAAGAAAGGAGGTTTCACGGTAAAAGAAAATGATAATAATGAATGGATTCCGACAAGGAAATTACAGGATATCGAATGTGTATTGACTTTGAAACCGAATGATCATACTAAAAAGGATCATCATCCACTTCCATTCATCGCATGATGTTGGAAAGATTAAGTGGACATAAGTATTATCGCTTCTTAGATGGTTATTCGGGTTATTTACAGATATTCATTGCAAAGCAGAGATAGAGAAAAACTACTTTCACTTGTCCCTATGGAACTTTTGCTTATAAAAGAATGCCGTTTGATTATGTAATGCACTGCTACATTTCAAATGATGTATGATGGCAATATTTTCTCGATATGGTCGAGAAATTTTAGAAATCTTTATGGATGACTTTAGTGTTTACGGAGATTCTTTTGATAAATGCTTATCACACTTAGAACGCTGCTTTTACAACGCTGTGAAGATACCAACTTAGTACTAAACCGGAAAAATGTCATTTGATGGTATCTCAAGGAATTGTACTAGGTCATAGAATCTCAAGTAGGAATTGAAGTTGATAAAGCTAAAGTCGAAGTAATTGAAAAATTACCTCCACCAATTAATTTGAAAAAACGTTAAGAGGATTTCTTGGACATGCATGATTTTATAGAAGGTTTATTGCAGATTTTCAAAAATAGCAAAGCCCCTGAGTCATTTGCTAGAAAAAGAAGTACCTTTTAACTTTGATGATAAATGTATGGAAGCCTTTAAGACCCTAAAAGCGTAAATTAACTCATCGCACCAAGATTTTAGTAGCACCAGATTGGGATTTGCCGCTTGAAATTATGTGTGATGCAAGTGATTTAGTTGTAGGAGCTGCTTTTAGGTCAACGGTATAACAAAATTCTCAAAGCTATCTACTATGCTTCTCACACATTAAACGACTCAACTTAATTATGCAACTCATCGAGAAAGAATGCTATCGTAATATTTGCCTTAGATAAGTTTCGATCATATATTGTTGGTTCTAAGGTAATAATCTACATGCACCATTCACCAAGTATTCATAAGTAAGAAAGATGCAAACCGCGTCTTCTTAGGTGGATTCTCATACTTGTGAATTGATATTGAAATTAAGGATAAAAAAGAAGTGAAAATGTAGTAGCGAGATCATCTAAGCAGGATGGATAATGATGAAGGAAAAGGAAAAGAAATTCAGGATTCGTTTCTGATGAGAAACTCGCTTAAGATAGATACTCCTCAACCATGCGATTATTAAAAATAGAATACCATCAAAGGAAGATTCGCCATGGTTTGGGGATATTGTTAACTACATTACTCGTAAGTACATCCCACCTCATTGGACTTGGCAATGAAAAAGAAATTCTTTTATGACTTAAAGTTTTATTATTGGGATAAACCGGATCTTTCCGAAGATGCTCGGATGGAATAATTAGGAAATGTACTCTCGATAATGAAATTTTAAGTGTATTATCATTTTGTCATGATCGTGAGGCGAGAGGTCATCATGGAGGATGGAAAACTCGCTTTCAAAGTTTTACAATGTGGTTTCTATTGGCCTACACTATATGTAGAGATGCATATAAATATGCAAAATCTTGTGAATCATGTCAAAAATGGGGAAATATCGAAAAAAAACATGAAATGCCTATGCAACCGATTTTAGAATGTGAGTTATTTGATGTATGGGGCATAGATTTCATGGGACCTTTCCTATATCTTTTGGAAAAAGATTTATTCTAGTAATGGTTGATTATGTTTCTAAATGGGTAGAAAAGTCAAGCTCTCCCTACTAATGATACCGAGTAGTGCTAAGGTTCCTTAAAAAGAATATATTCACACGATATGGCATTCCGAGGGCTACATTCATTAGTGATAGAGGTTCACATTTTTGTAACCGACCATTTACTAAGATAATTGAAAAATATGGTGTAACTCATAAACTTGGAACACCCTATCATCCACAAACTAGTGGGATGTGCAGAGGTGTCTAATAGAGAAATGAAAAGAATCGTGGAGAAGACAAAGGACTCGAATCGTAAAAATCAAGCGTAAAGACTTGATGATGCATTATGGGCATACTGAGCATGACCTTTAAAACACCGATTGGTCGTTCTCCTTACAAATTAGTATTTGGTAAATCTTGTCATCTCCCCTGTTGAATTAGAACACCGAGCTTTATGGGCTATTAAATTTCTAAACTTTGATCCTAAAGTCGCCGGTGAACATAGATTACTTCGATTAATGTAACTAGAAGAATTTCGACTGATTCTTATGAAAATGCTCGAATCTACAAGCGAACGCACGAAAGCTTTTCATGATAAGAGAATCTATAGTCGTGAGTTCCATGTAGGTGATCGAGTACTTTTATATAATTCACGTTTGAAGTTGTTTCCGTGAAAGCTTAAATCTAGATGGGACAGTCCATATGACGTAACAAAAATCTATAAGTCCTGAGTGTTGAACTAATCGATGGAAAAACAACTTTTATAGCCAATGGACATGTGGGTGAAATTGTTCGTGGAAGTTTGGAGGATACCTCAACCGACGGAAGAAGTATTATTACTTATCGACCCTCCAACGAATTAAGGAAGCGTGAATTTTAAACTCACCGATTATTGTGTACTATCTTTCTAATTCACCTTTTAATATGCATTTTAAAGTAGTTTCGCCTTTTACCGGATAGTACGTAAAAGAACCGGATGTCTTTCATAGATAGGATAAGAGTTTTTATTTTACTTTTAAGATTAGGTCTGAATAAGGATGTCGCGTTTAAGATAGAAGCCTTAGTTTCTAAATTAAATAAGGAATTGCTAATCGAAGTCGAGAAAGAGAACTTTGTAATGGAAATTCAAGGAGTGCAATAAAAGAAGAGCAAGGTTTCTAATGAGATGTAGAATCTGTGGAAAAAGTGAACATGATGGACAATGTGGAAAAAATACAACCATATCCAGGATGAGTGTTTGAATGTTATTAAGAAGAGGAACGACAGGTGGTTATCCAAAATCCCGAGGAATACAAAGAGATAATTCAAACGCATCACCCTAGGAGAAAGGTTAAGGATCATTATGATAACAATCTTGAGGATCCGAGATTGAGGAGTTAGAAAAAATCCTAAAAATTATAGTGTGTGCTTTTAGTCTTTTAATTGTTTTTAAAGTTGTGTTATTTCTAAAAATTAAAAGAAAATATTTTTATGAAAAATTTATAATAAACCTATTTTCATCTCATGTGATTTTAAATAGGTATATTATATCAAAAATATGTGATACGGTACGTTAGTATAAGTCACAATAAATTAAAATAATTTAGTTTAATAAATTAGTTTAATTTAGTTTAACTTAATTTATGGTTTTCTAGTTTAACATTCCTAGTAGTTTTAAGTTGTATTTTAGTATTGTAATATATTTGCATGTTTTAACTTATGTTTTTAAATGTCTTTCTTTTATATTATATAAACGCTCATCTATTTGACACCTAAAATAATCTAACCATGATAAAAAATTATTTTATTTTCTAATCCAAATCTTTACTACTCATTAACCATCGAGACGATGCCAATTCGTAAGTGGGGAGTAGGGATTGGTTAGTAAATAAATTGAATTTAATACATCAAATACTTACACACTTAGTTTAATTTTTCTTAAGGGAATAAGTGAATAATATATAATTATTATGATAAAAATGATATATTTGGATAGAATAAATTTTTAATTAAGTAAATTAATCTTGATATATTATTTCTATATTAATTATGTCTATTTTAGATTTTTTAATAAGATTTTTAGTATATATATCTTGATAAATATTATGAAATATTTTTTTTATGAAATTAGACAAAAGTTACTTATAATTATAATAAAATTTTAGAATAATTTTCTTTTCAAGACAAAGTATGAAATTGGAATCGGATTAGGGATGATGAGATTTTTGGCATAACTTTGATAAACCAGAGCCAAATGTTCTACCCGAACATGATTTCTAATTTTTGTCCCCACCTCACCTTGTAGAAGTGATCAAGCACTCACCGAAATAGCCATTATTATTAACTAGAAATTACTAACCCTAACTTAATAATGGTCTACATTTCTTTGAAAATCCCGCAAGTTTAGTATGTATTTATGGATAAGCGGTGATTTACATCGAAATATGATATATGCTGAGATTGAAATGAATGTCATTCGGAAGGCGATTTGTTATCAAATATGGTTATTAAAATATATATATATATATATATATATATATATATATATATATATATATATATATATATATATATATATATATATATATATATAAAAGAGTATTATAGGTATCTTTTCGCTTTTGATCGACAAACCAAAAATAAAATATCGATATAGTCGCTTAATGATAGTAGTAGTCCAATGGTATTATCACGAAATGTCCTATTCACGGAATGAAGGTATATGCTATAAATCATGAAAAGAAAAAGTCGAATCAAAACTATCAAGAATTATCACGAGTTTAAGGAAACCGGATTCATGATTTTCGATCGAAAGAGTAGTAGATTCGATCAATCTTGATAAAGCAATGCCTATGTTCTTAAGTTCTTGAAAAGAAAAAAAAAAAAAAAAAACAACAACCATATTTTGAGAATTATCAAGGAAAACAAAGATTGTGAGTGTTCTTGATTGAGAAATTTTGATCGTAAGATGAAAAGTGTAATGACGCACGACTTTGCTTCTACCTCTTTTGATTTTCCTTTGTTATCCTTTTCGATTAGCCAACTATCCTAAGCAGAAAGTTACAAGCCAATTTGCCAACTACTTGACTTAGTCTTTGATTCCGATAAATCATACAGTGGAGATTAAAAAGTTGTTCTAAATATTTTATTTATACTTATAAAGTAATTCATGTAAAATTTCATTTAAATAATATTTTATAACTAATTTATTATGTTATATACACTTCTTATCTTTTTAAAATATCTTAGATAGATAAAATTAATATAATTATAATGTTGACAGCATACGTTACTAAGTTAGGAATTTAGTCTACAAGAATTATGTTATTTGAGTTATAACTTTTATATATTATCGCTTATTTTGCTTTAGGGACGATCAAAGTTTAAGTGGGAGTTGTGATGTATGAAAAATATATCATTATATTATAAGACTTTTTATTATTATTTTATGATATTTTAGTATAATTTCATATAAATGCATTGGAAACTTATAAAAATCATAGTTAGTTATAATTAGATGCATAAGTTATAAAAACGATAAAATGATGGTTTTTGTCGATTACGTTTGGTGTTTCGTTGATTTTATTGCAGATCGATGTTTACCGAGATCCCAAAATATGACATACTTTGAAGTATAAATCATGAGTTTTTGTGGGATAAAAGATTATGCCAAAATCTAACAACTTTGAACAGATCAATCTGTCCTTAATGTTTCTACCAGACTCATTTTCAACGGACATTTGACCTAACTTAGAGGCATTTTTAGAGAAAAAGTCCTTGATGAAAGTTGTAGACCTTCAAGAGAGCTTTCCAACGAATATTCAATCATGTCAATCTGAGGTCTACAGCTCGAGATAGGTTTTTTCGAACATATGATATGTTGAGTGGCCGGCACGCGCCGGAGAAGGCCGGATCTTGCAGGAAAATCTCTGACATTGGGCCCACAAATTGTTCAAGGTCAAATTGTATGATTTTTATAGATATATTTTATATCAATTTCCCCCGTATATGTATTATTTTCATAGAAGTAGGGCTTTATATCGAAATATTTAGTAAATGATGTTTTTAAGAGGTTAATTGCAAAACGTAATGAATTATGTGCTTAAATGATGATTTTATGTTATTTTGGAAATACGTTACGCTTTGGTATGTTTTCCTATTGTTGTAGATACTCATTGATGATGGAAGAGGGGATTTTAGAGAGCCAAATTCGTGCTTGGAAAGGATCAATCAAAGTTATGGAAGATTGAAAGATATAAGGAAAGAAATCAATCAAGATAAATGTCGGAAAATCAGGATTCCGGTAGTGACGACCTTCCGACGCAGTTCTTGATATGATATAAACTGATTAGACTCTCGACCTCAAGAGAAGAGTTGTAGGGCTTGAAGAGAGGATTCTACAGGAGTTTGAATCACTCCATTCCGACTTACGAGGCCCGAGATATGAGCGTTACAAGTTTGGATGCTGTTGTTGAAAATAGCGGACGGGCGTCCGGATCTTCAAACGGGCGTCCAGCGCTTTTATCAGAAAGCAACCGACCTGAAAATTCTATAAATACAGCAGCGAATTGAACCCTAAACATAACATTATTTTCAGCCGACTTTTGATGACAAAAAGGGCGCCACTCGAAAGCAAGCAGAGGCCGATCACCCGAGCCTTGTGCTCGGGTGATCGGGGTTAGATTAGGTTTTATTTTTCGTTTCTTTCATTCCTTTTGTTCGACCATGATGATCTTTTGAAACTTTGAAACATGGAGCAGCCATGGGAGACCTGCTTGCAGCAGCTTTTATTTTCTTTCTATGGATGTTTTGTAAGTCTTTTTAATTAAAGTTCGTTTCTTTCCATGCGCTTATTTGTTAATGCAATTTATATCGAAAGATGTTGTTATTGATGTTTACCGAGAAGACGAAAGTCGGTGTAAACGCGAGATCACCATAGGAAAGAATAGACGTTTTGATCTATATCAAACTAAAGTTGATAGGTTGAATGTCTAGGTTGTTAGATCTAGAAAATCTTGCACCTTGGTTTATTTTATGATGCGTTAATCTCCGTAAATCGAAAGATAGAGATTGATAGGCTAATTCATCTACTAAATTAGGAATTCATACGCTTGATAGGTGAAACCACAACTTGAATTAAATCACTATAAGATAATCTAGGAAGAAATTAAGGGGTCATGGGATGGTGGATTATGGTTCGCTCCATGTTTGATCGCTTCATCATTATCATGTTCGTTAGATAGATTTATTGTTGTAGTTTAGATTTATTTTATGTTGATCGCAATTATCCTTCCTGGCTTTGGATTAACAATCCTCATTCAGCTTTACTTTTCCGCTTTAGTTTAGGTTTAGGTTAATAAAGAAGAATTAATAAGTTAGATTCGACAACCCAATTCCCTCGAGGATCGATACCGCACTTATCCAACTTTACTAGCAACTACCCGGTATTCGGCCGGTTAGGAGGTAGTTTTGCATGGTAGTATAGGTTTTATAAATTTTCTTTTGTTTTAATGATGCAAAATCTCCCCAACAAAAGTGGCGCCGTTGCCGGGAACGAACCCGGTCACCCAGCGTGACAAAGCGGGAATTTTCTTTTGTTTTAAGAAAATTTATAAACCTATACTACCATGCAAAACTACCTCCTAACCGGCCGAATACCGGTAGTTGCTAGTAAAGTTGGATAAGCACGGGTATCGATCCTCGTGAAAAGGGCTATTGAATCTAGCTTATTAATTCTTCTTTATTAACCTAAACCTAAACTAAAACGGAAAATAAACCGACAGAGGATTGTTAATCCAAAGCCGGAAGGATAAAAGCGATAAAAACATAAATAAAACTACATCTACGGAAGCGTAAATCTATCTAATGAACAACCATAAACGAACCATGATCAACCTCTTCCTGACAACCATCACCCCACCGAAAGAAATAAGATCAACACACATTCATTCACAAGTTATCTTGAATTATTATCTTATCTAAAGGAGGGTTTCCTCTTCCGATTTATCACGCCATTAATTAGTTTACCTTCCGGTCTTAACTAATATCGATACAAATCAAAGATATGGATGAAATCCTAATCTAACAACATTATCCTCAACTTCCGCTTGTTGGAATAATAATTGTCAATCTCCTCACGACAATCTAATGAATCTATTAACTTTCGTTATCTAAATTCGATTAACATATAACCATATAAATCATGAAAGAAAACAAGAACAACTTAATGAAATAAACACGTGAAAAATCATATCTTTCCGGTAACGGTGATATCCTCAATTCAATTCTAAGAAAATATTGCATCGAATTAATCAAATTGTGGTCCTCTCGTAAACCTAGATATTTAACCTACGAACTTCCGTTATGTATAGATTAAAAATCTAATCTTTCCTATGGCGATCTAAACTACACCGACTTCCGCCATACGGTAGCATCAAATCATACAATCATCTTTCGATATATATTGCAAGATACAATTGAACATAGAAAAAGAAACAATTATAAATAAAACTTACAAAATATCCATAGAAAGGAATCAAAGTGCTGCGTAAAAAGGATTACATGGCTGCTCCATGGATGAAAGCTTCAAGCCTTCATCATGCTCGAACAAGAAGGAAAAAGAACAAAATAAAAGACCTAACCTAACCCCGATCACCGAGCACAAGTGCTCGGGTGATCGGCCTGAAAGCTCCCGTAAAGCGGCCGCATGCTGTGTAATTTTCGTATGAAAATCTGATGTAATTAGGGTTGGAATCGCAGCTGCTTTTATAGAAAAATCAAGTCGGTTGCTACAAGAACCGCTCCGACGCTCGCTCATCATCATGGACGCCCGCCCAGGACCCAGCTCCAGTAATTTGCTCATAACTTCACTTCTAGGGCTCGAATGAGGTGATTCAACATGCGTTGGAAAGCTATTTCAATCCTCTACAACTTTCATCAAGACAACTTTCCTGAAAGTGCCTACAAGTGTGGACAAAATTCCCATGAAGTGCCTGGTTCCGGTTTCTTCAATGATTCTTCACTTAAACATCTTTCAACTCTTCCATCTTCATGTGATCATCGTTTAAGCTCCTTACTCATCATGCAAACGCATCTAGCAACATGATAGAAACATGCAAAATGTAACATCATACGGATAAACATAAAACACCGATAAAATCACGTAAATATCTCGATTTTGCATTTAAACTCATTTAAAACTCGTTTACTCAATAATTCGATAAAACCAACACTTTTCTATAAAAAGTACTAAAATACCAAGGATATTGTTACGGGAATAACGTCATATAAATCATAAATTTCACCCTTAACAACTCCCCACACTTAAACCTTGCTCGTCCCGAGCAAAACAAAGCAAAATCAAGCTCGAGATAGTATAGACATCTCAACAAATATAACATATATTCAATAACTTAGAAGTTCACCATTGTGTGTGCATAGCCATAGAAAACTTCCACTAAATCCAAACTTGAGGAACTCAAAGTAAAACTAGCTAATACCCCCTCGTAGAATAGTAATAAATGACACTCATAAGATGTACCCTACAAACGTGACATATCCCGAAAAAGATGATCGAATGAATCTAGGGCCTTTCTGAAATACTCAGAGGATAATCCCTACATCATATCTTTCAGTTTATACTGGGGATAAGATTAACGATTACTAAGTCCTTACTTATTCATAATAATATATTTCAATATTTTCACTTTTTTCACACTTTTCTAACACACATCAGAATAAGCTTTTGCCCTCATAGCAGAATATGACATTTCAAGATAATCCACTACCTTACTCCAATCATAAGGCAGCTATAAACTGACTGTCGTGAGCTTTTGGTCATCATAGTGGAATAGGACATACGTGGTACACCCTACCTCACCCAAATCATAAACCAGCTTCCGACACACACATTGTATTCATATTTTTCAACTTTTCACTTGACATTAAGTTACGTGTTACTTATCACATTCAAACCTTAGATATTCACAAGATAACATACTCGGGACTAAATACAAACTATCATAAATCTCAAGATATATACGTAGCACTAAGTGCATGACTTATAAGAAAATCAAAATCACTAATCCAAAACGGGTATAGCTTTATAAAATAGCTCATCGTCGCTTATGGCTCGTGAAAAATAGTGTGTCGTGAAACAACTAACTTACCAAACATATGATATATAGCATAGATGACTATCGAAAACAAAGAACATTAACATGTATTGCCTACGGGACAAAACAAAAACAAAAACGTGGAAATTTTTAAAATTCAGCTCATTTTTTCATAAAACATCATGTATTAAGCAAATGGTAGATACATAACGATCATTCCCTCCCCACACTTAAATTACAACATGTCCTCATGTTGTGCAAAATAAAAGAAAAGAGAACTTAGTGATTGTCTTCCGAAAAGAGCAACTCTGGAATGATGCGCATCACCCAGAATGCTCGAGGATATCGTGAGATTGTGGACCATCCACCGTAAAAACCGATATCGCCTAAAACTCACAAAAGCTAATGCAAATACCCCGCACACTTGAAACACAAAGAAATACTCGGGGAAACAAGGGATTATACCATATCATGTAGTAGAGATAAACAAAGAGAAATCGAGATTGAACAATATCCACAATGAGCCTTCTCAATAAAAACAAAGAAATTCCATTCAAAACACCAACTCAAACAGAAAAACTTCAATTACAAAAACTAAGAAATGATAAAATCCGAGCCTACGAGAAACCGACAAGAGTCTTAAAATAAAAACTAAAAATAAACAAAAACAAAAGAAAAATAAAGGATATCTAGGATGCCTCCTAAGAGCGCTTAATGATTAATGTCGTTAGCTCGACACGATTGAAGCTCACTGGATCAAAGCCATTTGACTTTTCTACCACCCACTACCTCGCTTAAGCTCCGGTCCGTAGTGTGGTGCGCGAAACAAACATTTAACACATGGGGTTAAATCCTTTATAGCTCGCCATATACGTGTAATCTTCCCCATGGTCGATTTCTTCTTCTTTCGATGACGTTTCAACTTTTGCTCCCTTTCATACTCTTCCATGTCCCAACTACCGGCTAGAACTTCTTCGATTTATCACAACCGTCATCCTCGTAAAACAAATCGGGTGAAAACTCACAAACTCGTTGACTTTAGGGTGCTACACCCGAGGATATCGAGAAATCGAACAATCAAAGGCTTTACCTTGGGTTCACCAATGTAGTGCTTGCATCTTTGACCATTCACTCGGAACGGTTGATCACCATAACCGCGCAGCTTCTAACGCCTCAGAATGATTTGGAGAATCTCAAATGGACTGCACCAACGTGTCCTCAACTTCCCAGAAACAAATGTAACCTGGAATTGTATAAGTAACACTTGCTCTCCAACTTGAAATTCTCTTCTTGATCTTTGCGTCATGAAGGAGTTTCATCTTTCTCATCGATCCTGGCACTTTCGTAAGCCTCAAGCCTAAACTCGCCCAACTCATGCAATCGCCGCAGTCGATGTTTGCCACGAGATTGGGAATCGAAGTTAAGAAACTTTGTAGCCCAATAAGCTCACGGGCTCTAACTCAACGGCAAGTGGCACGATTTACCATAAACCATCCGGTAGGGTGATGTACCCACTGGGGTCTTATAGGCGATTCGATATGCCCATAGTACATCATCCAACTTTAGACTCAGTCTTTTCTATGACTCATTCTTCGCTTTCTCCAGGATCTTCTTCAAGCTCGTTGCTTCGCTCAACCTCGACCACTAGTCATCGGATGATATGGTGTGCCGCTTTTGTGACGAACACCATACTTCTCGAGGACTTTTTCCAAAGGCCGGTTACAAAAATGCGTCCCTTCATCACTAATCGAGGCACGTGGACATCCAAACCTCACAAAGATATTCTTCTTTAGAAAATTCATGACCGCTTTATGATCATTGCGAGGAGTGGCTATTGCCTCTACCCATTTCGATACATAGTCTACGCAGACTAAGATGTATTTATTCCCACAGGAAGATGGGAATGGACCCATAAAGTCAATCCCCCATACATCAAAGACTTTGCATTCTAGGATGGGTTTCAAAGGCATGTCAAAACGCCTTGTCAGAGTACCGGTTCTTTGGCACCTATCACAAGCTTTACAGAAAGCTTCCGTGTCCTTAAAGATCGTGGGCCAGTAGAAACCGGACTGGTAGATCTTCGCAACCGTTTTCCAAGGACCAAAGTGACCACCTGTGGGTCCACTATGGCATTGCTCGATTATATCGCGTTGCTCAGATTCAGGAACACACCTCCTTAGCAAACCATCTTTACAGATTTTGAAGAGGAAGGGTTCATCCCAAACGAAAGATTTCATATCAGAGAAGAACTTCTTCTTCTCTTGATAAGACATTTCAGGGTCAAGATAACGGGCATGAAGGTAGTTTACAATGGAAGAATACCATGGAACATCAGAGCGCAACCATCGATAAGCATGATGTTTTCTAGAGGAAAGTAAAGATCTATATCATCAAAGTTCGCTTTTCCTCACCAACAATCTTGAGACATGATCACCACTACGTTTTCAACGCCCTTTTTGTCTTTAATTTGGACATCAAACTCTTGTAGGTCAAGTATCCAACGATGTGCACGCGGTTTAGCCTCTTTCTTGGTCATGAGATAGCGCAAGGCGGCGTGGTCACCCAAACGGTGACTACTGACTCCCAACAAGTAACTACGGAATTTGTCCATGGCGAATACCACACCAACAATTCCTTTTCGGTGGTCGTGTAGTTAACTTGTGCGGGGCTCGATGTGTGGATCGGCATAATAGATAAGTTGGAATTTTCCTTCGATCCTTTGGCCTAAAATCGCACCAACCGCATAGTTGGATGCATCGTACATAAGCTCGGCGGTAGGTTCCGATCAAAGCGATATAAGAACCTGAGCGGAGATTAATCGACTCTTAAGCTCCTCAAACGCTTGCTTGCAGCTATCATCAAAAGCGAATGTAACGTCTTCCTTAAGTAAGGTAGACAGGGCTTGGCGATCTTTGAAAAGTCCTGAATGAATCTCCTATAGAAGCCGACATGTCCGAGAAACCTCTCGACTTCGCGAACACTCTTAGGATAACTCATCTTTCGATAGCTTCCACCTTAGCCCTATCTACCTCAATACCTTTGGCGGACACTTTGTGGCCAAGAACTATTCCTTCATCTACCATAAAATGGCATTTCTCCCAATTTAGCACCAAGTTCTTTTCCACACACCTAGATAACACTGATCAAGATTATCGAGGCAATCATCGAAGGATTGACCAAAGACCGAAAAGTCGCCCATGAAAATCTCCATACACTTTTCAACTAGCCGTCAAAGATAGCCATCATACACCTTTGAAAGGTGGCTGGGGCATTCTGAGAGACCAAATGGCATCCGCGCTGTAAGCGAATGTACCATAAGGGCGGTGAAAGTGGTCTTCTCTTGGTCAACAGGATCGATGGGTATCTGGAAGTATCCACGAATATCCATCCAGAAGCAAGAGAGAACGCGTGCCCCCGCCAGACGCTCAAGCATCCGGTCAATGAAAGGGGCGGGGAAATGATCTTTCATTGTGACCTCACCGAGTTTTCTATAGTCAATACACACTCTATAGCCTGTAACGAGCCTCAATGCTATCTCTTCTCCCTTCTCATTCTTCTCAATAGTAATTCCACCCTTTTGGGAACTACTTGAGTCGGGGAAACCCACTCATTGTCAAAGAATGGCATAAATGATACCCATATATCTAGAAGCTTAATGATCTCCTTCTTGACTACTTCTTGCATGTGAGAGGTTAAGCCTCCTCCTGGTTTGTCTTACACATTTAGCACCCTCACTAGTCTTGATCTTGTGCATGCAGATGTCGGGAGATATTCCTCGGATATCTCCCACCGCCATCCAAAGGCTTTTTCGTTTTTGCGCAAGACGTTTAACAGTTTCAGCTCTTCTATTCGAGATAGCTTGGCAGATATGATCAAAGGAAGCTTGTCACCTTCACGTAGGAACACATACTTAAGATGTTTAGGCAACGGCTTCAGAACTAGATCTGCGGGGGGATCTCTAAACTCGATTTAAGCCCTCCACTTTTCAACTCAAGATCGCTGAGTTTACTTTAGTGGCTCCACCGCCAAAGCTTCTTCTCTTAATAACTCATCCTCGAAGTCACCGCTAATTGGTCTAGATTAACCACACCATGACTATTCAGATTATCGATCAATCGCTCATATTCCGCTTCCACACCTTGACTTGCTCGTCCATACGATCATTGAAGTCATGAAATGACTCTCAATGAAAAAAGCCGGTTGGAGAACCAGAGGGTACTTGAATAGATTTAGAGACACTATAGCTCACCTCTTGGTCACCAACTCGAATAGTTACTTGCCCACCATCGCAATCGATGAGGGCTCTAGTAATGGATAGGAAAGGTCTCCCAAGAATCGGGGGACTTTCTCATCTTTTCCCATATCTAAGACGTACCAATCAACAGAAAGGTAAATCTATCGATCCGGACTAAAATGTCTTTCGTAATCCCTGAAGCTTTCTTAGAAGATCTATCGCGAACCGAAGGTTCATGGAAGTGGGTTCTAGAAGACTTTGTAAACCCAGCTGCTCACACACAGACAATGGCATCAGGCTGATGGATGCACCCAAGTCACATAAAGAATTTGGAAAGACTAAGCCTCCCATCTGCAATGTGAGCACGAATTTTCCGGGGTCACCTCTTTTGATTGGTAAGTCTGGATAATTGATCATTGAACAATCCTCACCAATTGCCTGATCCATTTCTGCTAACTTCTTCTTCGAAGAAACAACATCCTTGATGAATTTGGTATACTTAGGCATCTCAACCAAAACTTCAGATAATGGAAGATTAACCTGAGTATTTTTCAGCAAATTCAGCACTTTTTCATATTTCTTAACTTCACTCAAGGGAATGTTGCTTCTCCTAGGTGGAAATGGAAGCTTCTTCAACTCACTCTCAGAAAATACTTTCTTTGAGGAAGCACTGACAGCTTTGTCTTCCATGTCCTTCCACCTTACAACTTTTTCAGACTTTTTATTAGTCAGGGGATCACCCTCCTGACTTTCACTTGATTCTTCATCCCCGTGGGAAAAGCCACCGAGGACTTACAACTTCTTCACTTCCCAGGGATCACCACTGAGTCTTTTCTTGCGAGCGGGGAGCGTAGATGCTCAACTTCCCTCCCGCCTTATCATGGCAGGAGGGGCTAGTGGTTTCCCGGTGAGAGGACCACTCGATTGAGCACCGCTTCTAAGATTCATTGCACCGGCCTCTGGTATGCCATAAGGAATCAAAGGAACTAGGTCGATTGCTTTGGCCACAATTGAAATCGATTTGAGTTACTAGGCCACCTTCGAATTTTCTCCATAAACCGGGCAACCGCTCGATGGTCTCTAAGCTTCTTTGGTCACCATCTCGCTTCTCAAGGTTCTTGATTGTGCTCATCAACATTTGGATATTATTATTTTGCTCCTCTGGAAGTTATTGTTCGCTCCTTGACTCTTCGATAGGAGTCCAATCTAACTTCAAGATCATCGACGCGAGAGGGCCTTGAGAGTTCGAATGTTTTGAGAGAAAGGTTGGCTAGACCGACTTTGAAATGCGGGATTTGGATTGTTAGGCCAACTTTGATTTAACCCTTGATTTAGATTGGAGGAATTCAAGCTCGGGTTCGATTAAAATTAGGGTTTCGATTGAGATTCGAGTTTTGATTGAAGCTTTGACGGAAACCACGATTTTGAAAATTGCCCTGGCCGAGAATTGATTTCCAAACCTCTCGATTCGGGACATTGAAGGCATTGATCTCTGCGTCATGTCCAATCATAGACGTAAACGAGCAAGGTGTGCCCCATATCGTCACATACTTGGCATGCGACTTGATTATACCGCCCATGATTCTCGACAAAGATTGACTTGATAAGGAACAGGGGAATTGAATTGACACCGCCAACCATATGGCGACCCGAGAGCAATTCTCACGATGTGAGAACTGAGAGTTTCAGCCAGAAATGAAGAGTCGATAACTCGGATTTGGAGATGTCGTGAGAGTAGCCGGTTCTTTGTTCAAAGATGGCGATTTCATTTGCATTTTCACCTCCTCGATCCTAGGAGGAGGAGGTGGTGCTGAGCGACTTGAAAGGAGGGGCATAATTATATTTGGCAATGTCTTGAACAATGCCCACCCCTCTGAGGCGTTTTCCTCAGAATGCCCCACTGATGAACTATTGACCATGCCCTTGGTGAGCTCGGTCAACCCACTGAAAAAAGTATTGACTTGCCTCTGCAAGTCTAACCCATGGTGGGGCATTTACGAAGAAGAGCCTTAAATCTCTTCCATGCCTCAAAGAATGATTCTGCATTTCCGTTTGATAAAAATTGAATATTTCCCTTAAACACTCAATTTGTCTTGGCGGTGGAAAGTATTGGCTTAAAATTCTTTTTGAATGCAGCCCAAGTGGTAATGGATTCTGCAGGAGAGAGCTATACCACTCTTTAGCTTCTCCTTCAAAGAGAACGGCTTGCAGTGTAAGTTTAATCGCATCCTCACTCACACCTTGAATGCGTGTCGTACCACATATCTCCAGAAATGTGTGTACGTGTGTGTGAGGGTTTTCAGAAGGGGACCCGTGAAACATTGATGCATGCTGCATCATCTGAATGAGACCGGGTTTGAGTTCGAAGGTTCAGGCCAGAATGGTGGTAAGACGATAGCCGGGTTGTGAAGCATCGCACCAGGCATGGCGTAGTCCGCCAATGTACGCCTATCTTGACCATAATTACGCTTTCTTGATTTCCTTCTTAAAGATTGCTCAAACTCTTGATCTTCTGCGTTTTCTTCGTCAAAACGAAGTCTTCGCCTATTGGGTCGGACTATGGTCCGCTCGAGGTCAGGGGAGTAAAGTAATGGCCCCTTGTGACTACGAGTTTGCATAAACCGAACCCAAAAATCAAGTTGAGATGAACCTAAATATGAGGAAATAAAATCTAAAACTAAGAATTCAAAACCTAAACTAAGAAAAGGAAACCTAAGAACTTAAAATCTAACTAAAAGATTAAAAACCTAATTCTAAGATCAAAAACCTAAATAAAAGACAAGAAAATAGAAGAACAAGAGTAAGAAAGAGAGGAACAAACGGGCGCCCACAGATGTGAACAGCGTTTGTCCAGAGTTTGATCGAACGGGCGTTAAACCGAACGCTGTGCGGTCTTTCGTAATGTCCTGGACGGCGCCCAAAATGATGAACGCTGCGTCTAAGGGTCGAAATTGATACTGAGGTGAAATTTTTACGAGTGGACGGGCGCCCAAAATCTTAAACGCTTCGTCGGATGTAAAAAGATCAAAACTCAAACCTTTAAAACCCTAAAAATCTAAACCCTAAAAATCTAAACCAAAAACCTAACTAAGGAAACCCTAACTAACCTAATATCTAAAGGTTAATCTAACTAACAACCTAAAAACAGAAAATAAAACAAAACAACAACAGAAACGAAAAACAACAAAAACAAAAACTAGGCAAACCGTCCGGTTCCCCGGCAACGGCGCCACTTTTGTTGGGGAGATTTTGCATCATTAAAACAAAAGAAAATTTATAAAACTATACTACCATGCAAAACTACCTCCTAACCGGCCGAATACCGGGTAGTTGCTAGTAAAGTTGGATAAATAACGGTATCGATCCTCGAGGAAAAGGGCTATTGAATCTAGCTTATTAATTCTTCTTTATTAACCTAAACCTAAACTAAACGGAAAATAAAGCTCGGACAGAGGATTGTTAATCCAAAGCCGGGAAGGATAAAAGCGATAAAAACATAAATAAAACTACATCTACGGAAGCGGTAAATCTATCTACTGAACAACCATAAACGAACCATGATCAACCTCTTCCCAACAACCATCACCCCACCGAAAGAAATAAGATCAACACACATTCATTCACAAGTTATCTTGGATTATTATCTTATCTAAAGGAGCGTTTCCTCTTCCGATTTATCACGCCATTAATTAGTTTACCTTCCGGTCTTAACTAATATCGATACAAATCAAAGATATGGATGAAATCCTAATCTAACAACATTATCCCTCAACTTCCGTTTGTTGGAATAATAATTGTCAATCTCCCTCACGACAATCTAATGAATCTATTAACTTTCGTTATCTAAATTCGATTAACATATAACCATATAAATCATGAAAGAAAACAAGAACAACTTAATGAAATAAACACGTGAAAAATCATATCTTTCCGGTAACGGTGATATCCCTCAATTCAATTCTAAGAAAATATTGCATCGAATTAATCAAATTGTGGTCCTCTCGTAAACCTAGATATTTAACCTACGAACTTCCGTTATGTATAGATTAAAAATCTAATCTTTCCTATGGCGATCTAAACTACACCGACTTCCGTCATACGGTAGCATCAAATCATACAATCATCTTTCGATATATATTGCAAGATACAATTGAACATAGAAAAAGAAACAATTATAAATAAAACTTACAAAATATCCATAGAAAGGAATCAAAGTGCTGCAGAAAAAGGATTACATGGCTGCTCCATGGATGAAAGCTTCAAGCCTTCATCATGCTCGAACAAGAAGGAAAAAGAACAAAATAAAAGACCTAACCTAACCCCGATCACCCGAGCACAAGGCTCGGGTGATCGGCCTTGAAAGCTCCCAGAAAGCGGCTGCTGTCTGTGTAATTTTCGTATGAAAAATCTGATGTAATTAGGGTTGGAATCGCAGCTGCTTTTATAGAAAAATCAAGTCGGTTGCTACAGTAACCGCTCCGGACGCTCGTTCATCATCATGGACGCCCGTCCAGGACCCAGCTCCAGTAATTTGCTCATAACTTCACTTATAGGGCTCCGAATGAGGTGATTCAACATGCGTTGGAAAGCTATTTCAATCCTCTACAACTTTCATCAAGACAACTTTCCCTGAAAGTGCTTACAAGTGTGGACAAAATTCCCATGAAGTGCCTGGTTCCGGTTTCTTCAATGATTCTTCACTTAAACATCTTTCAACTCTTCCATCTTCATGTGATCATCGTTTAAGCTCCTTACTCATCATGCAAATGTACCTAGCAACATGATAGAAACATGCAAAATGTAACATCATACGGATAAACATAAAACACCGATAAAATCACGTAAATATCTCGATTTTGCATTTAAACTCATTTAAAACTCGTTTACTCAATAATTCGATAAAACCAACACTTTTCTATAAAAAGTACTAAAATACCAAGGATATTGTTACGGGAATAACGACATATAAATCATAAATTTCACCCTTAACACAAATCTCTGACAAAGGAATATCTACTGTGTAGCCGCACGCACGCCGTGGTGGTGCTCGCACGCGCGCCGGTCAAGTTATGTGGCCTATAAATAGAGCTCAAGTGAAACCATTTTGAAGTGTACCAATGCATATATCTTTCTCCTATATCTATCTATAGTCTCTTTTGTTTGTTTTAGTTAAATAAAAGTCGTAAACGGCACTCTGCGGAATAATGCTGTAGTATAAAGTATCGTTGTAATACTTAGAAGATGTATCAAGGCTCATTGATGTAAAAGAGTTGCTATTTCCGGAGGATACAACTCAAGCTTCGATTGTAATCTGTAACTTTTCTAATGTATTTATGTTGTTATTAGTATCTATATATTAATTATAATGATATTAGGCTAACTTAATATCTAGCCAAGATATGAAATTGGATTAGTTTTATCTTTTAGGGAAATGGATAACGACTATGTTAAAATTGATTAAAATCGGTTATAATGAATCTCTTTCTATGTTTGAATTAAAGTAGCTAATTGATTTGAAAGAATTCATAATCTAATTATGAATTGACGATCGTAGTTAGTTTATGAACTCGTTAATAGAAAGACCGGAGGTAAAATTGGCCGAGTGAAAACGTGACAACGGAATCCGATTTCCTAAACCGGGGGTAGATTTGTTTCGGGAGAAACAAACTCTTATTGAAATTTATACTCGAGAGATTATCACGTTAAATTCGCCTGTTTAATTGACATCTCTTAAAATTGGCCGTATGACAAAACGGGAGTGACCCATGCTTGAGGATGACATTGGACAGAGGACAAGACATATGACAATTTCATACGCTCGTGTGAGGAGAAATTGCCTAGCTTAGGAGTATACCGTTTCGTAAAATTGATTGGACCTTGGAAAAGGAAGATCTGTCTTATCTAATTTTTACTAAAAGATATAATATTTCAATAACATATTCTTGGCTAGTCTCTAATTATAATATCTATCTCCCTCCCTTAGATATTGTTTTGGTACCTATATATATTTATATCTATATATATATATATATATATATATGTATTGCTATATATTTATATATATATATTTATATACTTATATATATCTGTTTTAGTTTTATGCTTTTATTTATTGTTTGTTAGTTTAGAGTTTGGTTGGATGATAAAATTGCGACTTAGATTGAGATAATAATAGTTTCTCGGTGTTTAATCACACGGTGAATTAACAAGTTTTCCCTGAGGATCGACACCTGACTCACCATACTATCACTACAATTTGATCCGCTTGCGCCGGTTAGGATCTGTATAGCCTAGAAAAGGTCCGTCAGCTTAATGGCGCCGTTGTCGGGAACGACGCTAATTCATTGTGTTCGAATGATTTCTACTTATATTAACTCAAAAGTCTCGAGGATAAGTCAACACTCTTCTTACCCCATTTCTATTTTCTTTTCGTTGGTACTTACCTTATAAGTAAGTTACCAATCTTTACTTTTATCGATTTCAACTATTTTCGGTTTTTCGTTAGTTGATGACCAGAAAGAGTAAGGCCCCACTTACTCCTTATAAGCTGACATAGATACTTACGAAAGCGATTAAGAGCGTAAAGAAAACAAGGTCATACTAGTCGTGGAAATCTCGGCGGAGAATCATCATCAAATCAAAATACTTAAAATGGTTTGAAACGGTGATGAAACACGAACAAGGGCTAGATCATGCTCAAGAGGCATGGCCAAAATCTTAATCAGATCTACCAATACCAAATAACAGAATATAAATAATCAAAATCGGAACCGAACAATCGTAATAATAACCCACCAAATCCGAGACCTATTTGTGATCGACCTTAAGAATAAACCGGACTAATAATCCAATTCGTTTACCCAATGAAGGAGCAAATAATTTTGAAATAAAATCTCATCTTTTGGTCTAATTGACGCAAGAGCCCAATTTCTAGGAGAGGATGATGAGGATCCACATCACCATCTCTATCTTTTCGAAGAATTGTGCAATCTGACCAAAAGTCAAGGTGCTCATCGTGAATTAACAAGGATGTCTATGTTTCCTTTTTCTTAAAAAGAAGAGCACGAGATTGGTTTATGTCACTCCCACATCATTCATTGACTAGTTGGGAGGAGATTCAAACCGAGTTTTTAAAGCGAGATTTTACTCCGGGTAGAAATTTGGAATTGAAGGTCGAAATTGCCAACTTTAGACAAGGATCTCAAGAAACGCTTGGGAATGCGTGGGAGAGATTTAAAAGTTGTTAAGATCTTGTCCCGATCATGGTTATTCCTTAGATATGCAAATCCAACTTTTACGTCGTAAATTAAAGAAAGATTCACGTGCGAGATGTAGATCATGCATGTGGTGGTTCATTAATGATGAGTGAAGCCCAAATAGTTTACGATGCTATAGAAAAGATTTCCAAAAATAACAGAATGTGGAAAACCGGTTCTAGCACCGGAAAGTAGCATTTGCAGGAGAATGCACATCGAATCACGGAAGTTCTAGCACACTTGGATAATTTGAGTAGGAAGTTTGACAACCTACTGAGGCTAGTAGGATCAGAAACCTGAAACTATCATACCAAATGACTACTCAAGTCATGATAATGTGTCATTAGGGATAGAAGAACCGGAAGGATACTCAAGGGAAGATGTGAGTTTTTACAACAAAGATAGGAATTTGAACAACGCGTATTCAAACTCCTTTAATGCTATTTAAGAGAGCACCCAACTTATAGATGGTTAGAAAACCCTAATAAGCCAGGACAACCGCGATATCCGATTCAAAGATAAGAATCCATATAGTAATCAAGTTTATCAAGGAAATACATCAAATCGTAACCTACAATCGTTACTCAAATCTTATCCACAACATACTACTCAAACTATACCAGTCACTCAAAGTTCAACCCAACTGAAGGAGTTGATAAAAGGGATAAATTAATGGAAAATATGATGGGTGTAGTATCTACTCAAGCTCGAATATGGAAACTATGATAACTTCTATAGGTTCGGTCTCAAGGATATGACTATGTTGAAAACGTCTATGGGTGGACATGATACGAGAATGAGAACTATAGAAGCATCATTAAGGAATATGGAAGATCATTTGAGTAGAGAAGGAGAACGTAACAACAAAGAGACCTCCGGAGGATTACCAAGTAACACTTGAAAGAAACCCGAGAGAGGTAAATCTTTGTGATTACGAGAAGTAGGAAATATTGTGAAGATATATCAGAGCGAAAACGAGGAAACAATGAGGTAGAAAATGATTTAAATGATAATATCGTAAAGGAAAAGAGCGAACTTGAATTTCTTGATGGAGAGGAAGAAATTATCGAAGAATTCTTAAAGCAGAATAATGATGTTGAACCTAAAAGTGAAGGTGAAAAATGGGTAAAAGTCCCTAGAAGAATTCGAAGATCCTATGGATAAGGACACGAGAACCCTATTTAAGGAACATGTCGGAGAAAATCGGGAAGAAAAACAGAAGATTTAAAAGTAATCGAGAAGGATAAAGTTGATCTGAGGGGATGTTTTAAAGGAAAAATCTCAAGATAATGAAACTTGGCGATCAAGTAATGCTCAAAGATTCAAGGAAAAAGGAAAAGAGAAAATGACTTCAGAATGCGGTTCAACGCTATGAAGGCTGATATGATCCGAACCGTCCCTAAGTTGAGATCACTGGGCATCGCCTGAAAAACCTCTAAAAACTCCATAAAGAACAGATCAAATGGGGGTCGGGTCCGCTATAAATTGAATTGAAATGGAGCAGTATCTGAGGGTCTCTATAGCCAACACTGGACTGGTCTCTTCCCTCCACGAAGGAATACCGATAATCGTCATTGGCCTAAAACGACCTCAAAAAGGAGGCCGGTGTGGGCCGAGGATCCCTCTTTTTCTCCTCCCACCTACGGCCAACTCCTTTGTCAAAGTCACTCTAACGGGACTTCTTGTTGGAATAGTGTCCTAAACCCAATCGGGTTGGACCGGATCTGATCGGGTTGGACCGGATCCGACCGGGTCGGATCATTTCTACTATTTCTTTATGTTTATACATATATAAAATGGCTTTTATGTTGTCATATATATGTTCTTTTAAAGAACCAATTATGAATTGTTATGTGATAACGTCCTTAGTATTAAACTGTGATAGAGAAACCATGATAGACGATTATGATTGATGAGATCTCTAATCACTTTAACAAGTTTGATACTTAAATGTCTCTAGGCTGATGTACTATTAAACAGGGCATTGATAGAATGAACATGCTAGCACGTATTAGATGTCTTCTGTCTTTAGGGCAGGGATAGATCTCGTCTATCGAAGTGTAGAGACACTTGGACTGTACGTGGATGTGTATTAGAGAATGCGTACGTTAGACCGACCCACTTACACAGATAAGTGTCACACTATGTGACGGTTGTGTAATTATCCTTTGGACCAGAGTCTTCATGGCATCACGGTGTGGATTGTCATTCTTTGACACTATTGAGGTTTCCCCTAGCCACGGGGCGATCATGCGGTTGTGATTGTGTATGATATTGAAGCATGCGGAGTATACATGATTGGTCGTCCGGGAATCGCGTATCCTATGATTGGGATCGAATATCCGAAATGGCCTTCTTATAAGGAATGTCTTACTCTCGTGAATCTTTGCAAAGTGGGAGTAAATGAGTTACTTCGAGAGAGCATGATATCCAAATTATAAGATACGGTCGTTAATGTTTGACACTCGACGTCACGACCGTATGGATATTTTTACAAATGATAGGATTGTAAGTTACACGGAATCTGTTTCACATGAAAGGTAGTAGTCATTGCATTTGACTCTTCCGATGATCGGGGTCACGTGTGTTCTTCAGACGCTATCCCGTGATCGTTAGGCATGAAGGGCATTTTAAGTAATTTGCACTTTATGTCTACGGCTAACATATTCGAAGCCTATCGGGTCACACACATAAGAACATCTAGCCGGATTAAAATGTGGTTATAGATGATAACCAAATAAGGAAAGTTTATCTCATACTATAAAGGTTATAGAGGTAAATTAATATGGTGGTATTTATTTATTATGAATAAATAAAATATAAAATATTAATTATATTAATTAAAGAATATTCCGAATGCCAATTTATTGGCATATGGGGCGCAACTTATAAGTGTATAAGATACACTTGGATTGTGTAATTTAATTTATAGTATTACCTTATATTAATATTAGATATTAATATATATGTATGAATATATATATATGTGGCGTGGATCATATATGATATGTATCCACTCACGTGTCTAGGAAATTGATATATTTTTAGTAGTACATATTTTATATATATAGATTTATATATGTGATATATATGTGTGATATATACACATGTGTAAATTGATTTATGGTAATAAAATAAAGATTGTCAATATAAGATATTGACAATATCCTGGAAATATTCAATATGAGATATTGACAATATCCTAGATTTATTTAATATAATATATTATAATAATTGAGATAAATCAATCAAATATATTTTCCTTATTTTATTGGAAAAATGTTTTCTTTTCCTCCACAACTATTTGGGGCGCCACTTCTACTACAAATAAGAGGTGGGTGTCAAGCTCTTTTGTACAATACAATTCCAAGAACTAATTATTCTTGTGTAAAATAGAGAGCATCCTATAGAGAGTTGGGAGAGAGGGGAAAAGGCCGGTCTAAAGCAACCGGAGTTTTCCAATAGCAATCCATGATGGGATTTCGGCGGGTCGTTCGTGTGGACTAGCGGTAGAGGCCGAACACTGGGCGGCTCTACGCAGAACTACTCTCCTTAGACGGTCAAAGCGTCGATCTTTTAGATCAACCAAGGTAACCACCGTCTACTATCTATTTGTTTATTGCTTAAACGAAGTCGATCTTGGGTCGATAGGAAATAAATTTTTAAATTTCGCTGCGTTCCCGCGTAGATTTCCTAATAGTGGTATCAGAGACAGGTTCGAGCTTAAGCAATAAGCTGTTTATTATGCGTAGTTAATTTTATCGTTTAAATCACGTTATTAAAAGATGACAGATTTTTTATTCGCAAAAGTGATACATGAAAAAAAAAACGAGATCGGGTGGTGCTCGGCCGACTGGCGGCGGCACCACCACCGGCGGCGGCTGGTCGGCGGCGGCGGCAGCCGGGCAACCTGCTGCCGGCAGTCGATTGACCGGTCAATGCTGGCGGATCTCCAAATTTTTGTTTTGTGTATTTTGTGATTCAATATGGTTCATAGTTGTGATTGATAATTCCTCCTTTGTTTAGTTTGTGTCGTGTGGCTAACCAAATGGCTCAAATAGTTTGGGCCATTGGAATGTCACAATGGCATTAAAATAATAATGGTCTTTCCAAACTTTGTTTGGAATAGGCTCGCTCTTTCCAAATATTTGATTTGGGAAAAGGCTTGCAAGCCACTTCCAAAATTTTAATTTTGGAAAGTGGCTGCGCCTAAACCAAAATTATTTTGGCCTTTCCAAATATTTGATTTGGAATAAGCGCATGCAAGCTTTTCAAATATTTGATTTGTAAAAGGCCTAGGCCACTTCCAAAATTTTGATTTTGGAAAGTGGCCAGGCCTAAACCAAATTTAATTTAGGCCTTTTGGTTTAGGAAACCAAAGGCATCCCTTTTGATTACGAATCAAAAGGAAAGAAACAAAAGAGACATAATTTTAATTTTGATTTATTATTGGAATAGTTCTAATTTATTAAAATTAAAATTAAAATCATTTAAAATTAATTGTTAATTTTATTTCGATTAAAATCATTTAATTAATTAAATGTTAATTAGTTAGTTGATTGGATAAAATTATTTAATAGATTAAATATTAATTGATTAATTAAGACGCAAGTAGTTAAATTTTAATTTTATCTTTTTCATAAGATTTTATTGTATGGATTAGATATAGTAGATATAATATGATTATATGACCCGATTGATCATGGACTCAAACCGATAGGATAGATTTAATTTTTCGTTGGTTTAAAAATTGTCCTAGCCGTTATGAAGAACGTGACCTAGTTTATTTTTTCGCAATTATCTCATTCATTCGTTAGCTCCCCGTACTGGCGGGTGTATTTATTTTATTAGATAGAATTAAATGTAACAAGAATGGGAGCGTAAGATGGTGACCAAAGAAAGAAGAATAAAGATCCCATTGGAGAATGGCGCATTAAAGATCCTATTTGGCGGTTGCAGCCTACCCTTAGATTGTGACCCGCGGTTTAAATCGATTTGTATTCGAAACCGCACTCTAGGAAAAGTCGATGGTCATACCGGTTACTTTTACGCATTTATTTATTTTGTGCTTGTATTTATTTTATATGATACGATAGATGCATGACTAGGCACGACCTAGATAAATGTGTATGATGTATGTCTATAGAGATAGATATATTTGATGAGACCGTAATCGAAATTAATTAAGTGAATTAATTTAAAATTACTCCCACAACAAAAAAAATCGAGTTATAATATGTCTCCCACTATTATAGTGACGGTGAAGAGCCCTTGTTCGGATCCAACTGATCGGCCCACGTCGGGAGTTGTCCTACCACGGGTATATCGTCATTATCGAGATATGATCGTTATGAGATCTCATGAATACCTGGGTTACGACTCGACTAAGAATCTTGCGGTGATTGGCCCACGTCAGGACCGTCTGATTTTAGAGACATAAGGTTGACTATCACATAGACGATGTGAATTGTCAAGGAGTTGACTAGTAAAACCACTGGAAGTCGCGTTAGACGCGATTGGTAAAAGTACCTACCGTCGAAATTGACCTATCGATCGCCCACGCCGGGATCGAGTCAACTAGATAGGATTCCAAACCACTAAAGGATTTTGAAAAATTCTTGAAAGTCAATAAGGAGTAGTTGACTAGTGGGAGCAAAATCATAATCCCAAAGACCATATTTGATTTTGCGTGTATAGACAACAACACTCTTTTATTTTCATTTTTATGTTGTAGTTTTAGCAAACTTTATATTTATGTTTTATTCTCGATTAGTAAAACCAATTTATGACTGTTAATTTTGAGAAACGTTCTCAAATATGGTTAAGTAATTTTAATCCTTTTAAAATAAGCAATGACATGAGCCATCCCGTTATAGTAGTTAGAGACAAGGAGATTACATATGATGGAGTCCTCCAAGACTTTAATTATTAAAGAAAAACGGTAGCTCATTGGATACGATCCAATATGATCATTCAGTCATATGATGACAATTAATTCAAAAGTTGGATAAGAATGACCACATCTAATTTTGGAAAGGTTGTTTTCAAAATTGTAAGATTTAAGTATCGACTTAATTCTATCATTGCTTAAAGGTTAATTAAATAGTCAATGTTTTGAATACGATTCAAAAGGTTAAATAAACTATTTAATAAACTTTAGATTTTCTTTATGAAAGGAAATTGAAAACATAACTCTTGTGATCTTTCTTAAGTCTTATGAAGACTACAATAATAAACATTTCTCAAGTGCTTAAAGGATTAAAAGGGAAAGTTAGGGCATGTGCTTAAATAGAGAACTTATTGAAGTTTCTATTCTAGGCAAATGAGTTGAGATAAATCTATCTAAGTGAAAGTCAACTATTAGATATATGATATCTTGCGAGTGTGATTAAATTAGAAAGATTAAATCTGAGATATGGGAGGTGAAGCAAACGTTGTAACACTTACCATATGCGGATCTAGTAAAACCGATAAAGGAACTAAATAAATGTTATTATGTTCGGTTCTTATGAAGAATATGCTTTCAGGTTATTTGTTAGGATTTAGTAGACATATTCAATTGTAAAGAATAAATGTTATTCCGAAAAAGTTGAAAGGTCACTGAATCTAAATACTAGATTGATGTCACTATATAGTTGATATATGTGATGAGATCTCAACTAAGTATTGTATGGTTGTTATCCTTGATATTGGTGGTTGTTCTAGACATAGTCTCTCTGGAAGGGAAGCGTGTAATTAAACGTCATTCTGATGATGTTGGACCGTATGATTATGAATCATGTGGGTTATACGTATCTTATCCAAAGAGGACTAAAATACCCTTTTATGAAAAGGTTGTAAAATCTAGAAAAATTGTCTAAAGCCTAAACATACCGATATTCGTTGGCTTATGACAATTAATGCCACAAATAATTGTTTATTAATCTCTATGACTATTTTAGAATTAGTTGAATGTATTTATTGAAGTACGACAATTCGGAAAGCCGGAAAAGTTTGAGCTAGCACGAATATGAGATTGATGAGCTACATAGAATTAATCTTCAATTGGATTGAAGTAATTAATACGAAGGGTGTTTGAAGTAAATGCGAAAGGGAATAAGATTCTCCTTGAAGGATACCATCTTTGGGATACGCAATTAGATTGTGTTCCCAAAATGGAAATAACACTTTATATGATAAAGGTGTGACGCAAGCCATGCGATGTATCCCTTACCCGTTTCGGGATAGTGCCCTTACACTTAACCTAGTTCCAAAGAATAAAGGTTGAATAAATTCCATATTAGATGGAAGAGGATAATGTCGAATCTATCTTAACCGATGATTTGAAGTTTTCATAGACAAAGTCAG
This sequence comes from Gentiana macrophylla, assembly GCA_026214975.1. Classification (NCBI taxonomy): domain Eukaryota; kingdom Viridiplantae; phylum Streptophyta; class Magnoliopsida; order Gentianales; family Gentianaceae; genus Gentiana; species Gentiana macrophylla. Next base: position 30,753,930 of record CM047806.1, read on the forward strand.
AAAGGCTTGGAGCCTAGTACGACATATGCAACTTTGTGGAATATCTTAGCAAGTACGCTGGATATTGTTTACTTGTCCACGGAGCAAAATGTTTGTCTCCAAACATGCTGTCCTCTAAAGGAAGTGTTTCTTCCAAAAGAAACAGTGGGAGTGAATCAGATCTCAAAAGAGTTTGAGAACCACAAAGATACATTCAACCAATGGAACATGAGCAGACGCCACATAGCGATGCGGTGTAGGACACTGCTCAGTGCACACAAAAGTTCTGTAAGTCTGTGGATAACCTCAAGCCTGAAAAGGCCGCTGGTATGTTCATCTCGAAGAATGAATATCTCACGACTTGTGAAAGAATGTTGGAAAGGCAAGATTGTGAGATATGGCTATGAGCCATAATATCTGAATTAGATTCCATCAGTGACAACCAGGTTATGGACCTAGTCTGTCTTACGTAGAGGGAATGTCCCTGTAAGGCTGAGCCCGGTTCTATTCAGACTATGCTTGTTATAACTTCGTATCAAGGCTATATGATAGTGTTGATGACGTTGGGCAGAAAGCTCAATGTTGATAGACGATAACATGATATGTAAGCCCACGAGATCCATTTATGGACTCAAACAAGTTTCTCTAGACGATTTCTTTGTTTGATAATCAAAGGAGTTTGATTTAGTCAAAAGAAGGATATGCCAATGTGCAAGTTGGATAGTGGGAGTGTGTTACGATTTTTGAGTAAGGTATTGGATATCTCTCTCGAGAATTGTCACCCCATGTCACAGTCAATTAGTTTTTGGTAGTTCAAGGTCTTTACGAAAGCACTTGAATTGGCAGTTCTTAATTTTGGATATAAGAATCTATAGCGATAGATTTAACTGCTGTTAGATTATAGTTTACCTATATAGATGTGATGCTAAAAGAAGTTTAGCATAGATCGCGACAGGGGATCTTCGCCGCCGTTGTTCTCAAGATCTATCTATGTTAGGACGTTAGTCCTAAAGATAAGGTGAAAGATGATGCTTATGGAAGGTTTCCTTCGCTACTGCGATAGACACCATCATAAAGGTAATGCCGGATGTTCATAGTCCATGAATAGTCATGAGCAAGTATGAAAGTAAATCTGGTGAATGTCGAGAATATCCTTAAACAAGTTAAGCAAAGTTTCCTAGTTTATTGAAACTTGGAATTAAATAAACGTAGATATACAGACATATATCCTGAGTCTTATGAAGGCGAGTGGGAGCTATTATGCCTGGTTTGCAATCACTTTGATTAAGTGATACGTTGAGTGGAAATGTTCTAGCATATGGGTCATCAGTAAATTCTACAACTAGGCCAAAACACAAGAGTGCCTTGAGGCGCGCGGGGAGCAAGATACATGGATCTAGAAGGTTCATTCCACGAACCTTGTACGGTTCTTCCACCTTTTCTATATAAATGATATAGTAAGTGGATTCATTGCTTGAAGCAAGGACCAGGGTCTCGTCAGAGATTCATGTGTGTGTTGAGGCGGTTCCTTTGACTTGATCATATAGAACGTGATATGAAGATAGTCCGAGTCCCCATGGATAGCGATCCGTTTAAGGCCAGAAATGGCCAAGTAGTATTGCATAAGATTCTTGTGTTTCAACTTGGTCTTGTGTGTGCGAGTGATTGGTTTTAGGCCAAGTGGGAGATTGTTGGAATAGTGTCCTAAACCCAATCGGGTTGGACCAAGATCCGACCGGTCGGATCATTTCTACTATTTCTTTATGTTTATACATATATAAAATGGCTTTTATGTTGTCATATATATGTTCTTTTAAAGAACCAATTATGAATTGTTATGTGATAACGTCCTTAGTATTAAACTGTGATAGAGAAACCATGTTAGGCGATTATGGTTGATGAGATCTTTAATCACTTTAACAAGTTTGATACTTAAATGTCTCTAGGCTGATGTACTATTAAATAGGGCATTGATAGTATGAACATGCTAGCACGTATTAGATGTCTTCTGTCTTTAGGGCAGGGATAGATCTCGTCTATCGAAGTGTAGAGACACTTGGGATGCACGTGGACGTGTATTAGAGAATGCGTGACGTTAGATCGACCCACTTACGAGATAAGTGTCACACTATGTGACGGTTGTGTAATTATCCTTTGGACCGAGTCTTCATGGCATCACGGTGTGGATTGTCATGCTTTGACACTATTGAGGTTTCAGCCACGGGCGATCATGCGGTAGTGATTGGGTATGATATTGTAGCATGCGAGTATACATGATTGGTCGCCCAGGAATCGCGTATCCTATGATTGGGATCGAATATCCGAAATGGCCTTCTTATAAGGAATGTCTTACTCTCGTGAATCTTTGCAAAGTGGGAGTAAATGAGTTACTTGAGAGAGCATGATATCCAGATTATAAGATACGGTCGTTAATGTTTGACACTCGACGCACGACCGTATGGATATTATTACAAATGATAGGATTGTAAGTTACACGGTAATCGTTTCACATGAAAGGTAGTAGTCATTGCATTTGACTCTTCCGATGATTGGGGGTCACGTGTGTTGCTAGACGCTATCCCGTGATCGTTAGGCATGAAGGGCATTTTCGTAATTTGCACTTTGTGTCTACGGCCAACATATTCGGAAGCCTATCGGGTCACACACATAAGAACATCTAGCCGGATTAAAATGTGGTTATATATGATTACCAAATAAGGAAAGTTTATCTCGTACTATAAAGGTTATAGTGGTAAATTAATATGGTGGTATTTATTTATTATGAATAAATAAAATACAAGATATTAATTATATTAATTAAAGAATATTCCGGATGCCAATTTATTGGCATATGGGGCGCAACTTATAAGTGTATAAGATACATTTGGATTGTGTAATTTAATTTATAGTATTACCTTATATTAATATTAGATATTAATATATATGTATGAATATATATATATATGTACCGTGGATCATATATGATATGTATCCACTCACGTGTCTAGGAAATTGATATATTTTTAGTAGTACATATTTTATATATATAGATTTATATATGTGATATACATGTGTGATATATACACATGTGTAAATTGATTTATGGTAATATTGACAATATCTTGGAAATATTCAATATGAGATATTGACAATATCCTAGATTTATTTAATATAAGATATTATAATAAATGAGATAAATCAATCAAATATATTTTTCTTATTTTATTGGAAAAAGGTTTTCTTCTCCACAACTATTTGGGGCGCCACTTCTACTATAAATAAGAGGTGGGTGTCAAGCTCTTTTCAGACAACACAATTCCAAGAACTAATAGTTCTTGTGTAAAATAGAGAAAGATCCATAGAGAGTTGAGAGAGGGAAAAAGGCCGGTTTAGCAACCGGAGTTTTCCAATAGCAATCCATGATGGGATTCCGGCGGGTGTTCGTGTGGACTAGCGGCAGAGGCCGAACACTTGGGCGGCTCATGCAGAACTACTCTCCATTAGACGGTCAAAGCGTCGATCTTTTAGATCAACCAAGGTAACCACCGTCTACTATCTATTTGTTTATTGCTTAAACGAAGTCGATCTTGGGTCGATAGGAAATAAAATTTTAAATTCCGCTGCGTTCCCGCGTAGATTTCCTAACACTTCTCTTGAGCAAAGGAACTCACCGGAGGCGCTTCGGCTCGCCCCGCCTCATCGACATGATTAGCTGATACACCGATGCTCAACTCCCCACCTATGCTCGCACTGAAAGAATACATTCGCCTACAAAAGGAGAGCGAGGCGGATAGTTAGTGCCTAAAACCCATAACAGGGCTGAGATTCCCTCGTCGACCAAACTTGACACCTCACTCCCCCAGACTCAGACATGCAAGACGGAACCCTAACCCTAGACTTTTGAAAAGCAAAAGGGCCGCCGGAAAAATGATATATATGACGACTCACAAGGGATCATCAGAAAAAATTAGCGTAAAAAGACATTTAAACACAGAGCCAGACGAAAAATTCAACATAATCATAAATAAAGTCCGAAAGAGCTCACCTTGAACGGTTGAACGGAAAAGATCAAGATTGCATGAAGGCACACCGGAAGCCTCATGTATGCCTACCGGAAAACACCTATGTTCAGAGATGCCCAGATCAATACCGTAGAAATGTTCGAATGTCAGGAGGCATTTCCCCTTATATAGACAGCCGGGAGGCCAACCGTTCGTCTACGATGTTTGAAATTGGAAATTTGAAATCATTAAGGTGTGCCATCAGAACACGCCTTCATTATGGCAGCCGTTATCAAATCCTTCTGCCCAATCAGAAAACACGGTTCTGACAAGACCTAACGATAAGAAAACCTATCCGAGCTCGTGCCACTCTCGCATAGCATGGAACTCACCCTCGTTGATATCTTTGTAAGCCCGTCTCAGCACGGCCACATATTTTAGAGCTCTCCCTCGAGCGAATCCCTATAAGCCCTGTCGCTTTAGCACGGCACTGTACGGACAAGTCCGCAAACGTTCAAGCACCTTAAGTCCGGTAGCTTTGGCATGGCACCATGCAAACACTCCCGCGAGCATAACGCGCATGAGCCCATCTTTCATGGCACCGCACAAGCACCTCAAGCGTAACGCGTACAAACCCGTCTTAGCATGTCCTCGCGCCAACACGCCCTCGAGCGTAACGTGTCTAAGACCATAGCACGCCACCGTGTGGACATGCCCTCGAGCGTAAAGCACATAAGATCGGCTTGTCCCCGGCACTATATTTAGCTCAGCGTATGGAAAACCAATAAAAAAACTTACTCCTGGATGTATTCATGAGTGCACCATGAATAAATCATTGAGTTGATGGCCCTTGATTTTTCAAAACCAGACACAAAGCCCGGGAATCCAAAGACTGGCCCAACATAAGCCTAGCAAAGGATAACACTCGCGGCCCGGATCGCTCGCCCATCATAAGCAAAGTTACGCCAGAAGAACAGAGCCCGCCTCGTGCCAAAACGAGCTCTCGCAATCTACCGATACAGAAGACGACCAGCCTGCATACAATGCAACTCAAGCGCCTTGAAGCCAATCAGCTCTCCCTCATCTCTCCTCCAGCTCAAACAAAGCTCCAAACATAGAGCTCACAGCGGCCTCAACATAAGCCGTTCATCAGAGCTAGCCCTCAAATACACACATCTTAAACCGGCCTATTGTAAACGCTGACTATGTCATCTATAAATAGCGGTGTCTTCTTGCACACCGTTTATAAAATACAAGCCTATAACAAAATCTTAAAAATTGGGTTACACTGGACGTCACCTAAGTATTTTCACTGATGACCATGCCCTTCATCGTAATATTCGAGTCTGCCTTAGGCAAGATTTACTTGGATTTCTTACTTTCAGACGTTGAAGGCACCCTTCACCTTCTTAAGACGTGTCAAACATGTGGTGTCTTATACACTCTTACTCATATTCACATGATATTTTATGGCGCTCCTCTGTCTTCTTTTCTTCAAGATTGTTTTGGATCAAGATCAAGAAGTTTGGCACTTCTTCCTGGATGCACCCTCCAAAATATGGAGTGTGCAAACTAGGTTTCCTACCATAAGACCTTGATGGTGGTGATTTTGAAGACGGCAGGAGTGATCCAGTGCAAGTACAGTAGACTAGAGATGGATTTCTTTGTATATAAAATAAGTCCTTTCATAAAGAAACTCTCAAAGTAGTCTAGACATGATTATTATTATTTCCTTTTTTTCAAGCTTCCATATTTATTTTACATTGTATTGTAGTTAAGTACGAGGCTTCGTTTCCGAGATTCTGTATCGAGACATGGCGAAGGATTCGCTTCCCCGAGAAATATAAAGTTCTCGATAATGGTCGTTATAATTTTAGACTGGAGCATAGGGTATTATATATTCTTTTCTATATTTGGATTTTCCCACATAAAGTTTGATAACTATATGTTTTGAGGCGTAGTATTTAGTTGGCGTATTGACATTGAGAGGTCAAGATATGACGGTTTTCAATTTTTCTCTTCAATAAAATAAAAATAAAAAAACAAAAACAAAAACAAACCAAAACCTTCATGTTTCAGTTTAAAAGGTGTGGAGAACATTACACAGTTTTCTGACATGGCATAGCCAGTCCTTTTCTTTTTCAATCATCCATCGCACAAAATCATGAGCACTTCAAAGAGAAGTATTGATCTCTCATTGATTTAATGTTCCCATCGTTTAAGAGAGAATATATTCCTTCTTTATTCTTGCCAAGTACAACCCAAGTGAATCGTGTGATGTGTTTTTCAATGTATATGTGCATACAATATCACTTTTGGTGTTCTAAACCACCATTTCTTTCTCTCTGAATACTGATATTGGAATGTGATTATTAAGAATCTATAAATTAAAAGATGGAAAGAAACAAAACGGTAGAAGAAACCGGTGCTGGGATTCAAAATGGAGGGGGGTTAAGTGAAGCCGAAAACAACCAGGACGAAAATATCCAGATACCTGAGCCATGGCCAGGGCAGACTTCGGGTGTGGAGCACTCCAATGTAAGAGGAAGAAAGCCACTTCCACCTCCTTTCTTGCTAAAAATCTACGACATTGTTGATGATCCAAACACCAACTCAATCATTTCATGGGGTCCGAATAACACAAGCTTCATCATCTTCGACCAACTGAAATTCACTTTAGAGATTCTTCCCAAGCACTTTCGGCATGGGAATTTCTCAAGCTTTATTTATCAGCTGAATAATTATGTAAGTATTTGGATAAGAATTCACAAAATTTAAATCTTCCATTTTCTTTATCGGCATGATTTTGAGCCTGTTAGCACTAATTGTGCACGTTGATTGTCTGATGTTTCTGCAAAATAGGGATTTAAAAAGAGCAGTTGGAACAAAATTGAATACGAGAATAAATGGTTTCAAGCAGGCAAAAAGAATTGGCTTAAGTATATCAAGCGTAGAAACCAAATACCACAACTTGAGATGACATCACAAGAGGAATCATCGACATCTCCTAATGATTCGAAGATGGAAATCGTTGAAGAGATTGAATTTCTAAAGGGTGGGCAGAACACTATGAAAGAGGACATCGAGCAGCTGAGAAAACAACGAGATGGACTTGCAGATAAATTCGCTGCTTTCAAGAAAACATCAAGTTAGCAGATAGCAAGCATGAAGAAATAATAATCCCACTAGTTATTAAAAAACTATTAGAGAACGTAAGTAAAAGAAGAGGAAATGGAAGCACGGGTTCCATTAAAAGACGAAAGCTTACAACTTCTGGCTTCATGGATTCTGAAAACCCGGATATCATAGAACATAATGCAGAGGATGTTTATGAGCAGAATGGCAATAAGAAACATCAAATTCAAAAAGATTTGAATGAAATGCAGACCGTAGCACAAATCTTATCCTTACCTAATGATTCTGGTACCTCTAATCAAGATGATCAAGTTGATGCGTTCCCGGGAAGTGCTGAAAATTGTGCCTACTGGCTGAAAATACTAGAAGATAATTTAGAACATGAACATCACGAACCAGTGTTCGAAGAAAACAATCACATATAGCTAGAAGATCCAGTGGCATGTCATACACCAATGCAAGATGAAAACTGAATCACATATCTTGTACTCAAACTTGAAGAAGATGGCCATTCAAGTTCATGACAAACTATTTATGCTTTAAATCCTTTGGTTACTGTTTCATATTCTTACTAATTGAGCTTTGTGTATGTCACCATACCAATATTGATCATAACCATGTTATGATGGAATAATCATTTTCATTCTATCCATGCATAAACAAACATGAGCTCCAAATTAAAAGTACTTGTATAGAAAAACAATTGACAGCAAATGCAACATTCTGGTAAGAGAACGAGTGCAAACATACAAAATGATATATAATGCTGTTATCAAATGATGAGTTTCACATTTCGTTTAGATCTGAGATGAACCGATACAATGAAGATTAGCAGACAATAAGCCTAGAAGGAAAAATCCCTAAGCTAGGGGTAGGGTGGGGGACAAGCAGGTGCGGAAATGGTTGTGATTAATGAGAGTTAGACAAATACATATTAAGAAATGATCAAAACACAAGATTCGTGTTGAAGTAATTCAAGTATAACCGCTCTATTGTGTTTCCAGCTTTAGAATATATGAAATAACAAAAGAATGGGAATATTACAACAAAAATCAATGTGAAAGAGATAAAGGGAGTAAAAGTTGAGACACTATAATACAGGGACAGAAATGTGCATAGACATTGCATACTCACTAGTGAAGCTAATTTCTCTACTTGCTGTAGAATTTCCAGAAAATGCATACCCAACACCTAATCCACCACCATAATGGAAGGTTGCATTTTCGCACCTTTGGAAAACTCTAGCAAGAGAAGCCGCTGCGTCTAGCCCGCTTTGTCCCCGTAAAAAGCAACATCTGTAGCAAGCCCGCAAGTGCCGGTGCTTTCAGCACCCTCTCTGCAGCAACTTCCCCACCACTTCTACATAAAGCAAGAAGTGCTGCAACTGCATTCTCTTTCCCTTTTGGTGTTCCAGATCTCATCATCCCGATCAATCCCGCAACCGCCATTTCCTCTTTTCCAACTGCTTCGGCGCCAATTGGCAGCCTAACAATCAGAGCCAATGCACCTGCTGCTTCTTCTGCAACCCCTTCACATCCCAATGCCCACACTAGGGCCCTAACAGCTCCTGACTCTATCATTCTACCACAGATTTCGGCATGTGTTGACAAATTAAAGAGAGCTGTCACTGCATCTTTCTGTCCTCTTGGTGTCCCTTCTCTTAATAGTCCAGACAAGGCTTCAACTGCTCCATCTTCTTCTGCTATTCTTTTTTTGTAATTATGAACGGCCGATAGACTGAATAATGTTGCAGCAGCGTTCTCACGAGCCTCTGTAGTAAACCCGAACATTAAAACACTGACAATTGAACCTACACACCCTTCTTCATCCATGATTCTGCATTTATTTTTATCATAAATCGACAAATTCAGCATAGCAGTAACGGAATTCTCTTGAGCAACGGCATCAGAACATAAAAGCAGATTCTTCAAATAAGGGATTGCTCCAGATTCAGCAATATAAGCCCTGTTTTCTGTTCCGTTCTTTGCAAGCAATCTTATCTCTCTTGCAGCAATGGTCTTTGCACTCTGAGTCCCATTAGCTAGTTGACCGATGAGAATACCAGCAGTTGCCTTATTAGCTTCGATTGCAGCCTTGCTTAATGAAGGACTAGCATTGCTCTCGCAAGCAGAATCACCGTATTCGTGTGAATCATATGTGATTCCATGAGCAGCACACCACTTCATAATCAGATTCCGCAGAGCTCGATTGGGAACCATATTTGTATGATCAAGCAACTGCCCGGTTTTAGGACAAGTGTTATGCCCATCATCCATCCACCTTGCTATTGAACTCCGTTCATACGTCTGACCTGTTGAAATAATGACCGGATCCTTCATCAAATCTAATGATATTGGACAACAAAAGTCTTTCGGGATCGTGATAAACGTCTCGGCTATCTCTCGACCTATTAAACCTTTATTTTGTTTCTTATTCTTCCTCATCTTCATTTCAACCTCATCCTCATCAAAGCCAAACAAGGAAAACCTACAGTATCGCGTCAAGGCTACTAATCCAGTAAGAACTGATGCAGTTGGCTCAATATCCCCATCATGATTGACAATCTGCTCCTCCAAAAACTCAATTTCAACCCTACAGCTCCTAACATCCGATATACCCAATCCTCCAACAAAGGCAGAGTACAGATCCATACGTTCAGGGATATATCCTCGCTCAAATTCATTCAAAAATGAATACAATTTCAATCTAAGCAATTCATCGTTCCTGTCCACAAAAAATCTTGACTTTCTTGATTGTATTTTTAATAATTTGACTTGTTCCATAACATCAGATGGCAAACTCCAATCATCAAATGGAAAGACATCCAAAAGGGTAGATATTTCTTGGTTCAGATCATGAAAATGACCAGATATTGTATTGTTCTGAAGCAACAACCACAACTTACTTGATTGCAAGCAGTAATCGAGAAGAATTTTTGACCTGTAAAGAACAAGGTACAACTCCTTGAAGCACAAAGATTGAGTAGAAGTCAACTTGACTGAAATTCCGGATGAGGAATCCATCAAACATTCCAAAAGAACAGAAAATACTTCGATCTTTCTAATCAGGCTCCGAGAATTCTTGCGTTGAAACCGCAGCGTTTTGCTGCCGGAAAATTTGGAAATTAAATCAGCTAACATCGTGGACAAAGTTTCCAATAAAGACACCTCGGATATATGCACAGGCGTCAATAAAGCCTCCAGTGATGGCGTCCTCCGTCGCCGCAGTGATGAAAAAACAGCCGCCGACGCCATAATTATATTCCCTAGAAAAGAAACCCAGAATTCTAATCCTTTCGGAAAATCAAGAAACGTGGAGCAAACCACAACCCAGAATCCAAAGATCAAGAATATCACCAAAGATCAAAACTTTGAGATCTTAAATGCTGTATTCAGCTTGAAAACGTAAAGGAAGAAGATTAATAAGAGTAAGCGTGTAATCTACGTGTACTTTAGGCGTTTTGACTGTGCATTTTTGGGGTTATGAAGCAATTGGAACAAACTAGGTAGGGATTGAGTAATTATCCGTTGAATTTTTCTCGGATGATTTGCATTAGTATTTGTGAATCCGCGTACAAACAAGGAAGAAGAAAACAACAGGAAAGAAAGGAAAAAGGGTTGCTTTTGATTGAAGATTGACTGAATTCACGAAGAAGAAGTCTGAAAGGGCTTTATTATTTATTGATTTTTCTTCTCTCTTTTTTTTTCCCTTTTTTTGAAATTTCTTTTTAATTTTTTTCCCAAATTTAAGAGCTGGCTGCATGAAAACGACATTTACTTTCCTAACTTTGACCGATTATACCTGGACCAAGTATGATTTGATAATTCAGAATCAATAGAAAAACAATAAAACATGCAAGAGCCTACCGTGTAAAATATATATCCCATATTTTTATGTTTTTACCATTTTTATAAACAATTTCATTGGTAGACAAGTATGACATGTTGATCCTGAACCACCATAAAACCACCCGCGATTATATTATCCATCCCTCTGTCCATTTGTTTGCCAATTGGTGCGGAACATTAGACTTTTCTTTCGCAACCATGGAATAAAATTATATAAGATTAGAATACAAATAACTGATTTCATTAATATGTTTGAAAAGTAAAAGTATGAAATGAAACAAGTTTTATAATAGATGACACAACAAATAATGTGTATGACATTATGGTACGGTGAGGTAGAATGAGATGGATATGAAGCGTATGATAAGGTAGGATGAGTGGTAGAATATATGAAAAGGATGGGTGGATAGCCTTATTCTACCGCCTACCTTATCGTACCACATTACTCTATCATACCAATTCATCACACCCTTTCCTACACACCCTACCATACTTTACTCACCATTTCCTATTTACCATGTGACGCCTCTGCTTTTGGATCAATCTGCACTTTATCCGGAAAAACGACGGCATGCATATGCTTAAAATTTAATCTAATTATATACGTAAGTCTTACGTAATCAAAAATCAGAGAACAATGGGAGTGTTAAACGAATGACTAGGATAATTAAAACAACTAAAAGCGATCGAAAGCAACACATGCTGTATCTATTACGTCACTAAAAGACTCATGATAACCATCAATTACAAATGACCCCATTAATAACCTGTAACCACAAACTCAACTCATTGATTTCTATCATTACAAAGGATAAGAGAATCTATACCAAAAATATAAAACTGAAAGAAGAACAACAAACTCTGTCTGCATCATCTCCGGGTCACTCATCTGTGGTATCGAAAACAACCTGCAAATACACCAACTTCTCGGGGTGGGAACATAAGAAGAGGGGTAAGTACATACATACGTCTTAGTAAGAGTAGAAAAAGCTCGCTACAATTAAATACAATACATATAAATATATAGCATGGATATCTTCTACAATCACTACTTGTAACAGTAGAACTCACTCGTCCTCTACTAGCTCCGTAGTACATCCTTTCACTAATAAAGTTTGTTACATCAATATTAAAGGACACTATGCATGGTGAAAATGCTCCACAACATGATTTAATTGCACTGCTCTGGGGCATGGACTCATGTTCCATGTGGGTGTTACACGTAGTCCCGTAGGAGCAGCTCCTATGATTCGATATCAGAAATGTGCCTCACCGATGATATTGACGTTTTAACTTTTAGACAACCACATATGTATTTATGAGTTAAGTGCTAACCACTTGGTTCATTCACATAAAAGACTTCTAGGGACTTCAAGTCCTAGACATCCAATTATGGTACTTATCACATCGTAAAAGGATCAATAACTACTAAGTCAAAGTCCCACAAGGCCTAAGCAACGCCTTCCGGTGCTCCCACCTTCTCCCCGCAGAGGGTCTCAGTTGTGGTGCTGAGCCAAGGCTACCAGAAGTCGTAGTTAGACATTGCAATGTATCATAAAACTAAAACATCTTTATCATTGGTAAGGCACACTTAAATATCGAAGCAGAATGATATTGACTATTAGACGGATCTAAGTGCCCCGCACATTTATGACTCATTTAGCGCTACCAGACCCGGGGTCAGGGGGCGTTACATACCACTCCTTCTACCTATCACCCTAATGCATCTTACCTCTTAATCTACCATACCACACCCTACCCATAATACAATTTGGGCGACACTTCAATCTGGGCGTCCTGCACCGTGTCCGACACATTTTCGACACGACACGCGACCGACCCGTGTCAAACACATGTCGCGTGTCGTCTGATTAAAATAATATTGTTTAAAATTTTAAGGGGGAAGGGGCTATGAGGACAAAAAAATTTAATAAATGGGTCTGGAAAGACAAAAGTAACATTTTAATGATTATAAAGGACAAAAATCACAATTGTTATTTTAAAATTATTACTTCACGCGTGTTAATGTTCTTTTTGTGTTTGACAATTGTTACTTCATATTTACTCTATTCCACATTTGTTATTTCATATATTTATTCTTCATAATTATTCTTTTGTCTTATTAAATTACGCTTCTTCTATCCCGAGTTTTGATAATTTTGTCTTACGGACAAAAATCTAAAATTTTAATATCCAACACGTTGTCGAATGACACTACTCGACACCTGCACCGACACTATTCTCGACAATTCAACCCAATTTTTAAATTGTGTTCTTTTCTTTATTTAAGTTTTCTTTATTTTTAAATTTCTATTTCTATAATAATTTAATAAATAATACGACGTATTAAGTTTATATGCTTTTTTGTTGATAAACAATCATTTTTACAATTTGTAATATTTTGAAGGTCAATCAAAATTTCTTTTGGCACCGTATAAATGTCGAATATCTATTTTAGATATTCATGTAGAGTTTACATATTACCTATCTTATTTCGTCTAGTTTTAGATTTTTAAGAATTGTTTTTTTGATAAATTGAATTATATATATATATATATATATATATATATATATATATATATAGCGTGTCGGTCGCGTGTCGTGTTTTTAAATTTTGGAATTAAGCCAGATATATGGCCAGTAATAAGTGTAGACGCGCTGGCGTATGCGTAATCTGTGATACATAGAAAACCTCTCATGTTGTAACATTTGTAGCATTTAGCTTTAGCTTTGCTTTTGTTCTGAGCACTTTGTCCTTCTTGGTAAAACTTCTTGTCGTTGTGACTGTCAGCCTACTTGGCGAACTTCTTGAGGTTTTTCACAAGCAGGGTCAGTTCATCATTCAGTTCCTCATCACTACTAGGAGTTTCAACAATCTTCTTTGATTCATCTCTGATGAACTAGTTAATCTGCAATGCAAGACTTCTTGCCTCCACATTTTCAGATTTTCTTCCATTGATTGTTAGCTCATACACAAGTAGTGAACTAATCAATTCCTTTTTCTCCAGCACTGTAAGATTCTTAGCTTCTTGGCAAGCATGTAAAATGGACCCTTAATTGGAGCGTAACTTAGGTGATGCCAACCGGCACATCAATATGTATCAGAAAGAAATGTCCAGAGTAGTAGCATTGACAACATAATGAGCAATATCCGAGGAGAGCGAGCCAAGCAGATCGTTTAGAAGTTGATAACGACGGATCCAAGTTGAATATGTTGGATTAAGGTTTGGCACGCCATTTTCAGAAACCATTGGAGGGACACAATTTGGTCCCATCTAGGTAGCCTGTCAGCAAGCTACTGAGTTTGTGACTTGATCTCTAAAACTGATGGAACTAATCTGAAAGTCAGTTGAGAATGATGGTCAACTGAATAAGTTTACTAAGTTTTGTGAAAGTCGGTTTTGTGAAGTGAAACTGATTTTCTTCTAAAAGTGAGTTTTCTGAGTTTTGGCATAAGTCAGTTTTGTTGAAAGCCAGTTTTGGTGAAAGTGAGTTTTCTGAGTTTACTGAGTTCTACGTCTGAGTTTGTTACAAATATGAGAATGTCAGCTTGAAGCTGAGTTTTGTCTGGTGGAGTCAGTCGGAGCTGGGGACCACATCTGGGGCATTTATGACAATCCGATAGAGATCCTATGGCGGCTAAGGTTTAGGGATTTGTGTCTATAAATATCATCCGTTGCAATCAATATTGTGTGTGTTTTTCAAGAGTTTAAAACTTTTGTAACTTTTGTGCATAATAAAATATCTCCTTTTCTGCCCGTGGATTAGTCGGCACAACGCCGGATACCACGTTAAATCTCTGTGTTCATTTTGTTTCGTGCTTTATCAATTTTCCGCCATTACTTATTGTCAGATTGCATTTGTTTTTATCTTTCTTCAAGTGCAAGTCTCTAGTATGTGTTTTAACATAGCCAAAACGTCATAAGGAACAAGCAGACTCTGAAGCTGAAGTTTCAATGCCAGGTAATTGGTGTTGGTGAGTTTAATAGGTGCTTGAGCAGTTGGTTGAAAGCAATATTATGCGAGGAAAAGGAGTTGGGGTTATGGATGTTGGAGAAAAATAGAGGAAAAGAGAAAATGATTTTTAATCATTTTTTTACAACCACTTTAAGAGCCGGTTTCGATTACACTCTTGCATTATTTATCAGGAGTTTATGATGACTTTGAAATATACGTATGACGTAGATGAAGACAGGTCCTTGAATCATTCAATTCGGATATCGGATGAATGGGAAATTATGGCTTGAAGTTGGTTAGTTGGAAAAGTTGAAGTGTTGAAACTTGGAAGTTAAAAAGTTCAACTTCCTTAATCCCACATTGGGAATTGTGCTAATCATTTCTCAATATTTAAGTGGGAAGAGTTTAGTCAATTTTATAAGCTCCAAGGAAAGGGAGAGAGTACAATATGGTTTTAGTTAGACGATGTTCGCTTAAAATTCACACACGCTGTGTGGCTGCTTGCCAAGCTCGCCTCGCCTGAGCCCGTTGACCTTGGGCTTGGGCTTGGGCTTGGGGAATTGGGCCTTCATGGGCCTGAGGCAATACTAATATTTTGGACAAAGTTACATTGGACTTGTCAAATAATTATTCAACACATTGAATACATCGAGCTGAGTCAGAAGTAACTCGATTCGATTCAAAATAGTTGAAGAGGTATTCTGAAGCACTGTAAGAGTTCGTTGTTGTTCAAGAGTTGAAGTACATCTCTTCTGAATAGGTAAACTGAGTAATTCTGGGAGACAATTGCTTAACCGTGGGTACATACCGGAGCAAATTTGTCTTAAGGACAGAGTTCTTCTCACCTCAGTCCTTGCATATATCCTTTACTGTTTGATTTTCATTTTGTCTTTCCATTCTTGTAATTGTACTTCATTCAGATTAATAAAATTATTGTTCGTACTCTTTCTGTTTCTTTATTTTGCTTGCATACAATACTACGGGTTTAACAATGGATGGTGACATTGGTGGATGAGCCTGATGAGTTTTCAAAATCTGCCATGAGGGATAAGAAGAACGAAGAGAAAGAAGGTGGCTTGAGGAAGAAGAAAGAGGACGGCAAGGAGGAGGCTGAGAAAGACGAAATTAAGGAAAAAAAACGAGGCGGTCGAAAAAATCGACATAACCCAGATTATTTAGAGCTCTCATACCATATTGAAAAGCGGTTGGGGAAGAGTCTTCAGAAGATAGAGATAACAGAGCTTTTTCCATTTATCAACAATGAGTATTACAATCATGTATATATATTATATACACACACGCTTAAAGAATATTCTAGAGTCGATCAATCTTTGTTTAATGGACAATGAGGCTTACCTCAATTGTTAGTCGGCGCCAAGTGATCAAGAGGTCACGAGTTCGAGTCTACCATGCGTATTGTTACAGCGTGTGTGGTTTATAGTCCTCTAAACAATGTAATTTTGTTTTGGTAAATAAAAATCAATGTTTAATACTATATACACAAGTGAGAAAAGTAAAGATCTAAAAATAAATATAATATCACAAAGATATTTAATATTTCTTAATAGTTAGTTGTCAAAATCACATATACTAAAAAAAAATGAATTAATATTCTTTTCTTTAACAATGAATTGACTAAAATTCATTAAATATAATTAATGTTGTATTTTTTCACATGCTTATAATTAACAAAGGCAAGAAAAAAATGTATTAAAAAAAATTAAAGTTGTACATCACTTAAATAAAGTAATTTTGACAAATGCTTATGTTGAATAGAAACATCGGGAAATTTTTTCAGCTCACCTACTAGCTAGAAAATGATTCGTTCTGCTCTCTTTTATGGGTTGGGGAACTCGCTCTCCCTCTGATGTAATTGACGCTTACGCGATTGATCGCGCATAAATAAATGTCTTGTTTCTAAATAAAAAAAAAATAGAAACATCAGGAGAATCAAACATTAGTTTTTATAAACCATATTACTTCCGTCATATAAAATGTGGACATTTTACAGAAAGAAAGATTTTTTCGCATAAAATGTTCCAATTTAGATATCCAGTTGATAGTTGAATGTGTTTTTTCAAAGATACTCTTACCGTAACATATATTCATTTCACTCGTTTCATATCCAAATAAAAACATTTATTATATGGAAAAATGATATATATGCCAATATAATACAAAATGATAACACATTAATTATGTTTCTTAATATGTGTGAAAAAAAATAAAACGTGGACTATTTTTATGGGCCAAATAGAGAAATAAAGGCCATATAACTACATTTGTTGATATTTTAACACAATGCATGACTCATTCAAGCCTTTTGTACTTCACGGTTCAACACATATTTTATAATCCGTCTCAGAATATAAGTCATTCTATATTACCAATTAAGTTCTTATTACTTTTTTCTCTATTTTACCCTTCATTTATTAGCAATTCAACTACTTTTAAATACTTCATAACATCCTAAAAAAATACTTCATAATCATTTTAGTAATGAGAGTCATATATTTAGGCCTATTTCCATAAAATTTATGGCATTTAACCAATTTCATAATCTATTGAAATATCCAAAATGACTTATATTTTGGGACGGAAGAAGTATATTTTGGGACTGCATGTACACCTTTTATTGCCGAGATTTTACAGAATCAAACTTCCCACCCATCTCAAAGGCGATACTGCAACTACAACACACATCCATTTTTAACTATAACACTACATTTGTTAAAATCTTACACTCCGACAAAATAACTACACATACAACCCTAATTTACCTTAATTTTCTTCTAACCGCCACCCTCTACCAGCCGGCCAACCCCAACAGCCCCGTCACCTCCCATACCTCACCCAACTTGGCCTTCCGCCCCAACACCCATCTTCCTCCTTCACCCATCCCCACCAATGCCATTATACCCCTCCCCACTACCCCCTTCTTACCAAGGTTTTTTTCATTCAAAATGCAAATTAGGATTTTCATTGTTTGATCGGTGATTTTGGGTGAGATGGTGGATTTAATCGATGGGTTAGGAGAGAATGATTGATTTTTTTGATGGTCATAGGTGGTGAAATAGTGACATGGGTGGCAGAATGATGGAGAAAATGATGGTTGAAGATTGAGGAAAATAATGGATACGGTGTCGTTGATAATAAATTTGAATTTTAATAGATACGGTGTCGTTGATAAATTCATAATTAAAAAACTGAATGTGTAGTGCCTTGAATAATCACTCTTCTTTTATATTGATACGGTGTCACATATAAATACAAAACCGGGATACCTTTAAAGGCCCCATTCTCTATACATTTAGTGTTGGTGAATATTTCAATCTAACATCATGTTTAACACGAAATTCAAGCAAAAGCGAAACAAAAAATAGGACAGAAAACTTATTGACTGAGGCGAGTGCAACACTCTGTCTTTAAGACATTTTTGCCCCGATTATGTGCATACGATAATCATTCGTCTCCCATGATACAATAGTCATACCTTTTTCGGATTGTTGCACTTCAATGAGAAGAAATAGGTGAACTAATCATGTTCTGTAAATCTCTTCTTGACTCAAAAAAATATGCAAAGTGTATTTTCAGATGCAATGAATAACACAAGAAACCGGCCTATGAAAGAGAAAAATTTCTTATGGAAAAATTGCAGCCCTATTTTCATTTGTACGCTAGGATTTTATAAGAGAATAGAAGTTATTCGCTACTGGTTGCATTTTTTAAAAAACGATTCAACCGAACAAGTGTAACCCTTACGTGGTTGCAACCTTTCACCGAATCAATACAACTCATATGTCACAAGTCCATTCGAATTTTCTCTCCATTATTAATTTTTATTCAAATTTCTCCAACATTTAGATCATTTTATTAAAAAAGTTGAATACTAAGTATACCTTGTGGTTAATATTTTCTTACGTGTTTATATGATCACATGATTATCTCTAGTAGTCAAGCAAATTTGTTCACTAGTGGAAGATGATCATTTGGTATGATTTGCATAATTTATAAACATTAACTTTAAAGTGTAAGGCCTTGTGCGTACCTACATATATATGATTACAATTTTTTTTTTTCTTCCAAACAAAATGACAAAAGGCAACGAAAGAGAAGGATTCAGATTGAGTAAAACAAGAAGAAGGTGATAAACTTGGACGGCCACAGATTAAAAAATGTTTGGTAATTTTGACTTGAATTCAACTAATTTCTGTCAAGAAAAGATTTGGCATTGACTTTTTTATTTTTATTTTTATTTTGGGAGATTAGGTAGACGTGAAGAATCTCAAGACGGAAACAACTTAAAAACAAGTCTGTTGTTATTGTTAATCGCAAAACACGATCCCTTCACATTAAAATAAATAAATGCAAAAAACGAAAAGACAAAACTGTTCCGTGGATAAAATTGGAATCAAGACACCACACTAAATCTATGGTGCGTTGATTTTAAGGGGATCCCAATACATGCATGTCTAATTTTAAATGTTGTTCTGGTACACATGAAGATCTAGTGTGGTTCCTTTAAATGTCCCTGTAAAATTTGAGACATGCAGGTGTAATATTTACGATTCTAGAACATTAACTAAAATCACATT
The DNA here is from genome assembly GCA_026214975.1 of Gentiana macrophylla. NCBI lineage: Eukaryota > Viridiplantae > Streptophyta > Magnoliopsida > Gentianales > Gentianaceae > Gentiana > Gentiana macrophylla. The sequence goes on from CM047806.1 coordinate 30,773,445, forward strand.
GAGGAAAATATGCTATCGGACCATATATATATATATATATATATATATATATATATATATATATATATATATATATATATATTGAAGTCTTATATGTGAAGTCTCAACTTTATAAAAACTTAATTTATCAAATGTTGAATTTATAATAGTAATGTTTGAATCCAAATGTTAAAAAAATTGAAATTGATGTTTGAAAAACGTGCATGGAGTGTTCTACACAGACCCCGAAAAACTCAAACATAAACGTGAAAATTCAAAAGTAACGAGTAACCAAAAAAATCAAACTGATACGAGTGTATTTACTCAATCCCTAAGACAATAATACTTCGATCACATGCTCACGGTTGTAGCATTTATCTCTCCAAGATACAATAACTTTCGTTTCGATTTTAGCGGCATTTCAAAAGCTCAAACTCCGGCAAACTACTAGTTTCTCCGACCTCTCTTCGACACCACAACATGACTACTATGAACAGTGTTCTAAAAATCGCTAGGCGAGGTCGGTACGCTGCAGGGGCGCCTAGCGCCTAGGGCGCCTAGGCGGCGCCCAGGCGGTTCTAGGGTTTTAAAGGGTTTTAGGGTTTTAGGCGCCTTACACTAACTGAGTACAAGTCTCTTGAGTTCCAACATTCAAAGTAATAGCTTTTTTTACGGTTTGGGGAAAACTCAGAGTGTAATATCTTTACTTTGGATGACTTGATCCGAAGAATTCTAGTTTACAAAGCTTTTTCCTAGATGGAACCCTAATATCCTAGGGTCGCCTAGCGGCGCCAGTCGCCAGAGCGCTAGAAGGGCCTAGAGCGCACAGTGAGCGCCAGAGCGCCAGAATGCCTAAAATCACCCAAAGACCAGTGTCGCTAGCCGAGATCGCCAGAGCCAAGTCGAATCGCTTGGAGTGCGCTTTAGCGCTAAGCGGAGCCTAAGCGACAGCTGCTTTGCGATTTTTAGAACACTGACTATGAATGCATAATGTTTTTGTTTGAGAAGATGAGAAAATTCAATTATCCAATTCTCAGTAATATGGGGTCTATATATAGTGAAGATTATGAGAGTTGAACACGTGATTAGGCTGACCTAATCACGTGTTTTCTTGTTCCTTATGAAAAAGAAACAATAGCCGACTTAAACGACTTAATTAAATCGGCTTAACCGACTTAATTGGCCGATTCTACTCTATTCACACCTCTCTCCAGTTTGTTCTTAATTAAACCACCTTAATTATGTTAATTAAAATTATCACACATGCCTCCAGAAAGTTCTTAAACTGCCTTAGTTATGTTAAAGTCATTAAAGACGGCAGAGGCGGCGCGCATGTGTCAAACTAAGAGCCACTTAAGTTCTCACTCTGACACAAAAAATCCTCTTGCCCCTTGAGCCACATCTATTACTCTAACATTCACCTTTAAATGTAGAGTACAAGTCTCTCATTTTACCAATTGTGGGATCGAAGAGTTGATACACTCTCTAACTCCTCTTTCATACATATTTTTTCAAACTTTAGACATTAATTTCTCGAATGATTCCAAAACCTATCATCAACTACTCCTTACTTAGTATTTGATTATAGCATGGGCTCTCGATTATACAAATCGAACCTAATCCAAAATTAGCGCTGAAGTTGACTATTTATCACTTAATCAAAACCAATTTCATGGGCTAAATATCCATCAAATGAAAAATTAAAATACAATAGGAGCAGATATAAATTATTTGATATGAAATAGATGTTCATTATATATTATAAATAATAGCCGAAAAGTGGCTACTTATTCATTAAGTCGCAACCCTACCGTGTAAAATTTAATAGAAAATTAAGTCGTAGCCATGAAGTTTTGGGTTCGAGTCTCACCAACTATAGTGTGAATTATATATACCCACTTTATGTGGCAATTTCATTTCAGTGGGAATAAAAAACAATTAGATTATTATAAAAAATAGTTATCAAACACCCGACGAACTGAATTTAGTGGTTTGCCATTTTTTGTATCATGGAGTTTATTATCTCTCTTTTTATGTTTTATTTTTATTTTAAGAAGAAAACAAAAATAGAGTGAGCTCTTACCCCAGGTAAAGTTTTGTCAAATAGTGATGTTGTTCTCCTTAATAAAAAATTTCCCCATATAAAACAACTCTTAATTTGTTTTTCGTTTTTTCATTCTCAAAACCGTAATTATCATATTTAATGAACAATACACCCATACAACACATGGTGTACTTAAACCCAGGTCTTCTTGATCTTGAATATCTGTTTAAGTGCTTGAGCTAAACCTCATTAAATAGTATTATAAGACCACTTAAATTGTTTGGATCAAACATGTTTTAGTTACCCCTCCCACTTTTGAATAGAAAGATAGTAGTTAATATATTCAAGTATGAATGTAGATAAAATAATATCGACAAAATAACACATTCTTTAAGGTCTGTTTGGATTGAAAGAAAATTGAGGAGAAGAATAGAAAGGGTTTGGCCTGATTTTAATTGTGGTGTTTGGTATGTCAATAGTAGAAGGAAATAAAAGGTGAATGAGGGAGACCAAAAGAAATGAGAAATTGGGTTGCCTGCTTTCCTTCCACTTTCAGCAAGATTTGGAAGGAAATGATATATATTTTTTAAATATTTTTATAATTACTTAAATAACCTTAAAATTAATATTAATCTCTCACTATACTAATGTCTAAAATTGAAAAATCATTTATAATCTTGTGATTTTTTTTTCCATTGATATTCCAAACACACTTTTAAATATTCATTTTCTTTCCATCTAGTTCTATCCAAACATTCAAAATAAACTTCAAAATCCCTCCTTCCCCCTCCTTTCTTTTTCGTCGCTATCTTTCTTTTTTCTTTCTATTTATATCCTTCAATCCAAACGGGCAATTAGTGATGCACTTAATTTTCTTTCTTGTTCTTTTAATCTAATCTTTAATAGTAGCTAGTACTATTTACAAGCTTTGGAAAATAACAAAATTCATTCTTTAAGAATGATAAGGAAAATAAATGTAAGGGGTGTAATGTAAGACATATGTTAATTTCAACATTTTTTTGAGTTCAAAAAAGAAAAAGTAAAATTTAAGAACCTAGTGAGCAACTGACTTTATTTATGACTATTGATTAAGATCATTTGTCGTAGATACCGTAAATCTTTTAAAAGTTGTATTTTAAATTTTTTAATATTCAGATTTATAAAATATAACACTGTAACAAATACTTTATTTTTTTAGTCTAAAATACAGATTCTGTAAAAAATTCTTAACATTATCTGTCTTTATCCAGATTTCGTAAATTTTTCTTTATATTTGCCGCATTATCTAATATAGAGAATCCTTTTTGTCTTGAATAAAGATTTCATAAACTAAAAAAATATGTAATTAAAAATGTAAAATAAATAATTCGTTAAAATAAATTTGATTCAAATACTATAATAACTTTTTTTTTCCACTTTCGAATTTGCAGTTATAAATACTCAATAAAGTTTATGGCCAACACACAAGAAATATCATTAGTGGAAATTACTATGATTTCTATTATAATTATTTCATGAGTTGACCAACAAAAGTGAGAAATGAATGATATTTTGAAATCACTGGCGCATTTGGGTTACTTTAATCACTGCCACAGTTTCTCTGCACATTTGGCCTTTTTATTTTATTTATTTACCTTTTGACAAAACTGTGAAAGAGAATCCGAAGAAAAAATAAAGCTAAAATATTTATACTGTAGTAGCAAGTCAATGACTTGAAATATGTACGTTAGATTCTGTTTCATTGGGTTCTGAAATGTGCACAGGACCTGAGCAGGGTTCCAAAATTTTATGGCCCAACATTCCTATCACCTCACTGTGTTTGAAATTGAGAAATTTTTCAACGGTGTTTTCATACGATACATAAACTAGTGACGGATTTAGAAATTTTATTCAACGGGATTCGTAAATATTTAAAAATGTAAATGATTTTTTTTACGGAGTCCGAAATATATTTGTCTGTTTAATGACTTGATCTCTGTTAAAGCTCCTAAATGCAAGTCAGAAATCACTTCTACCAGACATCAGTGCAAACACAATAGGAGCAGCTAGTTATAAGTTTGTTAGTCAGTTAAACCACACTTTGTAACTACCACCTCCTACTATATTAAGCAGGTGTGTAGTACCAATAGCCTTAAGTTTCGAAAGCATTAATTCCGTAATCAATACTCCATGTATTCTTCTTCTTCAATATATATTTTTCCGGTTTCCTTTTTACTTTTCTACCAGGTATTTCAAGTTCACTACAATTGTATCAGTTTAATCATGGTATCGGAGCTTTTATTGAGCCTCTGTGGCGCCAGTGCCGATTTCTTCTTCAAGTCGAGAGTTTCTTTCTTCGTTTCTTGAAGATATTTTAATTGTTCCATGGAGATTCAAGGAGCTGCCGTTCTTGCAGATTTTGTTGTTCATCTTAATGAAAAAACGTCTTTGATTCTTGTTCAGCTGTTGTTGGATGACAACAATTATCATAGCTGGAAGATTTCTATAACCACAACACTTTCTTCGAAGAATAGAATGGGATTTGTACATGGTTCTATCCCAGTTCTTGCACCAACGGATAATCATTATGCTGCGTGGCGCCAATGTAATAGTATGGTTAAGGCGTGGTTAGTGAATTCAGTCTCTAGGGATATAGCACAGAGTATTGCATCCTATAAGACTGCCAAAGATATGTGGGAAGATCTTGAGGACAGATTTGGGGGAGGAGAAACATACACCTTGTCAGATATATTGGAGGAAATCCAAATACTAAGCAAGGTAATCTTTCTGTATCTTAGTATTTTACAAAGTTGAAAGTATTGTGGGATCAATTAGTGACTCTCATTGTGCCTCTGGAGTGTGATTGTGGCAAGAAATGGTTTCAAGGATATATTGAGAAGCAGTATGTAATTAGGTTTTTGAAGGGATTGAATGAAGAATATTCTACAATAAAATCCCAGGTTCTAATGTTGGAACCCTTACCTTCAATTAAGGCCGTATTTTCTATGGCTGTTAAGCAAGAAAAACAGCAGCATTATGGAGTTACTTCTGGTGCAAAAATTGTGGAATCTGCAACTGTTTTTGGTTCTAGTGAAGATCAGAAAGCAGTAATGGCTGCACAGAATTAAAATCAGAGTTATAGGAAGAATTTCAACAATGGAAATAAGAAACCACAATGTGCACATTGTGGAATGTTAGGACATACCATTGACCATTGCTATAAGAAGCATGGTTTCCCTCTTAATTTCAGGGGTAAAGGAAGAGGGAGAGCTTGTGCAAATTCAGTTAGTTCAGATTCTTGGGATCAAAGTGAGTCAGAAAGTCCTAAGGTGTTCAGTGCAACTCTCAGGTTAATATCATCCAAAAGCAGTATCAGCAGATCTTGAGCCTCTTGAAAGCTAATCAAGAATCTAGAAATCCAAGATCAATTCTGTGGCCCTGACTACTAACTTCCCATCTTCAGAAGGGTTAGGTATTGCTGAAATATAATGTTGGATTATGGATTCTGGAGCTACTGATCATATTGTCTTCAATAAATCCCTGTTTAGTTCTTGTAGATCTGTGGACAATATGACAGTTAGTATGCCTAATGGTAGAAATGCCAGAATCACACACATAGGACAAGTTAAGGTTAATAAAGATTTAGTGCTTGATGATGTTCTTTGTGTTCCAGAATTTAGCTTCAACCTCATGTCAATCAGTAAGTTGATAAGAACTAGAGCTTATAATGTTAAATTTTACCTAGATTCTTGTGTGATTCGGGACATCTTTGAGTTTGAAGAGGATTGGTTGGATGAACTAATCAAAGGATTGTATATTCTTAAGGGCGATAAGGCTTGCTACCCTAATGCTCAATCTAATGCAATTTATGTGTCCAAGTTTCAGATCGTCTAGCGACACCACACGTCTTTGTGGCATTATAGGCTTGGACATGCATCTCACAAAAGATTGCAGATTCCGAGTCATCATTGCAAAGATGTCACCATAGATACAGAATCAATATGTCATATTTGTCCTCTTGCAAAACAAAAAAGACTTAGTTTTCCTTTGAGTAAATTTAGTACTATGCATTGTTTTGATGTGGGTCCACATGGACATCTGGGGTCCATACAGGATCACTTATGTTCACGGACATAGATACTTTCTTACCATTGTAGATGATTTTAGCAGGTATACTTGGGTTTATATGTTAAAAACCAAGTCTGAGGTTAGATCTTTAATTCAAACCTTTTGTATGTTAGTTGAGACACAATTCAATACAAGAATAAAAGTTTTGAGATCAAACAATGGCCTTGAGTTCAATCTATCTGATTTTTATGCCCTAAAAGGGATTGTACATCAAACTTCTGTGGTGCATACTCCACAACCAAATGGAGTTGAGAAGAGGAAGCACCGGCACATTTTAAATGTGGCAAGAAGTTTGAGGTTTCAATCTGGAATTCCTGTTATATACTGGACTTATTGTGTGATACACACTGTCAATCTGATAAATGTCTTGCCTACTCCAGTTTTAAATGAAAAATCACCTCATGAATTGCTTTATGGTTCTGTGCCTAGTTACAAAAATATTAAGGTCTTTGGTTGTTTAACTTATGCTTGAAATTTGCATACTGATGGTAACAAATTTGCTCAAAGAAGTATTAGATCTGTCTACTTAGGCAATGCCACAAATGTCAAAGGATATTGCCTTCTAAACCTCCAGACTAGGAAAATCTTTATAGTAGGGATGCTACTTTTCATGAGCTCACATTTCCCTATAATGAAGACTCAGGTAATATTGATACTTTTACTCTTCCTTTGCCTTTCATGGAAGAACTGCAATCTCAAGATCTTGAGAATCAGGAACAGATCGATAGACACAATCCTGCTCATAATCAAGAACAAGAAATTGAACATGATAATCATGAGCTGGAACAACCAGTTGTCAATAACCCTATCACTAATGTTCATTAAACACGGAAATCATCTAGATCCAAGGGTGTTCCTTCCTATTTTAATGACTATGTGTGTCATCATTCAAAATTAAGAACTACACCACACAGCATTCACAATGTGGATTCCTTGACACATTTATCAACTACTTACAAAAATTATGTCTTAAGTGCACAGGTCCTTACTGAGCCCAAAAATTATGAAGAAGCAGTAAAAGATGAAGCATGGAGAAAGGCCATGCAGGATGAACTTGATGCATTACAAAAAACTGAACATGGGAACTAGTTACTTTACCAAAAGGAAAGACTCTCATTGGTTGTAAGTGGGTGTACAAAATAAAGAGACATGTTGATGGTTTAGTGGAGAGATTTAAAGCTAGACTTGTCGAAAAAGGCTACACTCAACAACTAGTATTGGATTATCTTGATACATTCTCTCATGTGGCAAAACTTACTTATGTTAGGACTCTACTTGCTATTGCTGCTGCCAAAGGCTGGAATTTGCAACAACTGGATGTGAACAATGCATTCTTACATGGAGACTCATAGAAGAAGTCTACATGACTATACCCTAGGGTTGCAGCTCAAAACCTAGACAAGTTTGCAAACTAAAGAAATCTCTATATGGATTAAGACAAGCTTGCAGGCAGTGGAATATAAAGTTAACACAAGCTTTGCTTGAGAGGGGTTCAGACATTCAAAACAAGACTATAGCTTATTTGTCAAAGACCAAGATGATGATTTCATTTCTTTGCTGGTTTATGTTGATGATGTCCTCATCACTAGTCCAAGTATGGATCAGATTAAAGACCTGAAGAGCTTCTTAAACTCAAAATTTGGCATTAAGGATCTTGGAGATCTAAAGTATTTTCTGGGATTGGAAGTTGCAAGATCAAGAGATGGCATAGTTTTAACTCAAAGAAAATACTATTTAAAGATACTAGAAGACTATATAGATTGCAAACCAGAACCCTATGGATACATCTCAAAAACTGCACAGCAAGGATTCCCCAAAGCTGGAATCAAATAGTTATTACAGAAGCCTAGTTGGAAAGCTTTTATATCTAGGCATAACTAGGCCTGACATCACTTTAGCTACAAAACAACTGAGTCAGTTCTTGATTCACCAATTGAAATTCAACTCAAAGAAGCACATAGACTCCTAAAATACTTAAAGAATGCTCCTGGACAAGGAATCTTATTTTCTGCACAAGGATCATTAGAATTCAAAGCATATGCTTATGCAGATTGGGCAGTCTGTGATGACACAAGGAGACCAATCACATGTTTTTCAATATTCCTAGGGAACTCTTTGATAAGTTGGAGGGCAAAGAAGCAGACCACAGCCTCTAGAAGTTCCTCAGAATCAGAATACATGGCCATGGCAATGGCATCCTGTGAATTGCAGTGGTTGACTTATCTATTACAAGAATTCAACATAAAACAAGAGAGACATATACCTTTGTTCTGCGACAGCAAGAGTGCCTTGTACATTGTGGAGAATCCCATATTTCATGAGAGGACAAAGCATATAGAAATAGATTGTCATGTAATATGGGATAGATACCGGTCTGGATTGTTAAAACCACTACCTATTTCCACTCACTTGCAGTTGGCTGGCCTCTTTACAAAGGCCCTAGACAGAAACACTTTCCATAACCTACTTTCATGCTACCATATATGCAATATCTAAAAAGTGAAATGATTTCCACTTGAGAGGGGGTGTTGCTGCTCCTAAATGCAAGTCAGAAATCACTTCTACTAGACATCAGTGCAAACATAATAAGAGCAATTAGTTATAAGTTTGTTAGTCAGTTAGACCACACTTTGTAACTACCACATCCTACTATATAAAGCAGGTGTATAGTACCAATAGCCCCATGTTTCGAAAGCATTAATTCCGTAATCAATACTCTCTGTATTCTTCTTCTTCAATATATATTTTTCTGGTTTCCCTTTTACTTTTCTACCATGTATTTCAAGTTCACTGCAATTGTATCAGTTTAATCATCTCTAAAACTGATGAATAATATGGTGGACTAATCTGTGAAACTGAGCTGAGAATGATGGTCAGTTTAGTGAGGGTATTCAGTTATGTGATAGTCAGTTTTGGTGAAGTGCAAACTGAGTTTCTTCTGAAGTCAACTTTCGATTTTGTCTCTTTGAGTTTTTTTTGCTGAGTACGTCTGAGTTCTACATCTGAGCAGTTGATTACATGTCTAAGAAGGTCACCAAACTCGAGTTTCATTCTCGTGGACAACAATGGTGGGAGCCGGGTCCACATCCGTAGTATTATGACAATTTCGACAAAGATTTTATGGTGGTTAAGGTTAGGGAACTGTACCTATAAATTCCAATATTGTAATCAATGCAATGTTTGTGAAAATCCTTGTAACTTTGAGCATAATAAAATATCTCCTTTTCAGTCCGTGGAGTAGTCGGCATAACGCCGAAAACCACGTTAAATCATTGTGTTCTCTTTGTTTATGTGTTTTATTAATTCGCCATACTTTATGGCATTGCTCTTGATTTATCTTTCTTAAATCAGTATGTTTTTTCTAAATCTGTATTTTAATAATCTTTTATAGATAAAATGTACGGTTTTCTTTATTTTTAATGGTCCGCATGGACCCATATAAGTTAAAAGGTAGATCCGCCTCGACATAGACAACTAAAAACAATATTAAAACACCCATATTTAAAGTGTTTTAATTGTTTTGCTTATTTTATTTTTAAAAATACTTAATCTCGAGGGACGGAGTGAGGATTTTTAGGTGAGGCGATAATACTAATTTTTTTCGCAAGTAGGAAAATGTATATTGGTGTTTTTAGGGGTTTATTTTTTTGCATCCCACCGATTGTATTGCACACTACACCAAAAACATAGAATCAAGCGTTAGAAAGTCGATTGTTGAGTCAATAATCGACTTTTCCAAAATCGATTCTCAGAATCGACTTCGATAAGTCGGTTTCGACTCAAATCGACTTTCGAAGTTTGTTGGGTGCGGTGCAAAAGTAGTGTGGTGTAGGAGTTGAATCGCGGTGGTGCAAATAAATACCTTTTTTTTTTTGGAAGGGAGAATGACAAAAATATTTTCTAACATAGTGAATATGACACATTTTTAGAACTTTTACATAAAAGACAAAATTATTATAAAAAAGCTGTGTTTGTTATAAAAAAAATCTCTTTCTCTCTCATTCGTCATTTTGATACAATTGTATCTCTCAATCTACAACTCCAAACTTGATAATTCATTCACCAAATTTTCTTTTTGTTTTTTCATGCTCTTTATTTTGAGACAACATCTACCATATTCCAATGTAATTTCCGTAAATCCACTGTCGTAATTCACTGTTTTTTAGGATTCACTGGTAACAGTAAATCTCACGAAAAATGATGTAATGATTTCGAAACAAGTCTCAAAACGAAGGCGTGAAAAAATAAACTAGTGAAATTTTCATCACGTTTAGATATCTTAATCAAAAGATTTGAGTATTTGAAAATGAAGAAGGAAATAAGGAGAAAAAGGGGGAAGCAGGCAGACGTGTGTAACTTTTTTTTCTTTAAACTATAAATATTATAGAGTTGTCATTCTATCTATAAAAATATATTTGGGTGTCCTATCGGAATAGGATCCTCTCAAGTACTTGAAAAAATATTCTCTCAAGTAGAAGTGATCTAACCATACACCCAAAATGCAAAGACGGAGTGAGAAAATAAATGTCGGGTGGGCTACACTAACAGTAACAAAATTGTTTAAGATAATAAGTATTCTTTATGTAATAAAAAACCGAAATTTAATCCTGAAAACACTAAATGTTGCTTATTAATTCATTAAGAGTTGATGGGTTTGGTTGTTTGCAATCATAAATTGAGCTCTTTTAACTTTTATTTATTTATTTAAAGAAGCAGTGAAATCTATTCAAAAAAAATAATAAAAAACAGTGAAATTTAGCTTGGGGATTCCCGGTCATTCAACAAGTAAAGAAGACGACGTAGTGGGCTGTAGGTGTTTGATGGGCTGGGTCACCAGGTTGGGTTATTGTGTTGGGTTATATAGGCTACTTAGGAAAATAACTGGTTGGGCTTAGCACACCTGAGCCCAAGTTATAGCTCCTTTTTTGCCAAAATGTGAAAATCATCTAATCGTATATTTATTTATTTTTTAAAACTACGTCATTTTGGTGATAATGTGTAAAAACAAATCCACTTGACTCTTAAGTACTTAAGAGGATCCACTCCCGTGTCCTGTTACTTAAAAATACTCCAAAATGTGTTTTTTTCCTTAATTCTCTATATTTTTTTTCTACCATTAGAGCACATACAATGGTCTTATAGATCTACATTGCCACTTTACATTGAAATCCACAAAATGTCATATGTGGCACCTACCTGGCTTCACATTCTCATCCCCATCTCACTCTCTTCCACAATGGCTCAAATGAAAAGTTATCTTCAGCAATAAACAAATTCACATAAAATATTCGCATCCACAAAACAAACAACTTAAAATAAAATAAAATAAAAATAAAACAAATAAAACCCATAAAATCATTGTAAACGAAGTCAATAACACAACCTTCGCAAGACGATTTGCTCTGCCCTAGGAGGAATTGGATACCATAAGAATTAAGTTGAGTCTATGTATTCCTTCTTCAACTGATTTATTAAAAGGAGGATTAAGTAGCTTCGGTTGATGTTGATATATTAAGAAGAAAAGGGCACTTGATGGAAGAAGTTGTGAGGCGCACGAAGAAGACTAATATACAGTAAGCTAGGTTTTGTTTAAGCGGGAAAGTTGAATTATTTTATTACTTTTTATTATTGATGTTGTGTGTCAAGTCATGAATAGAACGACTACCATATTGCCACCGTGTAAAGTCACAATGTGATTTGTTGGGACAAATCCCATAACGAATAAGAAATCAGAATTTCTTCCTACGTTCCTTGTACTCGGTGTGTGTGAGCAAAAATTTGGGCTGGGAGATTTTCTATCAGTTGCTAAGTCGGAGCTCAATCGTTTTCAGATTAGAGTAGAGCAATGGAACCGTCGTGAAGAGAGCGTCGATTCAACACCAGAAAGTTGGAGTTTTCTTAAGGTATGTTTTAAGCCCTATGGGCGTTCTTGTTCGAGTTTGATGGATTCAAACTCATCAATTAGTAGTTTGTTGTTATAGAAGCGTGTGATCATATCTAATCTAATTATGGATTGATCACATAGGTTTCTGCAGAAAAGGTCCAAGTTTTGCTGCAGTTTTGCTGAGTTTTGGATTGGGATTAGCTTTGCTAAAAGGCAAGAAGCTCTTTCTACGATTTAATTATGGTTTAGAGTAGTTAGATCATGTTTTTGAAGCGTTTTATATCAAGGTTTTACCTAGATGTTGGATATGGATTAAGGGATGTTAGGATCTGAAAAGGTTGTGTTTTTAAGTGGTTTTTCTGATATAATTCGTGTAGAACATGTTTGGATTCGAGTAGAAATCGTTAAGGGTCGAAAATCAGGTTTTGTAGGGTTTTTCTGCGTTGAATGCGCACGCATTCCTGTTACAGGTTGCAAGGCTTTAGTTTCTGTTTGAACAATGTGCACGCATTTTAGAGCAATGCACATGCATTCATGGTTCAGGCTGTAGGAGTCTTTTAGTTTCAGGATCAATGCGCACGCATTCACCAGTATGCGCACGCATTGGTGGTTCAGAGTTGTGTAGGATGCTCACAGCATGAACAATGCGCATGCATTGCTCGAGCAGAGAGTTTCAGCAGGTTTTTAGACAGGGAATGCGCACGCATTCCATAAGGATGCGCACGCATTGCCCCTAATTTTTAATAAAACTTTGTTTAAGCTATGTAATGAGATTTTAAACGTTGTTTCATGATCCAATAACATTAATTAAACATGAACAAGCCCCGATTGAGTTTCTGATGCGTTTGGTTCCGGCACCGGACGTACTCTTAAAGGGAGTTGAAGTTTGGGACCGTCGGAATGGCATGAAAGGGCTTGTGCTTTGATAAACTAGAGTTCGTCAATTTCTGTGTATTTGATAGGTTGTAATTTCTAGCTGTCTAAGTGAGGGAGTAGAGTTGATAAGGTGAGTTTTAATTTGAAAACACTTAGGTGGCTACATAACAACGGTAAATAATTACATATGTGTAGTAAAAGCTAAAACTTTACTTATTCTCGGTTAGGCACTAATCCATATCGGCGATGTGATATGTTCATAAAAGGGGAACAACGCTACTGCCTCAAAAGGCTGAAGGGTAGTGGAGGAAATTCATCGAACGTCTATGCATAGCAGGGAGATCCCGGGACTATCGGTGCTAATCACCGAGTTGGCAAGTATATCCCGTGATGGATATTCATCATGCATAGTACCCTTGAGTAATGATGCAACCAAGATAAGCTAAGCTAGACACGTATAGTCATGACGTGTCGATGGGTATGGAATGAACCCTAGATTGAGTCGGTCTCATAAAGTTAACTATTATAATCAAACTTGTTAAAGAACCTTAATTAAATGGTAGCTTCTACTTCTTACTATGTACATGCACTTACCTCAAATGCATGTTTATTATGTGTTTGGGGGAGAGAAGACGAACAGATAATCCCGGAGTTCGAGGAGGACTTTGATGACGATGTTTGAGGACGCCGGAGTTGAAGTGTTTAATTATTTATGTTTTATTTATACTTTAGTTTTCTTTGGGAAACTTTGTAATTTACTTTTTAGTACTTTGGGTACCGTTTGGTTTTCCGATGTAATAAATATTACATTTCTATCTTTAGATATTGAGTTTCTATTCTTGGATGTTTGAAAAAATTGTTACCCGAGTCTTTTGCTTCCGTTTGCTTTATTTTGATACGACGTAGTAGAGGCTTACGTATAAAGTAAATTTATTTTATTTTATACGTGCCGAACGTTCCGTTTCCGGATAAGGACTCGGTGCCCGGGAACGGGGCGTTACAGTTGGTATCAGAGAAAAACGTCTTTTTGGCTTCCTTTCTTTTAAGATAAGTATTTTTTAGACCTCTTAGTAACATTTTGGTTTTCTTTGATCATCAGGATGGTGTTCACTAGAACCGAGCGGTGTGCGAAAGCGTCGAGTACGCGTCGTGAAAGTCCGACACCGGTAGTAGGAGGCGGCTTTGTGAGGCAGAATCCTTCCCCTCATCCAAGCCCCACTCCACCCCCTCATACTGCGACCCCACACCGCAATCTCAGCAGATTCTGTCACCGCGACCACGCCAGAATCCTACGCCATGACCTCAACCAAGGTACAACTACATCTATGAAGAACCTGGGGAAGCCCCCATCCGTGTCACTGTAGTAGGAGACATTCCATCAGTCAGCGTGCCCCCTGAAGTAAGTATTTATCCTCCACCAGTGAGTGTCTACCCTCCACCGGTAAGCCACCCCTCTCCACCAGTCTCCCACCATCAGCAACACCAGACTTTTTATCCACAGCTAGTAGGTCACACCCCTCGACCAACTATACATCTTTCACAACGTTTTGATCACCAGCAAGGCTTTGGTTATCCACCCTACGGTGTCTACCAACCACCACCATACCAACAACAGTTTCAGCAACAAGTACCTTTTGGATACCCACCAGTCCCTCTAGTTAGACCAGCTTTTCAGCAAGCACCGCCTGTGGATTGGTATACGAGGCTAAGAAGGAACAGAGTTCAAGACTTCTTTGGTAATGTGTGTTAGGAAATCTACGCGGGAACGCAGCGGAATTCAAAAATTTATTTCCTATCGACCCAAGATCGACTTCGTTTAAGCAGTAAACGAATAAACTAAAGACGGCGGTTACCTTGGTTGATCTAAAAGATCGACGCTTTGACCGTCTAAGGAGAGTAGTTCAACATGGAGCCGCCCAAGTGTTCGGCCTCTACCGCTAGTCCACACGAACAGCCCGCCGGAATCCCACCATGGATTGCTATTGGAAAACTCCGGTTGCTAGACCGGCCTTTTTCCCCTCTCTCCAACTCTCAATATGATGCTCTCTATTTTACACAAGAACTATTAGTTCTTGGAATTGTGATGTACAAAAGAGCTTGACACCCACCTCCCTTTTATAATGGATGTGGCGCCCAAGAGGTGTGGAGGAGAAGAAAACCTTTTTCCAATAAAATAAGGAAAATATAATTGATTGATTTATCTCATTTATTATAATATCTCATATTAAATAAATCTAGGATTTTGTCAATATCTCATATTGAATATTCCCAAGATATTGTCAATATCTAATATTGACTATCTTTATTTTATTACCATAAATCAATTTTACATGTGTGTATATATATCACTTATATATATTACAAACACATAAATCTATATATAAATATCTAGCTAACACAAATGTGCACATGTATATCTTATATACATGTAGCACATGCATGTAACCATATATATTTATATATATTAATATCTTATATTAATATATGGTAATCTTATTAATTAAATTGCATAATCCAAGTGTATCTTATACACTTCAATGTGGCGCCCTTTGACCAACAAATTGGCTTCGGAATATTCTTTAATTAATATAATATTATTAATATCTTGTATTTAATTTATTCATAATAAATAAATAACACCATATTAATTTACCACTATAACCTTTATAGTCTCGAGATAAACTTTCCTTATTTGGTTATCATCTATAACCACATTTTAATCCGGCTGGATATTCATATGTGTGTGACCCGATAGGCTTCCGAATATGTTGGCCGTAGACACAAAGCGCAAATTACGAAAATGCCCTTCATGCCTAACGATCACGGGATAGCGCGTCAGCAACACACCGTGACCCCAATCATCGGAAGAGTCAAATGCAATGACTACTACCTTTCATGTGAAAAGCGATTACCGTGTAACTTACAATCCTATCATTTGTAATAATATCCATACGGTCGCACGTCGAGTGTCAAACATTAACAACCGTATCTTATAATCGGATATCATGCTCTCTCAAGTAACTCGTTTACTCCCACTTTGCAAAGATTCACGAGAGCTAGACATTCCTTATAAGAAGGCCATTTCGGATATTCGATCCCAATCACGGTGGATACGCGATTCCCGGACGACCAATCATGTATACTCCGCGATGCTTCAAAGATCATACCCAATCACTACCGCATGATCGCCCGTGGCTAGGGAAACCTCAATAGTGTCAAAGCATGACAATCCACACCGTGATGCCATGAAGCCTCCGGTCTTAAGGATAATTACACAACCGCCACATAGTGTGACACTTATCGTGTAAGTGGGTCATCCTAACGCACGCATTCTCTAATACACGTCCCACGCATACCCAAGTGTCTCTACACTTCGATAGACGAAATCTATCCCCTCACCGAAGGCGAAGACATCTAATACGTGCTAGCCTGTTTCATACTATCAATGCCCTGTTTAATAGTACATCACCTAGAGACATTTAAGTATCAAACTTATTAAAGTGATTAGAGATCTCATCAACCATAATCGCCTATCATGGTTTCTCTATCACGATTTAACACTAAGGACGTTATCATATAACAATTCATAATTGGTTCTTTAAAAGAAACAGATATATGACAAATGTAGAAAAGCCATTTAATATATGTATAAACATAAAGAAATAGTAGAAATGATCCGACCCGGTCGGATCCGTTCCAACCCGATTGGGTTTAGGACACTATTTCAACAATCTCCCACTTGGCCTAAAACCAATCACTCGCATTACACGAGACCAAGTTGAAACACAAGAATCTCATGGAATACTCTTAACTAGCCCTAGCCATGAAGCGGATCGCCATCCGTGGGGACTCAGACTATCTTCATATCACGTTCCATATGATCAAGTCAAAGGAACCGCCACAACACACACACGAATCTCTGACGAGACCCTGGTCCTTGCTTCAAGCAATGAATCCACTTACTATATCAACTATCTGAGAAAGGTGGAAGTACCATACAAGGTTCAGGAATGAACCTTCAGATCCATATCTTTGCTCCCGCCGCACTCTCTAAGCCTTCTTGTGTTTTGGCCTAGTTGTAGAATTCTGAGTGACCCATAGCCAAGAACATTTCCAGCTCACTGTATCACTTAATCAAAGTGATTGCAAACCCAGACTGTAGCTCCCACTCGCCTTCATAAGACTCAGGATATACGTCTGTATAACTATATTTATTTAATTCCAAGTTTCAATAAACTAGGAAACTTTCCTTAACTTGTTTAAGGATATTCTCGACATTTACCGGATTTACTTTCATACTTGCTCATGACTATTCATGGACTATGAACATCCGGCATTACTATAAGATGGTTTCTATCGCGAGAGCGAAGAAACCTTCCATAAGCATCATCTTTCACCTTATCTTTAGGACCAACGTCCTAACATAGATAGATCTCACGATCTATGCTAAACTTCTTTTAGCATCACATCTATATAGGTAAACTATAATCTAACAGCAGTTAAATCTATCACTATAGATTCTTATTTCTAAAAATAAGAACTGCTAATCCAAGTGCTTTCGTAAAGATCTTGAATTACCAAACATTAATTGACTATGACATGGGGAGATGATTCATGAGAGAGATATCCAATACCTTACTCGAAAATCGTAACACACTCCCACTATCCATCATGCACATGGGCATATCCTTCTTTTGACTAAATCAAACTCCTTTGATTATCAAACAAAGAAATTGTCTAGAGAAACTTGTATGAGTCCATAAATGGATCTCGTGGACTTACGTGTCATGTTATTGTCTATGAACATCGAGCTTTCTGCCCAACGTCTTCAACACTATCATATAGTCATGATACGAAGTTACAACAAGCTTAGTCTGAATAGAACTGGGCTCAGCTGGCAGCATAAAGACAATTACAAGGTTTACACCTCATACCCTTCAGCCGTCACTATAGCCTTATGGTAATCATATTACTATCCATGTCAGCCTTTCAGGGACACTCCCCTTAGGTAAGACAGACTAGGTTCACAACCTGGTTGTCACTGATGGAATCTAATTCAGATATTATGGCTCCTAGCCATATCTCTCAATATTGCCTCTCAAACATTCTTTCATAAGTCGTGAGATATTCATTCTTCAAGATGAACATACCCAGCAACCTTTTCGGGCTTAAGGTCATCCATGAGACTTACGAGAACTTTTTGTGTGCACTTGAGCGGATGATCTACACCTCATCGCTATGTGGCGTCCGCTCACGTTCCTATGGTTGAATATATCTTTGTGGATCTCAAACTGTTTTGAGATCTGATTCACTCCCACTGTTTCTTTTGGAAGAAACACTTCCTCTCTAAGATGACATGTTTGGAGACAAACACCTTTTGCTCCATGGACCAAGAAATAATATCTAGCGTACTTGAGATATTCCACAAAGTTGCATATGTCGTACTAGGCTCCAAGCCTTTCTGACTTTGCTTATGACAACTTCAAATCATCGGTTAAGACAGATTTGACATTATCCTCTTCCATATCTAATATGGAATTTATTCAACCTTTATTCTTTGGAACTCGGTTAAGTATAAGGGTACTATCCCGAAGCGGGTAAGGGATATTTCGCATGGCTTGCGTCACACCTTTATCTCCCAAAGATGGTATCCTTCAAGGGAAGAATCTTATTCCTTTTCAGACGACTTCTGAAACACCCTTCAGGTATTAATTACTTCAATCCAATTGAAGATTAATTCCTAAGTAGCTCATCAATCTCATATTCGTACTAGCTCGAACTTTTCGGGCTTCCGAATTTTTCACTTTACTAAGTACACTTGGCTATTTCTAAAAATAGTCATAGAGATTAACAAACAATTATTTGTGGCATTAATTGTCATAAGCCAACAAACATCGGTATGTTTAGGCTTTAGACAATTTTTCTAGAATTTATAACCTTTTCATAAAAGGGTATTTTAGTCCTCTTTGGATAAGATCGTTTAACCCACATGATTCATAATCATATGGTTCAACATCATCGAATGACGTTTAATTACACGCTTCTCTTCCGGAGAGGCGTATGCAGAACAACCATAAATATCAAGGATAATGACCATACAAATATTTAGTTGAGATCTCATCACATATATCAACTATTTAGTGACAACAATCTAGTATGTTAGATTCAGTGACCATCCAATTTTATCAGAATAACATTTATTCTTTACAATTGAATGTGTCTACTAAATCCTAACAAATAACTGAACTTGTGTCCTTCATAAGAACCGGAACATAATAACATTTATTTAGTTCCCTTATCAGTTTACTAGATCCAGAATATGGTAAGTGTTACAACGTTTGTTTCACCTCCATTTTTGTATTCAATCTTTCTAATTTAATCACACTCGTAAGATATCATATATCTTAGAGTTGACTTGAACTTAGATTGATTTATCTCAACTTACTTGCCTATAATAGAAACTTCAATAAGTTCTCTATTTAAGCACATGCCCTAACTTTCATTTTAATCCTTCAAGCACTTGTAAATGTTTCTTAGTGTAGTCTTCATAAGACTTAAGAAAGATCACAAGAGCTATGTCTTTGATTTCCTTTCATAAAGAAAATCTAAAGTTTATTAAATAGTTTATTTAACCTTTTAAATCGTATTTAAAACATTAACTATTTAATTAACCTTTAAGCAATAATAGAATTAAGTCGATACTTAAATCTTACAATTTTGAAAACAACCTTTCCAAAATTAGATCGGTCATTTTTATTCAACGTTTGAATTAATTGTCATCGTATGATGTGAATGATCATCTTGGATCGTATCAATATATGACTAATTCGTTGAAACTAATTTCAAATGATTTAATCATATCATGAGCTTCTGCTTTCATTAATAATTAAAGTCTTGGAGTACTCCATCAAATATGTAGTCTCCTTGTCTCTAACTACTATAACGGGATTGCTCATGTCATTGCTTATTTTAAAAGGATTAAAATTACTTAATCATTCTTGAGAACGTTTCTCAAACAGTCATAATTTGGTTTTACTAATCGAGAAAAACATAAATATAAAAGTTTGCTAAAAAACTACAACATAAAAATGAAGATAAAAGAGTGTTGTTGTCTATACACGCATAAAATCAAATATGGTCTTTGGGATTATGATTTTGCTCCCACTAATCAACTACTCCCTAATTGACTTTCAAGAATTAAAAATTCTTTAGTATTTGAAATCCTATCTAGTTGACTCGATCCCGGCGTGGGCGATCGACCGGGTCAATTTCGACGGGTAGGTACTTTTACCAATCGCGTCTAACGCGACTTCCAGGTGGTTTGACTAGTCAACTCTTTGACAATTCACATCGCTCATGTGATAGTCAACCGTATGTCTCTAAAATCGACGGTCCTGGCGTGGGCCAATCACCGCAAGATTCTTAGTCAGTCGTAACCCAAGTATTCATGAGATCTCATAACGATCATATCTCGATAATGACGATATACCCGTGGTAGGTCAACTCCCGGCGTGGGCGATCAGTTGGATCCGAACAAGGGGCTCTTCACCGTCACTATAATATTGGGAGACATATTATAACTCGATTTTTGTTGTGGGAGTAATTTTAAATTAATTCACTTAATTAATTTTGAATTAATTTAACTACGGTCTCATCAAGTATATCTATCTCTATAGACATACGTCCTACACATTTATCTAGATCGTGCACTAGTCATGCATCTATCGTATCATATAAAATAAACACAAGCACAAAATAAGTAAATGCGTAAAGTAACCGGTATGATCATGGACTTTTCCTAGATGCGGTTTCGAATACAAAGCCGAGCGAAACCGCTGGTCACAATCTAAGGGTAGTTGCAACCGTCAATAGGATCTTTAATGCACCATTCTCCAACGGGATCTTTATTTTCTTTCTTTGGTCTCCATCTTACCGCTCCATTCTTGTTACATTTAATTCTATCTAATAAAATAAATACACCCGCGCGCACGGGGAGTCAACGGAATGGGATAAATGCAGAGAAAATAAACTAGGTCACGTTCTTCATGTGACCTAGGACAATTTTAAACCAACGGAAAAATTAAATCATTCACATCTATCCTATCGATTGAGTCCATGATCGATCGGGGTCCATATAATCATATTATATCTACTATATCTAATCCATACAATAAAATCTTATGAAAAAGATAAGATTAAAATTTAACTACTTGCGTCTTAATTAATCAATTAACATTTAATCTATTAAATAATTTTATCCAATCAATTAACTAATTAACATTTAATTAATTAAATGATTTTAATCGAAATAAAATTAACGATTAATTTTAAACCGATTTTAATTTTAATTTTAATTAATTAGAACTATTCCAAAATAAATCAAAATTAAAATTATTTCTCTTTTGTTTCTTTCATTTTGATTCGTAATCAAAGGGATCGCTAGTTTCTAAACCAAATTTGGCTTAGACGCAGTAAACTTCCAAAATCAAAATTTTGGAAGTGGCACAAGCTAGCACTTTTACAAATCAAATATTTGAAAAGGCGCAGGCTATTCCAAATCAAATATTTGGAAAGGCCAAATAATTTTGGTTTAGGCACAGCCACTTTCCAAAATCAAAATTTTGGAAGTGGCTGCAAGCTAAGCGCTTTTCCCAAATCAAATATTTGGAAAGGGGCTAGCGCTATTCAAACAAAGTTTGGAAGGCCATTATCATTTAATGTCATGTCATGGCATCCGATGGCCAAACTATTTGAACCATTAGTTGTGCACATGTACAACTAAACAAAGGAGATTTTAATCACAACTATGAACCATATTGAATCACAAAATACACAAAACAAAAATTTGGAGATCCGCCAAGCATTGACGGTCAACCGATCGCCGGCGGCGAGTTGCCCTGTTGCCGCCGCCCTTGACCGCCGGCCCCCGGTGGTGGTGCGCCGCCGATCGGCCGAGCACCACCGATTTTTTTTTTTTTTTTCTTTTCATGTATCAATTTTGCAAATAAAAATCTTTCATCTTTTAACTACGTGATTTAAACGATAAAATTAACTACGATAATAACATGCTTATTGCTTAAGCTGAAGCTCTCTCTCGATACCATTGTTAGAAATCTACGCGGAACGCAATGAATTCAAAAATTTATTTCCTATCGACCCAAGATCGACTTCGTTTAAGCGAAGAAACGAATAAACTAAAGCGGCGGTTACCTTGGTTGATCTAAAAGATCGACGCTTTGACCGTCTAAGGAGAGTAGTTCGACATGGAGCCGCCCAAGTGTTCGGCCTCACCGCTAGTCCACACGAACAGCGACCGCCGGAATCCCACCATGGATTGCTATTGGAAAACTCCGGTTGCTAGACCGGCCTTTTCCCCTCTCTCCAACTCTCAATATGATGCTCTCTATTTTACACAAGAACTATTAGTTCTTGGAATTGTGATGTCACAAAAGAATTTTGACACCCACCTCCCTTTTATAATGGATGTGGCGCCAAGAGGTGTGGAGGAGAAGAAAACCTTTTTCCAATAAAATAAGGAAAATATAATTGATTGATTTATCTCATTTATTATAATATCTCATATTAAATAAATCTAGGATTTTGTCAATATCTCATATTGAATATTCCCAAGATATTGTCAATATCTAATATTGACTATCTTTATTTTATTACCATAAATCAATTTACACATGTGTATATATATCACTTATATATATTACAAACACATAAATCTATATATAAATATCTAGCTAACACAAATGTGCACATGTATATCTTATATACATGTAGCACACGCATGTAACCATATATATTTATATATATTAATATCTTATATTAATATATGGTAATCTTATTAATTAAATTGCACAATCCAAGTGTATCTTATACACTTCAATGTGGCGCCCCTTTGACCAACAAATTGGCTTCCGGAATATTCTTTAATTAATATAATATTATTAATATCTTGTATTTAATTTATTCATAATAAATAAATAACACCATATTAATTTACCACTATAACCTTTATAGTCTCGAGATAAACTTTCCTTATTTGGTTATCATCTATAACCACATTTTAATCCGGCTGGATATTTATATGTGTGTGACCCGATAGGCTTCCGAATATGTTGGCCGTAGACACAAAGCGCAAATTACGAAAAATGCCCTTCATGCCTAATGATCACGGGATAGCGTCTCAGCAACACACCGTGACCCCAATCATCGGAAGAGTCAAATGCAATGACTACTACCTTTCATGTGAAAAGCTTGATTACCGTGTAACTTACAATCCTATCATTTGTAATAATAATATCCACGATTAAATGCGTCGAGTGTCAAACATTAACAACCGTATCTTATAATCTGGATATCATGCTCTCTCAAGTAACTCGTTTACTCCCACTTTGCAAAGATTCACGAGAGCTAGACATTCCTTATAAGAAGGCCATTTCGGATATTCGATCCCGATCACAGGATACGCGATTCCCGGACGACCAATCATGTATACTCCGCGATGCTTGAGATCATACCCAATCACTACCGCATGATCGCCCGTGGCTGAGGAAACCTCAATAGTGTCAAAGCATGACAATCCACACCGTGATGCCATGAAGCCTCCGGTCTTAAGGATAATTACACAACCGCCACATAGTGTGACACTTATACGTGTAAGTGGGTCGATCTAACGACGCATTCTCTAATACACGTCCACGCATACCCGGGGCCAAGTGTCTCTACACTTCGATAGAGCGAGATCTATCCACCTTACGAAAAGCAGAAGACATCTAATACGTGCTAGCCTTTGTTCATACTATCAATGCCCTGTTTAATAGTACATCGACTAGAGACATTTAAGTATCAAACTTATTAAAGTGATTAGAGATCTCATCAACCATAATCGCCTATCATGGTTTCTCTATCACGATTTAACTAAGGGCGTTATCATATAACAATTCATAATTGGTTCTTTAAAAGAATGATATATGACAAATGAAAAGCCATTTAATATATGTATAAACATAAAGAAATAGTAGAAATGATCCGACCCGGTCGGATCCGTTCCAACCCGATTGGGTTTAGGACACTATTTCAACAATGTGGAACACTCAAAAGCTGAGGAATGGTTAAGCAGTTTTGAGAAGGCTTGCAGGAACATAAATGTCCCTGAATCTGAGATGGCGCAATTGGCAGTTGGTTTTCTTCTGGGTGAAGCTGAAGCTTGAATTGATGCTATAGAGAGTAGCAATAGGAAACTAACAGATTGGGAAGGCTTTAAGGTTATGTTTTACAATGAGTATTTCCCAGCAACAGTGCAAGCGGACAAGGCGAGCGGTATTTATATGACAGTATCTCAGTACACCTTCAATGAGTTGGGAAGGTTTTACCATGAGCTTATGAAGGTTGAAGAGAGGAATATGGCACTCTACAAAGAAGGTTTATCCCACGAGATACAATCTGGCATTTTGGGTTTCACAGCTAAGAACATGGCTGAACTTCTGAATAAAGCATTAGATGTTGAGACTTTCAAGAAGAAGGCCACCGTTGTTTTGGGAACAATAGGAGTTTTGGAGTAAGTCAAAGGCAATCACCGAAGAGCACCACAATAGAATGCTAAGAGGACGACAGTCTCTGTGGCAGGTAAACCTCCAACCAGAGCACCATTTTGCCCTAAGTGCAACAGGAATCACTCAGGTGAGTGTAAGGCTAATATAGGTGGCTGCTACTATTGCGGAGAAACAAGTCATTTTGCTAAGAACTGTCCGACAAATGGGTCTACAAGTGGGCCGAAACAGGGAAATGGAAAAGGCGGGCCAAGTCGCCCAGTTCGAGTGTTTGCAGTGGATGCTAAGATGGTTGAACCAGATGATAATGTTATTTCAGGTACAATAATATTAGACAACTTAGCAGTTACGACATTGCTTGATACGGGAGCGTCTAATACCTTTGTGTCAACTAAGATAGCTAAGAAGCTTAACTTACCAATGGAAACTTTATGAAACACTTTGGAAATAACAACACCTTTAGGAAGGGTAACTAAGGTAGCCAAGTTGATGCCTCAAGTGGATGTGCGAGTAGGAACGTATCGTTGCAAAAGTGACTTTACGGTTTTGGACTTTTTGGATTTCGATGTAATTCTTGGAATACATTGGCTATCCGAGAATTATGTTCACCTTGATTGTAGAGAAAAGAGAGTGACCTTTAAGATACCCGGAAAATCAGATAAGACTTATCAAGGTAATGTTTACAAGACTAGTAAGAAGTGTCACCCTATAATTTCAGCAGTTAAGGCTATAAGAGCTTGTCAGAAGGGTTGTGAAGGCTACTTGTTATACGCAGTGGATGTGGAACAAGTGAAGCCTAAGTTGGAAGAAACCCCTGTAGTAAAGGAATGCCCTGAAGTGTTTCCAGAAGAGTTACCGGGAAACATGCCGGATAGAGAGATAGAATTTGAGATCAAGTTGATACCAGGAGCGGCACCAGTTGCTAAGGCACCCTATAGAATGGCTCCGGCTGAATTGAAGGAGTTGAAAGCTCAACTTAAGGATATGCTTGAAAGGAATATAATTCAGCCTATTACTTCGCCTTGGGAAGCCCCAGTGTTGTTTGTTAAGAAGAAAGACGGTATCATGAGGATGTGTATAGACTACAGAGCGCTGAATAGCCTCACCATCAAGAATAAGTACCCTTTGCCAAGAATTGATGATTTGTTTAATCAGTTTCAAGGAAAGAGAGTATTTTCTAAGATTGATCTTAGGTCCAGTTATCATCAGTTGAAGATCAAGGTAGTAGATATACCGAAGATGGCTTTTAGTACAAGGTATGGACATTATGAGTTCCTAGTCATACCATTTGGACTCACTAATGCGACATCTGCATTTATGGATTTAATGCAGCATGTCTTCATGCCATACTTGGATAAATTTGTGATAGTGTTCATAGATGATATCCTAGTATAATCAAAGGATGATAAAGACCATGAGAACACCTGAGGATAGTGTTGGATACCTTGACGAAGAATCAGTTGTATGCGAAGTTCTCAAAGTGTGAATTTTGGTTGGATCAAGTTAGTTTCTTGGGTCATGTCATTTCTGGAGATGGCATTAAAGTTGATCCAGCGAAGATTGAAGCAGTTGAGAAGTGGTCCAGACCGACGACGGTTTCAGAGGTTAGAAGTTTTCTCGGTATGGTTGGCTATTATAGGAAGTTTCTACATGACCTCTCAAAGATAGCTACACCACTTACCCGGCTCACTCAAAATAATGTGAAGTTCGAGTGGACCAGTGAGTGTGAAGATACTTTCCAGACGTTGAAAGAAAAGTTGACTACAGCCCCAGTTTTGGCAGTTCCGGAGATCTTTGATAACTACGACGTTTATACTGATGCTTCAGGACAAGGTTTAGGCTGTGTGTTGATGCAAGGAGGAAAAGTCATTGCCTATGCATCTAGACAGTTGAAAGTGCATGAGAAGAATTACCCAACACATGAGCTAGAGTTGGCAGCGGTAGTGTTCGCCATAAAGATTTGGAGGCACTACTTGTATGGAGTTAAGGCTAGGATCTTCACTGACCACAAGAGTTTGAAATATTTCTTTACTCAAGAAATTTTGAATATGAGGCAAAGGAGATGGTTAGAGTTTGCAAAGGATTACGACTTGGATATTCAGTACCATCTGGGTAAAGCCAATGTTGTGGCTGATGTGTTGAGTAGAAAACCAGTGTTTGCAGTTTCAAGTGTTGAAGATATGGCATAAAAGCTAGATAGGCTGAAAATCCAGAGTTTTGATCAGATTGAAGACCGGCAGTTCGTGGCACCGTTGTTAGCAAGGTCCGAGTTTATGGATGACATTCGGAAAAAGAAAGATGAAGATCCGGTTTTGGTTGATTTGAAGCGTGTTGCAAAAGAAAAGCTTACAGTGGGCTATGTGTTAGATAAGAGTGGAAATCTTTGGTACCAGGATCGTTTGTGTGTGCTTAATGTTGGTAATTTGTGGCAAAGAGTTATGGAAGAAGCACATAGGATTGCTTTTGCAGTTCATCCAGGAGCTACTAAAATGTGCAGGGACTTAAAAGAAAAGTTTTGGTGGCCCTCGATGAAAGTGGAAATAGCTAAGTTTGTAGCAGAATGTGATACTTGTCAAAAAATTAAAGTAGAGCATAGAAGACCAAGATGAATGCTTAAGCCATTGGATATCCCTGAATGGAAATGGGATAAGATCACGATGGATTTCATCACCGGTTTACCTAAGACGAGAGGCGGACATGATGCGATTTGGGTGATCGTGGATAGATTGACCAAATCCGCTCATTTCTTACCATTTATGGTTGATATGCCCTTGAAGAAGATGACCACACTATACTTGGATAATATATTGAAGTTACACGGAGTACCTATCTCTATAGTCTTGGATCGAGATAGTCGGTTTTGGAAAGGTTTGCAGCAAGCTTTTGGTACACGGTTGGATATGAGTACGGCCTTTCATCCTTAGACAGATGGACAATCTGAGAGAACCATCCAAACACTTGAAGATATGCTGAGAGCCTGTGTTTTAGAAGTAGGCGGATCATGGGATGATTACCTACCTGTAGCGGAGTTTGCCTACAACAACATTTATCATGCAAGTATAGGCATGCCACCATTTGAAGCTTTGTACGGAAGAAGATGTAGAACGCCGCTGTTTTGGGATGAAGTCGGGGAAAGACAAGTCACCGGGCTGGAGTTAGTTGAACAAGCTAAAGAAAGAGTTCAGTTGGTTATGAAAAACCTGAAGGCAGCTCAAGATAGACAGAAGAGTTGGGCTGATGTTAGAAGAAGACCTCTTGAGTTTGAAGTCGGTGAAAGAGTGTATCTACGAGCTTCACCAATGAAGGGAGTAAAACGTTTTGGACAAAAGGGAAAGCTAAGCCCGAGGTGTGTTGGACCTTTTGAGATTCTGGAAAGAGTTGGACCGTTGGCTTATAAGCTTAAGTTATCGGAATCGATGTCAAGAGTCCATAATGTTTTTTCATGTTTCGATGTTGAAGAAGTGTTTGACAAAGAATGATGTTGAAACTACGGTTGATCCAGAAGTTCTTCAAGATAACCTTGCTTATGATGAGAAGCCGATTAGGATTTTGGACTGGAAAGAAAAGATGACTAAGAGAAGGATGATTCCTTTGGTTTTGGTATAATGGAGCAATCATTCGCCCGAGGAGGCAACTTGGGAAGTTGAAGATGATAAGATCAGCGAGTTCCCAGATTTTAAGAACTTACCAGGTATGTTCTAGTTTCGTGGACGAAACTCCTTTTAAGGGGGGATGAATGTAATATTCTGATTATTGGGAAAGGGTAGACGTGTTAATTTTGCGAAAACGAAATATTATTATTCTGACTTCTTTTATTGGAGTTAAATTATAGAAGATAATTATATGTATATTTTTTCAGAATATATATATATATTTAAGGAAATCTGATTTTTTTGATTAAGGGAAAAAAAATAAGATATTATTATTTTTGGGATTTGTTATTTAAGGAAAATAATCCCATTAGTTCCCATAACCAAAAAGAAATCAGAATTTCTTCCTACGTTCCTTGTAATCGGCGAGTGTGAGCAAAAATTAGGGCTGAGAGATTTTCTATCAGTTGCTAAGTCGGGGATCTCAATCGTTTTCAGATCAGAGTAGAGCAACGGAATCGTTGTGAAGAAAGCGTCAATTCCACACCAGAAAGTTGAAGTTTTCTTAAGGTATGTTTTAAGCCCTAGGGCCGTTCTTGTTCGAGTTTGATGGATTCAAACTCATCAATTTGTAGTTTTATTGTTATAGAAGCGTGTGATCATATCTAATCTAATTATGGATTGATCACATAGGTTTTTGTAGAAAAGGTCCAAGTTTTGCTGCAGTTTTCTGAGTTTTGGAATTGGATTAGCTTGCTAAAAGGTAAGAAGCTCTTCCTACTATTTAATTGTGGTTTGGAGTAGTTAGATCATGTTTTTGAAGCGTTTTATATCAAGGTTTTACCTAGATGTTGTTTATGGATAAAAGGGATGTTAGGATCTGAGAAAGTTGTGTTTTAAAGTGGTTTTTCTGATATAATTCATGTAGAACATATTTGGATTCGAGTAGAAATCGTTAAGGATTGAAAATCAGGTTTTGTAGGGTTTTTCTGCGTTGAATGCGCACGCATTCACTGGAATGCGCACGCATTCACTGGAATGCGCACGCATTCCTGTTATAGGTTGCAAGGCTTTAGTTTCTGTCTGAACAATGTGCACGCATTTTAGAGCAATGCGCATGCATTCATGGTTCAGGCTGTAGGAGTCTTTTAGTTTCAGGATCAATGCGCACGCATTCACCAGAATGCGCACGCATTGGTGGTTCAGAGTTGTGCAGGATGCTCACAGCATGAACAATGCGCCCGCATTGCAAGCAATGCGCACGCATTGCTCGAGCAGAGAGTTTCAGCAGGTTTTTAGACAGGGAATTGCGCACGCATTGCCCCCAATTTTTAATAAAACTTTGTTTAAGCTATGTAATGAGATTTTAAACGTTGTTTCGTGATCCAATAACATTAATTAAAGATGAACAAGCCCCGATTGAGTTTCTGATGCGTTTGGTTCCGGCACCGGACGTACTTTGAAAGGGAGTTGAAGTTCGGGACCATCGGAAGGGCATGAAAGGGCTTGTGCTTTGATGAACTAGAGTTCGTCAATGTCTGTGTATTTGATATGTTGTAATGTCTAGCTGTCTATGTGAGGGAGTAGAGTTGATAATGTGAGTTTTAATTTGAAAACACTTAGGTGGCTAGATAACAACGGTAAATAATTACATATGTGTAGTAAAAGCTAAAACTTCACTTATTCTCGGTTAGGCACTAATCCATATCGGCGATGTGATACGTTCATAAAAGGTGAACAACGCTACTGGCTCAAAAGGCTGAAGGGTAGTGGAGGAAATTCATTGAACGTCTATGCATACCGGGGAGATCCCGGGACTATCGATGCTAGTCACCGTAGTTGGCAAGTATATCCCGTGATGGATATTCATCATGCATAGTGCCCTTGAGTAATGATGTAACCAAGATAAGCTAACGCCCTTGAGTATATCATGTATAGTCATGACGTGTCGATGGGCATGGAATGAACCCTAGATTGAGTCGGTCTCATAAAGATAACTATTATAATCAAACTTGTTAAAGAACCTTAATTAAATGGTAGCTTCTACTTCTTACTATGTACAATGTACTTACGTCAAATGCATGTTTATTTATGTGTTTGAGGGAGAGAAGACGAACAGGTAATCCCGGAGTTCGAAGAGGACTTTGATGACGACGTTTAAGGACGCCGGAGATGAAGTGTTTAATTATTTATGTTTTATTTATACTTTAGTTTTCTTTGGGAAACTTTGTAATTTACTTTTTAGTACTTTTGGATACCGTTTGGTTTTCCGATATAATAAATATTACATTTCTATCATTAGATTTTGAGTTTTTATTCTTGGATGTTGGAAAAAATTATTTCCCGAGTCTTTTGATTCCGTTTGTTTTATTCTGATACGACGTAGTAGAGGCTTACGTATAAAGTGAATTTATTTTATTTTATACGTACCGAATGTTTCTTTCCGGATAAGGACTCGGTGTCCGGGAACAGGGCGTTACACCCTCATCCACCAAGGCAGATCCACCCTGCCTATGCTTTTAAGTGTTAGATGTATTCATACAATGTGGGGCACCATCGGAAAAAATACCCTTCGAAATAGGATGATATTAGTAATGCATTAATCCCTACGTTCCTGTTTTTTTTTTTTTTTTTTTGGGGTTTAAAGTCCCCGTCAACTAGTCCGACTAATCCGTTGTTCGGTCTGGGTCGTGTATGCAGAGTCTGACTCTTACTCAAGTGTTATATCTAGCCAAGAATTCTTTCAGTATGACGCATCAAAGGAGAATCGAAACAATGTCCTCCTAGGCATAGCGTAGCTCACTTATCATCGGAAAGTCATTTACTTAAATCCATACGTTCCCATTTTTTTTTTAATTTTTTTTTTTCTTTTCTTGAGGAGACATACGTTCTTATTTAATCAAGACAATTACGTACTGAAAATAATTGTTGCAAAAAATATTTTTTTAAAGCAATATTTACCAATTTTAATTACTAGGTGAGATATTAAAGATAGTGGATTAATTTAATTCAATAGTTATTTTAATCATTTTTAAGTCTCTTTTGTGGCCGATGAGGCCTAGCTCAAGTGGATAGAACTGAGATCCTAGAAGGTTTTTAGCTACTACTTCAAATAAATAGGAACATGGGGTAGGGCCGAGCAAAATAAACAGTAAACAGATTCAAACCGTAAACCGATCCAAACCAATCCGAATTAACCAAACCAGTAATAAACCAAATGAATTGTTTTGGGTTGGTTTCTGATATTTTTATTTACACCCAATCCAATCCAAACCAAACCAAACTTTTTTATACATTAATTATATATATTATACTCATTACCCAACCGACTCAATATAACCCAATTTTTTTGATCATTTTGCTATGTTGTTTTGGTTAAAAGATACTCACGGTGTTTTGATCATTTTGTTGTGTCAATTTTCAGCCTTATGCTCTTTTGATGTAAATATGTAAATCAGTAAATGTATGTATGTAAGTATGCAACTATGGAGGATTGATTGTAACTGAATTATATTGTAATGTGTTGTTACTTGTTAGTTGTTTTAATTATTATTATTTTTTTGTCATTTAGGTTTGTAATTTATTTTAGTTTGGATGCAGCTATTTAGAGTTTATGTAAAAAATGTTGGTTTTGCCACATTTTTTTTAAAGATTAGGCCTGTTAAACCGAAACCAACCCAATCCAAACCAAAACCAATTCGAACCAAACCATTGGGGTTGACTTCGTTTTGGTTTGGTTTGGGGAACGAATTATGACGCCCCAAACCGACCCGAGTCTTTCAAAACCAACCCAAACCCACCCAAACCAATCCAAGCTCAGCCCTAAGTCATAGGGTATTTAAGTCTCTTTGGTAAGTTCTTATCACGGTTTTGATATCGTAGATTCTCGCTTAAATGTTTCTTGGCATGTGAAAACTGAAATTTGTTGAGGATGTAATGTATACCTACAACTCTTATATGTTAACCTTCCCATGCTTGTAATTTTCAGCTACCTACACTACAACAATTCAGATTATTCGTGACAAGGAAATGTCAACCCATTGAAGACCCAATCATCGCAAAAAAGGTTTAATGTGACGGACGGTCATCCCAAAAGTATCGTCGCGCAACTTTCGAGCCAAAAAATCAAGAAGGGATTTTGCACGACGATAGAATCGTCACATTAAATTGCTGATGTAACGCCCCCAGACCCCGGGCCTGGTAGCGTTACATGAGTCATAAATGGTCCAGTCAACTGCTTAGTCCGCCGTCCTCGCATGGTTTAAAAGGGCTAACCCGAGTTGACAAGTCCTTTTATGTCTCACAATTACATGGGGGTGAGCAGGACTTTACTTTACCGATTGTGGGATTTTACATTCTCCCCCCCTTATAAAGGATGGTGGCGTCCTCGCCAGGATGCCAAGATTTGTCCCAGTGGACTTGTCCCAGTTCGTCTCTACCATAGGATTTTAGAGGTAGCGCTACCATTTTAGCCCATAAGTGTTAGCGCTACCATTTTAGCCCATAAGTGTTAGCCCATGTGAGGACGGCGGTCTAACCCCGGTCATGGTAGCGCTAAATGGGCTAAAATGGCTAACCCGAGTTGACAAGATCTTTATGTCTCACACTTATATGGGGTTGAGTAGGACTTTACTTTACCGATGTGTGATTTTACAGCTGAGCTAACGTGGCAATGTTGAGCTGACGTGGCGATTGCGCAATGACATAGATGTTGACTTGGCTTGATTTTTCAACTGAGCTGACGTGGCAATGCCGGGCTGACATGGAATGCATTTTTTTGCAACGGCATGGTCGCAATAAATTAATTAAAATTTAAAATTAATATTTATTATTTTTTGGGACGAGGACGACATGTCGTCTTAAAAAAGTTTTTTTTTTTTGGAAAAAAATATAAAATGGGATGACATTCGTCCAATGCTATTTACATAATACCGTACCCATTTTTTCCAAAATCCATACCAAATATAAAACAAGTACAAAATTTTATAATTTGATGTTCAACAAATTTTTTCCACAAAATGCATAATTGTACAATGTTTCTAAAAGTCTACGAATCATCACCACCGAGATCAACATGAACATCATCATGATCTTCATCTTTATCGGAAGGCTCGGGTATCGTCGGCAATGAGTAGTCAAAACGATCGTCTTCAAGCGTAGTTTCGCAACAATGAGAAGTCAAAACGATCGTCTTCAAGCGTAGATTATTCTAAAAATAGTTTCACAGCAAGTAATCCAGGTAATCTTCAGTACACACTTTTTCATTTCGGGTTTTACAAGAAAAATAGGATTTTATGGTTACTTGTTGATCAAATATGTTTTGGGTTTGAGGATCAAGAGTTGTAGCAGTTTCTTGGCGTTTTGCTATGAAGATTGCTTGCAATAGAGGTAAGAGGCTCTTCCTAACGAATAATTACGGCTTTACAATGTTTAGGTTGAGTTTAGTGTTTTTGTAGCAATATTCGTGTTTATATGTTTGCTATGCTATGATATGCTATAGGGTGTTTAGAACATATTTGCTGCTTTCTGAGTATTTACGATGTGGAATATGTTTGGAATTGGGTAGAAATCGTTTAAAAACTGTGTTAGGTCAGTTCTGACTGAATGTGTGCGCATTCAGTGGGCAATGCATGCGCATTGCCCTGACAGAACCATCCAGAATGTTGTTGGGAGCACAATGCATGCGCATTAAGCTCTACGCGTGCGCATTGGCTCCTGTTTTTGTTAAAAGTTGTGTTTGAAGTCCTGAGTCTAGTTTTAAATGTGTTCACTTGATATGATAATACTAAATGAACATGAACAAGTCTTGATTGAGTTTCTGATACGTTTAGTTCCAGCACTGAATGGATTTTTCACAAGAGTTAAAGTTCGGGACCGTCGGAAGAGCATGATAGGCTTGTGTTTTGATGAATTAGCATTCATCAATGTCTGTGTATTTGCTAGCCCTTGTCCATGTCTAGTGGTCTAGTAAAGAGAGCATTAGGTGTGAGGGAGCTTACTTGAAATTACTTAGGTGGCTAGTTAACGATTAATAAATTACATACGTGTGTAGTAAAAAGATTAAACGTCACTCCATTTTTGGATAGGCACATGTGTACATCGGCTATGTGACGCGTTCGGACAGGTGGATAACTCTGTAACCTACTAGCGGCCAAATGACAGGGGGACTTCACCGAACGTGTATGCATATCGGGGAATCCTGGGACCAATAGTGCAAAATACTGTTGGTTGGAAACATCTCATGGTGGACATACACCTCGTGTAGAGCCCTTGAGTTCTGACGTAACCAAGATAAGTTAAGCTAGATACGTATAGTCATGATATGTTGATGGACATGAAGTGAACCATAGATTGAGGCGGTCTCATGAAGGTAACTTAATAATTTTAATAATAACAGCACCGTTGTGACGATTGATTATTCATTAGCTTCTCACTCTTTGCTAAGTACCTATGTACTTACCCCTTTGCATGTTTGTTTGTGCTTTGGGGTGAGAAGACGAACAAGTTGAGACGGATCATGACGATTAAGGGGAGGACGTTTGCTATGCTTGCAATGGAGTTTTACCATGTTGCTATCTAGATGTATAATGTATCTTGTTTTTTTTTTCACATAGTATGTTGTAACTTGTTTTAGCTTGATAAGATAGTTGTTGTACCTTCATTTGTAAGATGTTTCGTTGTTGTAAGCTACCCTTTCTATCTTTAGAATGGTTGTATCTATTCTTACTAGCATTTATGTTCTTACCCGAGTCTTTTTAGCTTCCGTTTGCTTTATTTTGATACGTCGACGTAGAGGCTTGCGTATAAGGTTAGATTTATTTAATGTTGTACGTACCAAACGTTTCTCTTCCGGATAAGGGCTCAGTATCCGGGAGTGAGGCATTACAGTTGGTATCAGAGCGAAACGTCCTTGCTGTCATAGGCTTCTTTTCTCCAATACGAGATTTCTTTAGACCTTTGAGAACCTTTCTGATATCTGTTGATCTTGGTGGTAAATCCTCATAAGACTAAGAATCCTTAAACCGTGGTTAAGTTGCACTAGGACCAAGTGAAGAGTCTTCTTAGGCGAAGGTTAAGTTGAGTTCTTAGTTCACATCTTTTTTATGTGATTCCCTCAGGTTTTGTTCCCTCTAGGATCTTTAGTAGGATCCCTCTCTTTTTTTGAAGTTTCTGAACCGTAACACGTCACATAGGGTTAAGTGAAACCCCTTTAAGTAAAGCTTTGAGATCGGAGTCTTATGCCTACACTTTAAAGTCGAGGTGCTCTTGGTTGATTTCCTTTTCCTTACTTTCCCCCATTGAAATCTCTCCACCTTTTATACCTTGAAAATCTAAGCCTACTTTTGTCTTGGCCTAACTTCATAAAGAATGATATTTGACTCAACTTACAAATTCTTTACTTCCTCCTTCCACCATTGCTTGGTTGTGTTTATCAACATTCTTTGACCTTGCTTTGCTCGATATGAGTTCTAAACGAACTCCATATACAATTCTATCCTTTCCAAAGGCTTTTTACTTGTTTCAATTATTAGTGTTAAAGGTTTCTTGCTTTGGCACATAGTTTTCATCATCCTCATGTTTGGCTGTATCCAACATGAGTGAATGCTTTCATTCCTGTGTTTTCCTTTAACATAAAATTGTTTTTCCTCTACTACAAAAATTTTGAAAATTTTCATCAATATAGATTACTGTCTTACCTACAATTTATCTTTTTACATCGACTCGATAATCGTTATGCATTGTTCAGAAAATCCATGTTAATGCCGGACACTCTGCCAGAAAATCTGCAGCAGCACCTTCACTTCTTCTTCTGTTTTGAACAGGTTAAACATCTTCAAATGACCTGAATTTTTGACATGTTGCATACACAAATTTTACCTACAACTTTCCTTTTGGAATCAAGTTCAAAATTCCTTTTCTTTTGACCACAATCTGCAATTTAAGTTAGTGTTTACCAATCTGGAAATTCTGACAGCTTGTGCATTCGGCATAAATAATTGTTTTTGGCCAACTCCCTCCCATTCAAAAATTCAAATATTTTTATGTCACCTGGGAAACTCCAGCATCTAAATCTTTTCTCTTTGGATCGTGCTCAAAGTATTGTTAGGTTGGGCTATAATTGATAATGTCATATCTAGAGTAAATATCATACACAACAACCTAAAAGGAATCCTCACCTCTTTGACTTAGGGTTTGGGCTAAGAGAGTAGTAAGATACGAGAAGGTTTTCCGAATTGATATTCCCCTAGGATAGGTGTCTTTGTAGGATGTTTTTAAAATTAACATTGTTGGTTCTTTTGCAGTTATATACAAGAACCGCGATGCTATCCTTCAGCATGCCATGTTTGATGATCGGACTCTTTTACGATCTTCTTCAAGTCTACCTTTATGGTAATTTAATTCTCATTTAATCCCTCACTTGAGATATTTAAGCTCCACAAAGCCTCTTCACTTTTTGTCATGAATTACCTCAGAAATGCATCTCTATAAGCCTTTTTCCTCTAAACATGTACACACCTTCTTACTTTTCAAATCAAGAAACAAGTCCTCACTAATCATGCATTGTTGCTCCCCCATTCTTCTTTTCAAGTACAAATTTGACTGAACCTTTTAGTGTCAGCACATTCTTTTTACTTGTGTTTATTCTCAGCTCCCTCCCTAAGGGTAGTGTTGATTTTATAATCTTTCCATCTAATGCTACTTGTTCTTTCAGGGTCTGCATCTTATCTTCTTACCTGTTGGATATTTAATCCTACATTGACATCCATCTTCAGTTACATATCTTTAACCTTCTAGCAATTTATGCTAAACCAGTTTCAAGCAGAAGGTAGTCTTTGCCAAGGTGCCTTCCGAACCTATCTAGCCAATCAACTTTTGAATTCTTAAACTTCTGATTTCCAGTTCAGATTAATGTACCTTGTACTTCATTTTTAACTTTCTTTCGGGCCATTTAGAACCATGAACCGCCAGATACACCTTTTGACCTTCCATCTTCTGTTTTGGCGTTTCTATTACAATTTTGGTTACACCAGTTGAATGCCTATTTTGTTTTAATCTTTTCATTCCCACATGAGGAATGACCTTGAGCAGTTATTCCTTGGCAGTGTACTATTCCTCTCGTGTAGTGAAACCTTGAAATCTTGAATTGGATCATCAATGATCTTTCACACTTCCCTTGAAAGTTTGAATTAATTCCTTGAAATCGAACCTTATCTGACAGTTCTTAAGTGTCTTTTCCCCTTCACTTAAAAGCTTGCTTACCGGTTACTCATTCATACTTCTGATATTCTTTTACAATATCTTGAGGAAATCTCTATTCCCCTTTCAATCTTGAGATGACTCGACCTCTCTTGAATAATGCAAACCTTGACTTTTCTTGACAAGTTTATGTCAATCTGAGACCTTTTGGTGTACTCGTTTTGTCTCCATAACCCTTCATGTTGAGATTCTTGCTCTCTTCTTGATTTCTATTTGTCTAGTCTTTTTGGTGTTCGACCTTGCACCTTTGCTTTGCTTCTCGGTTGTATGATGATTCATCTACGACATTCACGTGAACGAGGATTCTCTAGCTCGCCAACAACCACTTTGTTAACCAAAGCGATTAACAATCAAGGTCACCTTCCCAATGTTCTCAAGCTCAGTGTTCCCTTTCCATGCAATGGGAGTATTCCCAAGTCCATAACATGGCGCTCCCCTTAATGTCTCTACTTTCTCAGGGCTTATGTAAGAGCTCAGCGTCTTCCTTTCATGTGGCCTAAGTTCCGTTGCAGACCACCGTATCTTGCAGCATTCTACTATCTCAAAAGAATCTCATCTGCAAGATAATCCTTTTGCTTCTTCTTTGGTGGCTATCTTTTGTATTATGATACAATGCTTCACTCATCAGTTTGGAACCAACTTCAACTTCCATCGACCTAGAATCATCATGTTCTGTTTGTAACCCTACCTCATCTCTTGTTTTGAGAACATTTTGCCCCTTCTTTGGCTTACCAAGTTGACATACCACCCTGGTACTCAACTTGACACCCTTCAACTCTATTCGTTTTCCAAATTAACCCTTTTTGTCTTAAGGATTGGATCATACCTTCAGACAAAAGTATGGCAATGCATGTTCTCCACCCCCAAGGAGTCTCATAAGTCCTTCAGCTGGGATCCTTGCAGTTCTTCAACAAGCTTGTGGTTCTATGATGGAAGTTGAGATCAAAAGAAGTCAAGCATGCCAGGACTGTGGTTTCGGCTGAGAAGATTCCGCTTTTCGGGTACAAGTGAGTGGCCTGAATCGAACCAGCCAGTCGTCACGACTTAGATGAAGATGGCAACCTTTGGCGTCAAAATTGGCTCTGGGTTCAGAATGCGGAAGATCTGAGGAAGAAGGTGACGTACGAAGCAACCAAGATGTACAGAGAGCTGGAACAATACTACTGATGATTTTTCATAAAGATAGAGATAGAAGCTTTTTCTATAACAATAGTTACCACGTCAACATCCAGATGCCACATTTGAAGCTCTGCATGGAAGAAATCATAGAACTCAAATTTTTTGGGTTGAAGTGGAGCAAAGACAGAATACGAGACCAGAGTTGACACAACAAGCCAACGAGAAGATTGAAGTGGATCGTCACAACTTCAAGTTGGCTCAAGACAAGCAGAAGAGTTGGGAAGATGGAAGAAGAAGATGGTTAAGGTCTGAAGTGAAGATAAAGTGTATCTAAAG
The DNA here is from genome assembly GCA_026214975.1 of Gentiana macrophylla. Classification (NCBI taxonomy): domain Eukaryota; kingdom Viridiplantae; phylum Streptophyta; class Magnoliopsida; order Gentianales; family Gentianaceae; genus Gentiana; species Gentiana macrophylla. Next base: position 30,812,199 of record CM047806.1, read on the forward strand.
ACGTCTCTCTTGTGCCAATGATGAACGAATGCTTAACCAACATTGATGTGGAAGCAAGCTTTGACCTCGAAATGGTTGAAGAGAATTTGACCTACGTAGAAGAATCAAGTGCACTTTAGAGCGGCAGATGAAGAAAGTTGAGAAAGAAAGTGTACAATTAGTCTTGGTTCGGTGAAGCAGTCAGATACCGGCAGAGGCGACATGAGAGTTAGAAGACGAGACGTTTTGCAAGTCCAGAGTTCAAGTACCTCCAAGTTATATTCAGTTTCGAGGACGAAACTCTTTTAACGGGCAAGGGATGTAATATCCCGAATTTCCAGAAAAGGGTAAAATAATAATTGGGTATATGTACTACAACCTAATTATTATTTAGCCTATTTTCATTTAATTCAAAAGATTTAATTAATAGGATTTAGTTATTTAATTAAGGGATTTAATTAATGGCTATAAAAGGATATAATCCCCAAAATCCCTTATTAGTTTAGACGTAATGTCCGAAGGGGGGTGGGGGGGGACGACGGCAGCCAGGGGAAGAAGACGCAGAAAATGCCTGGAAAAGGGAGAACGTAAACTCCAATCACAGGGCCAATCCGTTCATCGTTTCAAGATGCCGTAGTAGAGAAAAGTGATCACCACAACGTAACGCAACTTTGGAAAACAGCATCTTCTTTTTTCGTAAGTTTTCAGTTTAGCCCTAGTTTTTTGTATTCATCGGGTTTGATTCTTCGAAAATTCGTATCTTTCAATCCGTAGCTCTATTTCGCAGCCATGAGTAGTCAAAACGATTGTCTTGGAGCGTATATTCGTTCTAAAAATAGTTTCACAGCAAGGAATCCAGGTAATCTTCAGTTTCACACACTTTTTCTTTTCAGGTTTTACAAGAAAAATAGGATTTAGGGTTACTTGTTGATCAAATAAGTTTTGGGTTTGAGGATCAAAAGTTGTAGCAGTTTATTGGCGCTTGCTTTGAAGATTGCTTGCAATAAAGGTAAGAGGCTCTTCCTAACGATTAATTATGGCTTTACAATGTTTAGGTTGAGTTTAGTGTTGTTGTAGCAAGATTCGTGATTATATGTTTGCTATGCTATGATATGCTACATGGTGTTTAGAACATGTTTGTTGCTATTTTCCAGAGTATTTACGATGTGGAATATGTTTGGAATTGGGTAGAAATCGTTTAAGTGCATAAAACTGTGTTAGGGCCATTATGACTGAATGCGTGCGCATTTAGTGGGCAATGCATGCGCATTGCCTTGACATCCAGAATGTTGTTGGGAGCTCAATGCGTGCACATTAAGCTCTATGCATGTGCATTGGCTCCTTTTTTTTTTGTGAAAAGTTGTGTTTGAAGTCCTGAGTCTAGTTTTAAATGTGTTCTCTTGATATGCTAATACTAAATGAACATGAACAAGTCTTGATTGAGTTTCTGATGCGTTTAGTTTCGGCACCGAATGGATTCTTAACAAGAGTTGAAGTTCGGGACTGTCGGAAGAGCATGATAGGCTTGTGTTTTGATGAATTAGCATTCATCAATGTCTGTGTATTTGCTAGGCCTTGTCCGTGTCTAGTGGTCTAAGAAAGAGAGCATTACGTGTGAGGAATCTTACTTGAAAAGACTTAGGTGACTAGTTAACGATTATTAAATTACGTACGTGTGTAGTAAAAGATTAAACGTCACACCGTTCTTGGAAAGGCACATGTGTACATCGGATATGTGACGCGTTCAGACAGGTGGATAACTCTGTGACCTACTAGTGGCCGAATGACAAAGGGACTTCACCGAACGTGTATGCATACCGGGGAATCCCGGGACCAATAGTGCAAAATACTATTGGTTGGAAACATCTCGTGGTGGACATACACCTTGCGTAGTGCCCTTGAGTGCTGACGTAACCAAGATAAGTTAAGGTAGATAAGTATAGTCACGACATGTTGATGGACATGAAGTGAATCATAGATTGAGTCGGTCTCAAGAAGGTAACTTAATAATTCTAATAATAACCTTTTCGTTGTGACACTTGCTTATTCATTAGCTTCTCACTCATTGCTAAGTACCTATGTACTTACCCCTTTGCATGTTTGTTTGTGCTTTGGGGTGAGAAGACGAACAGGTTGAAACGGATCATGACGATTAAGGGGAGGACGTTTGCTATGCTTGCTATGGAGTTTTACCATGTTTCTATCTATATGTATAATGTATCTTGTTTTTTTTCATAGAGTATGTTGTAACTTGTTTTAGCTTGATAAGATAGTTGTTGTACCTTCTTTCGTAAGACGTTTCGTTGTTGTAAGCTACCATTTTCTATCTTTAGAATGGTTGTATCTCTTCTTAGTAGCATTTATGTTCTTACCCAAGTCTTTTTAGCTTCCGTTTGCTTTATTTTGATACGACGACGTAGAGGCTTGCGTATAAGGTTAGATTTATTTAATTTTATACACGCCGAACGTTTCTCTTCTGGATAAGGGCTCGGTATCCGGGAGCGGGGCGTTACAAATAATGATCAAATCTACGTAACTCATGTACTAGAATAAAAAGTTTACCTTAAATTCGGATCTTGAATATGTCGGAGAAACACGTCCAATTGGTCTAGTGTCGCCACAATATCGGGTTCGGGAGGTGGATAAGTTTCCCCGGTTTCCATGTGTAGATTAACATTTGCCTTTAAAGAGGACTTCCATTTTCTAAATGTATTTCCAGCTTGTGTTATTAAAGCCTCGCGATGAATGGGTAGAATGGGTGTAAAGGTGTCCTGAAACCGCAAAAATCAAACGATTGGTATCCAAATTAATAGATAGAATGAACCAACACTGTGAAAGTTTTGAACAATTTGATTTATAGAACTTACGCGAAGGTTGGAACAAAGATACATTTAGTTGTAAATGCCAATGACAATGTAGCAGACATATATTTACACAGACTAATTAATAGTTCAAGTCACCTACTCCCATAATCCATTTCTCCTCTTGATCGCAGATAGGTTGTTAAGCATCTTAGCTTTTGCCATCGTCCGGTAGCATGGTTGAAAGAGGGGACGCTTTGTCGAATTAGACTCCAAATTCAATAAGGGGGGCATCTTCTTGGGGGATGCAGCATCTTTGGGCTAACCAGCGTATTGATCGGAGATTTCTGAATTTCTCGCCAATTTAGTTCCTTGGCCTGATTGTTGACTTTTTCCCAGGTTTCGGTGGTAGGGGAACATCGGATCCGTGTGATCCTCCCTACCTCGTAGTCTAACGTTCGTTGGTTTTTACCCACTGCCTTTCATATCTTGGGAAATCTTGGATCCTCTTTAATCGGGATCTTTCCCCTAGCTTTCTCCTTAAAGCTTGTACATTGAGACCTTTTGCGATCCCACGTTGACCCGCTTCTTTTTCTGCGAAGGAGCTTGGTCATTTTCTTCTATATTATCCACCACAAAGTCTGTATTAATGTGACAAATTTTATAATACAACCGTTGTAGCAAGGTTGTACCAAATGACATACATTACAACCATTCATTTCTAACCTCTCACACACGATAAAAGTGTATTATGTGAAAGAGAGTAAAAATGAGAGGCTCTAATGTATGCCACTTGGTACAACCTTCTTACAACCGTTGCACCATAAAGTCTCTCGTATTAATGTAGGGGGAAAAATACAAATTACCCCCTCAAATTATACCATATGCAAAATTTAGGACTTAAACTATCATTTGATCGATTTACACCCTTAAAGTATATTATATTAGCAATTTACAACCCCCAACTAAAAATTGTTCTATTTACCACCCTCACCTATTATTTTGCTCAATTTACCTATTTTCTTTATAACTAATATTAATAATAAGTATGCAATTAAGCGTAAAGATGTCATTTCATTGTAATCTTCTATTTTATCCCTACCTCATTTTTCCAATACCACCACCCGTACCACCCACCATCCCTCCCTTCAAACATCTGCCAAAATTAGAGATTAAAATGGCTATGTTCTAGCAAAAACTGGGTCGATTCACCATCTATTTGAGTGGCTGCTTCAAAGTCTATAAATAAAAACTTACTTTAAAAAAATAGGTTTTTGTCTAGAAGGACACATTAATAAAAATATCAGGATCTAAGGAAACTAAAATTTAATCAAAACAAAACTCATACAAACTTCCCAAAATACCATTTTTCAACCCTAATCCAACCTTGCATATGCAACTTCAGTGTTCAAAAACAAAATTCAGCAACCCCTCGTTCAAATCCGGTGGCCACATCTGCAACTTTCCCGTCTGTATGTTCACTTCCCTCTCCAGCAACCATGGCCGCCGCCCCACCTCCTCTGGTGCAGCGTGCTCTTACCTCTACAACCCCACTGCCATTGTCAAAGCCTCATCCATCCGACGTCCTCAGCCTTCTACCCGACGAATTCCGACTACCTTGCAAATAATGAACCTCCGGCAACCATGCTTGCATGTACAGAGCCTCGTTCAGCAACTCTGCTAAAAAAAAGAAAATTGATGACCGCATCTGCCGTATCTGCAATTTCCATCCGGTGGTTGCTCCTCGAACCCACCACCTGCTGCGAATTTTGTGAAGCAGCGACAACGCCCCGCCCACAGCACCACCACTTCTAATTATTTCAGGGAAATCATTTTCTGGTTTTATTCTCTGTTAATTACTGATTTGATTCCTTGTTAATTATTGGTTTGATTTGACTTCAGCTCTGAATTTTTTATTTTTGAATCGAAGCTCTGAATTTTTGAACTATTTGGGGAGGAGAAGCAGGGGGTTGGAGAGGAGAAAGAGGGGTGACGGCTGTGCCGCCGGAGCTGAACGATCGGATTTGAACGCCGGAGCTGGACGCCGGAGAAGTAGGCTGCAGTGTGTTTTTTTTTCCAAAAAGTTTAGGGTTTAAGGTTGTTACTATTAATTATTTAACGGTACTACATTTTTTTTAATGTAATTTTATCTATTTTAAAATACATTCTTACTTGTTTATTAGGCGTTACTACATTTTACGGTGGTCTACATTACTTGTTTTTAAATACATTACATTATTTTTCATTGGATGTTACAACATTTTACGAAATTCATTACTACTTTTTTTTAGGTATTACTACTTGTTTATTGGTTATTCTACTTTTCATTGTATGTTCTGACGTTTTATAGGTTTTATCATTACTGTTTTCTTATTATTACTTTTTGTTTTCTTGGATGTTACTACATTTTATCTAACGTTACTACGTGTTCAATGTGTAAAAGGGTATTTTTGTCCATTTATTATGAATTTGTCATTTTTAATTACATAATATGGAGTAACGTCCTTCTGGATCCATTTATAATTTTTTTTTCCTTCTGGCCCAGTCCCCCTAGAAAAAATCATCATTTTTTTTGAATGGCTACAAAAAAAAAAGTCATCATTTACATTGTAGCAAGTAACAATCTACATGATTTGGATGGAGTGTACGTCAAATTCTGCATTTTTAGCTGCAAATTAAGTGCTATTAACGATATGGTGATTTTATAGAATTAGAGGAACAACTTTACCTTTCATAAAGAAAATTTATAACTAAAAAAAAAAACTAAGGGCTGAGTTTCAATTACGGTGGATAGAGATATTCATTTGATTTTTACACTTATTCATTTTAGTTCGCATTCTAGAGCAGATTAATTTGTTGCGGTCGAATTAGCTGTGACCAATAATCTGATTAGAGATTTGGCCATTTCAATCTTGGCAGATGTGGGAAGGGAGGGATGGGTGGGTGGGTAGGGTGGTTGTATTGGAAAAATGAGGGAGAAGATGGAAGATGACAATGAAATTACATTTTTACCCATAAATGAATATATATTATACATTTGAATTTTAAAGAAAATAAGTAAATTGAGCAAAATAATACTTGAGGGTGGTAAATAGAACAATTTATAGTTTAGGGTTGTAAATCTATAATAAAGTATATTTTAGTGGTGTAAATCAATCAAATAATAGTTCAAGGTCTTAAATTTTACATGTGGCATAATTTGAGGGGGTAATTTGTATTTTTCCCTAATGTAGGTGCCCATGTTAATACAACGTTAAGAATATTCATACTAGAAAAAAAAGATTATTAATTACCATACTCGCAATCGGCAGGTAGCCTAATATGATTCTCGTGAGGTGGTCTGGAACCGCATGCAGATCCCGTGCAAGCCATGTATGATCAAGCATGGCAGTGCCATGCATTTCCTAAGATACATCAAGTCCGTTCTAAGTATGAGAAATCCCATTGAACGGTTGGGGTCTTTATGCCGGATAAGGCATAATGGAATGAAACTACTAAAATCATGACCGTGTATGATTAAATGCAAGTGTTGCAAGTATATATATATATATATATATATATATATATATATATAATTTCTTTTAAAATCATGACCGAAACCGACATATTAGCACAAGCCCTACTTGTTGACCAATGGTCAACAAGTCCGTATTAGACACAGGATGTTCCTTATGTCACCACCACACGCTTGTAAGAGCACTTGCAGTGGTGTCTTTAAATAATGTTAAATCTGTAAAAATACAGATTTAACACTTCAGATTTATCTAAAATAATGATGCATTAGAATCTGTTAGATGGATCTGAAACTCCCAGATCCTGTACGCTTTGCACTGAAAATACCGTATGAAGGCATGATCTGTACAACCACAGTTTCATTTCCAATTGTTTATCTTTTGGCTCTGTACGTTGTTTGACTCGCTTCTTTTTTTCTTTTTCTTTTTTTCTTCCACTTTGGTAAACCTTCTTTTGCTTGAAGTTGTTATCTCTTTTCTTCCTCAATTTTGTTTGTCAAATTCTATTTTTTTTTAATATGTTCACAGGGCTTCTTAGATAAATAAAATATAAAACAAAAAACGAAGAGTGCTCTTTCGTCTATATATATATATATATATATATATATATATATATATATATATATGAGAATATATTTTTATTATGATTTTTAATTATTTTAATGTTGTATATATTATTCTAGAGACTCTGATGCAGTTGATCCTTGATAAAGATTCTGTAAAATGGGTAAAAGTGGTGTTTGAGTCTGTAAATTAGAGAATCTGTTAGGAGACACTGATGCGAGTGCTCTTGATCACACTGAAAACCGACTGATTAGTATCAACACAGTGTTGTGACACAATGTAACGTCCCTATAAATCCATCACTGCAGTTTTCTTCGGACAAGTCCCTTGAGGAAATCAACACTGTTTCCATCGGGATGAAGCTCGCAACTTTCACCATTATCGGATATAGCTAATAAATACCCTGAAGAAGTTAACCCCTGAATGCTGACTACATTTTCAACAATTTGATCTTTTTGATCATCACTTTTGTCATGTACTATCACTCTTTGCCCACTGTGCAGCCAGGTCTTGTAGTACAATTCCTCAAGAGATTGAAATCCTTGTTCCATAAAAATTTCGTAAAGGGTCTCGAATTTGTTGAAGAAAGCCGCCATTACATCTTCACATTGTAGTTCATACCTGCTGGAAGTCGATTTTTTCAGAACCGAGTTCAAGCACGTATACGTAGTTGGTTTGTCATTTCCGACATTCAAGCCTATTCCAGCACTGACATTAAACTTCTTTGACCTATAAGTTGAAGTGCACAAAATGCCGCCGACTTTAAGGCCATCTAAGTACAGGTCATTTGGCCACTTTATTCGAACATCAAGAAGCGGTATGCCATTCTGTTGGCAAAGATCCTTAATTGCCTCAGTTATTGCGAGACGCACAAAGGGCACCACTCTACCATCTTCCATTTGAATTGTATACGAAAACAATAGGCAGCCTTTTGGTGATTCCCAAATGTTTTTGGAATGACCTCTTCCTTTAGTTTGAAGATCAGCCACGCATACCGTACCAATTGGCAACTCGCTAAAATTATCTGAAACAATGTCTTGTGTGGAGCCTAATCTTGGAGAGTGAATCAAGAACCTCCCGAAACAGGATGTCGACAGAGCACTCATATAAGTATCAACTTGGAAATTTTCATCGGTCCCTAACCTCTTATTTTCCATCTCTCATCATGCAAACGAATCGAAACCTCATTGTTATCAGGAAGCTTCAACACTTTATCACACTTAAGCGTCATTGCAAATTTGTTCTCTTTTGCTGATTTCCCGCACAATACAAGTGTTATTGCTGTTGATTGTCCTTCCATTGATGATGAGATTGATAAGAGAGAGATAATGCGGCGATTGAAAACGAGCTTGCTGATACAGTTGTATGACGGAGAAAACATTGTATGCATTAACATCAAACAAAATTGCTGGGAAGCTGAAACTGAGAAGTGGCCATGAAATTCAAAGGAAGGTAGAAATGTATAGACATAATACATCCAGTTGATACAACATCAATTCATCATCAATCACATAACAAGGGATTTTTCATCAATCATCACATTACACAATATTATCTTAACAACAACAATAACACAACTCAGCAAAATAAACATGTCATACAAAAACTAAGTTCGAATTTTAACTCCACGTACAATGTCAAACTAGTCCTAGCTAGGTTCACAAAATGATAAATCAAAAACCATAGCGCATAAGTTCATAGGTTCAACCTAGATACTTGAAAATTATACATGTACGTATTTGCACAATATAAAATGAATCTAATATTAAAATAAACCGTAAATAGCTTACCGGGAAAGAGTTGCCGGAGGTGTAGATGACCGGAAAAGTGTGCAGTCCGTGTAGTGTGCTATATGCGTGGAGGATGCAGAGCAGCATTGAAAGTTGCCGGCGGTGGAAGGATGAGATGAAGGGGAAGAAGAGCGGTGGCGGGGAGAGCGGGGAGGGCGGAGAGGGGCAACGGCATGGCGGAGGGGCGGAGGGGCGGAAGGGGAAATAGGCAGATTTCATGATTTTTTTTTTCCAGACACGCACACATTTTGTCCCTATTGAGGCTCGAATCCGCAGCCTCCGGATTAAGGACTATAGCACTAACCGTTGGGATGATGTCTTGTTGGCAGGTTGTCCAATTTTGCGCAACTTTTATTTAATGGGACGACCATGTCGTTGCATTAAATGAAATTTTTATATTAATTGTATAAAACATACTTATTCAACCTTATTTCTCAGATGGTTGCTTTTCAGGGTGTCTTGACGGATTGTGGATTGATTGACCTTGGTTATTTTGGAGCTTTTTTTACTTGGTGTAATACGTGGGAGACACAGCCAACATGGGTTCGTCTAGACAGGGGTGTGAGCAACATTGAGTGGCAGGCCCTAGTCCGAACCATCGTGTTTACCACTTGTCCTGTTCTCGTTCTGACCACTCCCCAATCCTGCTCTCTGAGAGTAATCCGTTTCGTCGGGGCAAAGTCAAGTGGTTTTCTATTCTCCGCTATGACCCCTTCTGGATTAGGGATGATGAGTTTGAGGAAAAAATGCAGGGGGGTTGGCAATCTTCTGTGATTGTGGATCCTGAATTATCTCGGTGTATTTTGGACTGGGTCGTGACCTAAAGAATTGAAGTCTTCAGAAACATGGCAATATAGCTAAAAATATTGCGGCTAAAGGGGAAGAGCTTCGTTTGTTTCGGGAGGCACCAGATCTGTATTATAGAGGTTGAGAGGACCGCTTCAAGGAGTTAGACCACCTATATACATTAGATGAAGACTATTGGAGGCGCAAGGCGCGATGGTATTTGAAGGGTATGGACAGAAACACTAGTTACTTTCATCATAAAGCGACCAATCGTCGAGCCAGAAACACCATTGATCTTTTATTTGATGAAGAAAGGGTGGCGAGGATAGAGCAGCGTGAGCTTGAAGAGGTAGTTGGTATTTCACGGATATTTTTTCCTCGTCGCAGCCACTATTGCAAGACTTCACGGGACGAGAATTTTCTACCCTGACGGATATCCAGATTCATCGTCTCAATGAACCTTTTACGGAGGCGGAGGTTATTCGCGTACTTAAGCAGCTCCCTGGCAGAAAGGCTCCTGGCTCGGACGGTATGCATGTCATTTTTCTCCAAAAGTATTGGCATGTTATTGGTTCTGAAGTATTGCGGGTGATTTTAGCTATCTTCAATGAGGGTATGGATCCAGGCTCGCTGTGCGAGACTTACATTGCGTTGGTACCTAAGGTGGCATCTCCCACCCGTGTAGCTAAGCTGCGGCCTATTGCACTGTGTAATTCAATGTACAAATTGATCTCACGTGTCATTGTCAACAGACATAAGCAGGTTATTAATATTGTAAAGAAATCTATGCGGGAACACAGCGGAATTTAAAATTTATTTCCTATTAACCCAAGATCGACTTCATTTAAGCAACAAGCATAAAATAAGTAGATGAAAGAACTACCTTGGATGATTTAAAATAGATCGTCGCTTTATCTACGGTTGTAGTTTCTGCACGAAGCCGTCTAAGTGTTCGGCCTCTACCGCTAGTCCACACAAACAGCCCACCGGAATCGCATCATTGATTGCTACCAGAAAAACTCGGTTGCTAGACCGACCTTTTTTCTCTCTCTCAAACTCTCTCTCTAGGAAGCTCTCTATTTTCTAGTAGATTAGAACTCTTCTAATTGTGATGTTCAAAAAAACTAGCCAATCACTCTCTTATATAGAGAGATGTGGCGCCCCAGATGATCCCAATTTGATTGTGAGATTTCTAGTAGAATGAGGAGAAAGAAAACCTTTTACTAGCAAAATAAGAAAAATACCTTTGATTGATTTATCTCATTTAATTTAATATCTCATATTAAATATTTCCAAGTTATTGTCAATATCTAATATTGACTATCTTTATCATATTACCATAACTCTATTTTCCATAAATCTATTAATATCCAATATTAATATATGATAATATCATTAATTAAACTGCACAATCCAAGTGTATCTCATACACTCAATATTGGTGCCACCTTTAGCTAATAACTTGACATCCGGAATATTCTTAATTAATATAATGCTATGATTAATTAATTTGCAAAATACATGTGTATCAATATACACAAATATACTTCGACATACATATACATTATATGTATATTTAATTAATTAATATAATTAATATCTTGTATTTAATTTATTCATAATAAATAAATACCACCATATTAATTTATCACTATAACACCTTATAGTCAAGATAAACTTTCCTTATTTGGTCATCGCTATAACCGCATTTTAATCCAGCCATGTTCTTATGTGTGTGACCCGATAGGCTTTCGAATATGTTGGCCGTAGGCACAAAGTGCAAATTACGCAAATGTCCTCCATACCTAATGATCATACATAGCGTCTAGCAACACGTCCATTACCCCCAATCATCGGAAGAGTCAAATGCAATGACTACTACATTTCATGTGAAACGGTTACCGTGTAAACATAATTCTATCGCTGTTACAATATCCATACGGTCATATGTCGAGTGTCAAACATGAACGACCGTATCTTATAATCTGGATATCATACTCTACTTCCGCTTTGCAAATACTTTCAAGAATAAGACATTCCTTATAAGAAGGCCCTTTCGGATATTTACTCCAAATCATAGGATACACGATTTCCGGATAAGTGACTGAATCCTACGCATACTTCAGTATCAGACTCAATCACTACCGTATGATCGCCCCATGGCTAGTGGAAACCTCAATAGTGTCAAAGTACGACAATCCACACTGTGATGTCATGGAGACTCCAGTCTTAGGATAATTACACAACCGCCACATAGTGCGACACTTAATAAAGTAAGTGGGTCAGTCTAACATACGCATTCTCTAATACACGTCCATGTACAGTCCAAATGTCCCTACACTTCGATAGACAAGATATATCCCTACCTTATATACGATAGAAGACATCCAATACGTGCTAGTCTAATCATACTATCAATGTCCCGTTTGATAGTACATGCGACTAGACTCATTTATGTATCAAACCTTTTAAAGTGAGTCGAAATCTCATCAACCATAATCACTAATTCACTATTATGATTTCTCTTTTACAGTTTGACACTAGGGAGTTTTCATATATACAATCACAAATTGGTTCATATAAATAAACAGAATATATAATAACAGGAAAGCCATTTAACGTATGTATAAACATAAATAAATAGCATAAATGATCCGACCCGATCGGATCCGGTCCAACCCGATTGGGTTTAGGACACTATTTCAACAATTAATGTTGTTATCTCGGGCACCCAGAGTGCCTTTGTTTCAGGCAGATTGATCAAAGACAATGCCATCGTTGCTTTTGAGGCATTTCACTCCATGAAGGTGGGGGCATCTGGTTGTCACAATCATGCAGCTATCAAACTTGACATGGCCAATGAATTCGACCGGGTAGAATGAAATTATCTTTGGGGAGTTATGCACCAGATGCGTTTTCCAGGGGCTTTTATCGATTTGTTGCGAAGATGTGTTTCGTCTCTTACTTACCGGGCCCTTGTCAATGGTAGGCTTGGACCTCGGATTGTCCCAACTCGGGGGATTCGACAGGGAGATCCTCTTTCCCCGTTACTGTTTATCATTTGTCCTGAGGGGTTGACAGCTTTGTTGGATCGGGCTGTGCGAGGTGGATTGCTTCGGGGTATATCATTTGGCTGGCAGGCACAAGTTCAGGTTTTGCACTTACTTTTTGCCGATGACAACATGTTATTTTTCGAATACATGGATGGGGCATTGGAGACACTGCTGGACCTTTTCAATCACTATGGGATGCTCTCCGGTCAAGCCATAAACTTTCATAAGTCCAGATTATACATCAGTAGGGCAATTCGGCAGGAGGACAGAGAATATATTTCGGACTTTCTTCAGATTCTCGTGGGGGCAGGCACGGGTAAATACTTGGGCATGCCCTTTGTCACTGGAAGGAATAAACGACATGTTTTTTATTTTCTCCGAGAGAAGGTGTGGAAAAAATTGTGTGGTTGGAAAGATAAGCTCCTCTCCCCCATAGGTACAGAAGTTATGATTAAATCCAGCCTCCAAGCTATACCTACGTTCATTGTGCAGTGTTTCAAGGTCCCTACCACATTAGTTCATGAGATTGAGAAATGTATTCGTGGCTTCTTCTGTGGAGACTCTGGTGCCAAACAGAAGATGCACTAGAGAAACTAGAACACTTGCTGCCTGCCCAAAAAACTAGGGGCTCTAGGATTCCGTAACCTGGAGTGTTTAATTTAGCATTGCTGGCTAAGCAGTCGTGACAATTCCTTACTTGTCCCGCCGCTCTTCTGATTCATGTTCTGAATGCGAAGTATCACACGGGCACTACTATTATGGCAGCAGGATTGGAGAGAAGCCCGTCTTTTCTGTGGAGGAGCTTGCTGAAAGGCAGATATATGTTAATGCAGGGATTACGATGGCGAATAGGAGATGTGAGTTCTGTCTATGTCTTCCATGATGCCTGGGTCTCTAGGCCACCAACATTTCGGCTAGCTCACTCATCGCATTCCTTGCCAACGGATAGTATGGTTCAAGACTTGCTTTTTCCATGTACTAGACAGTGGAACTTGCCTCTCCTCAGGCAGGAGTTCTAGACGTGAGAGGTGGACGCCATCCTTTAGACTCCAATTGCAGGCGCCTTGCATCCGGATAAGCTGATTTGGCATTATGACCGCCGAGCTAGATATATAGTGAAGTCAAGATATTTCCTTGCCTTGAGATTGTATGGTGGATTGCTCGAGTCGGCATAGGCATTATCATCTTCGGGACCGGACAGAGTATGGCAGGATGTTTGGAAAGTCACTGTGCCGCCGTGTGTTCATCATTTCTTATGGCGGTGCCTGCAGGATTGTTTGCCGATAGGGGAGCAACTTGGCGAGCGTAATATGGGCTCGGGTCTTTGTTTGGCATATCGCAGGGAGATGGAGTCCTTACGCCATGTTCTTTTTTATTGTGATTATGCTAGAGAGATATAGGCAGCCTCGGCCTTTGATAGCCAGCGAATGCAGCATGGATCGAATTTTAGAAATTTTTTTGGTGCTCTGGTAGTACGCTACACCCCGGATGAGATTTCCACATTCTGTCTGCTTCTCTAGAATCTATGGAAAGCCTGATGCAGTGCGGTTTTTGATCATGTGCCTATTTATGTATCCCGCATGGTTTCTGCATCTTTAGTAGGGGCGATGGAGTATCGTATGGCCGTCTGTACTTCTTACACGGAATCCGAGGAGTCTGGCCACCCAGTCATATGGAGCGCTCCTCCTGTGGGCACCTGGAAATGTAATTCTGATGCTTCTGTCACGGACTCGGGTTCTGGTGTGGGTCTAATCTTCAGAGATGCGCTCAACTCGATTATTGCTGCCTTTTCGTTCCACCTCGACCCTGGTATAAGTCCCGAGACTCTGGAGATGCAGGCGATCCTAATGGCAATGGAAGATGCTATTCACTTGGGAATTTCTGCAGTTACCTTCGAGAATGACTGTCTGCCATGTGTTCAATACTTACTACGACCATCGGATGATTTATCTGTCTTCAGATATTTAGCGCGTGACTGTCTTGCGCTCTTGTCGTCCTTAGTTTACTCTTCATTTGCATTTGTCAAGCGTACTGGCAATTTTCCGGCGTATTTGTTGGCTAGGTCATACTGGTCGTACTGTTTGGGGAGCTTCTCCCCCTCATGATGTAATCTCCGCCGCAATTACGGATTTGGCTTAATAGTTTCTTTTTTCCTTCAAAAGAAATATTTATATATGTATTAATATATTTTATTTAATAAGCAATATATATATCTATATATATATATATAATCTATATAATAAACAAATCCTGGATTTGAAATTATAAACTCGATAACGAATCCCGAGATTCAAATCATCAAATCAATAAAGAAACCCTGGTTTGAATTATGAAGTCACTAACGACCTTTGGGTTTCAAATCCTGAAGTCACTAACGAACCCGGATTTCAAATGATCAACTCATTAACGAACCCCAGATCTCAAGAGCTCGATCTCTAACAAACCCCGGATTTCAAATGATCAACTTATTAATGAACACCGGATTTCAAGAACTCGATGATTAACGAACCCCGGAATTCAAAAACCTGATCACTGACGAACCCCGGCTTTGAAATCATGAATTCACTATTGATCACCGAGTTCAAATGATGAACACATTAACGAGCCCCGGGTTAATTTCAAATCATGAGTCACTAACGTACACATTATAGAACACGGTGTTTCAAATCATGAGTCATTAACGAACCCCGGGTTTCAAATCATGAAGTCACTAAGGAACCCCAGGTTAATTTCAAATCATCAAATTACTAACGAACCCCGAAGTTCAAATCCATGAAGTCACTAACGAACCCTGATGTTCAATTCATGAAGTCACTAAAGAACAACAAGTTTCAAATCATGGACTCACTACTAAACCCCGAGTTTCAAATCATGAACGAACCCCGCATTTCAAATCCTAAACTTACTAACAAACCCCGAGTTTCAATTCATGAACTCAATAACGAACCCCGATGTTCAATTCATGAAGTCACTAACGGACAACGAGTTTCAAATCATGAACTCACTATGGAACCCTGAGTTTTAAATCATGAACTCACTACTGAACCTGAGTTTCAAATCATGAACTCACTAACGAACCCCGAATTTCAAATTCATGAAGTCACTAACGAACCCTGATGTTCAATTCATGAAGTCACTAACGAACAACGAGTTTCAAACCATGAACTCAGTACTGAACCCTGAGTTTCAAATCATGAAGTCACTAACGAACCAGGGTTTCGAATCATAAACTCACTAACGAACCCCGAGTTTCAATTCATTAACTCAATAACGAACCCGATGTTGAATTCATGAAGTCACTTTCAAATGATGAACTCACCACATAACCCCGAGTTTTAAATCATGAAGTCAGTAACATACCCCAGGTTTCAAATCATAAACTCACTAACGAACCCCCAGTTTCAATTCATGAACTCAATAACGAACCCGATGTTCAATTCATGAGGTCACTAACGAACAATGAGTTTCAAATGATGAACTCACTACAGTTTCCCGAGTTTCAAATCATGAAGTCAGTAACAAGCCCCGGGTTTCAAATCATAAACTCACTAACCCTAAGTTTCAATTTATGAACTCAATAACGAACCACGATGTTCGATTAATGAACTCATTAACGGACAACGAGTTTCAAATCATGAACTTTTACAAACCGCACACCCATGTCTGTTACCCTCTGATTCACTCCCCTCTCGACATGCTCTTTTATCTACCAATCCAATACGTACATGATCTAAAGACATTATCACAAAACCATTTAATCGTTTAACACTTCATGCCCAGCTTCTTTCCTAATACTCTATGACCGAATCAACTACTCTATAGGCTTTTGTTAACCCTAAGTGGATGCAGTCAATGCAAGAAGAGTATGATGCTTTACCTAGTAACAATAATGGGCGGAGCCACCTTGGGCAAATTGGGTCAACTGACCCAAAAAAAAAATGTATTTTTTACACTATTATTTATGTACTAATACCCGATAAAATTTTCAAATATTTATCATTGACCCATAATAATACATATATTTTTATGTAATGCATTAGAAATTTATAATACGGTCAGAGGCGGATCTAAATGGAAGTAAACGTTAAAAATAAGAATACTCTCCATTCACCTATAGAAAAATATTTCGGACCCCGTGAAAAAAATTATTTACTTTGTAAAATATTTACGGGACCCCGTTGAATATAATTTCTGGATCCGCCACTGAATACAGTGTGTCATTCTCGATATCTGACCCGTGTCACACAATTCATGCAGCTGCCCCTGGTTCCAACTTCCAACATCGTCCGATGTCGATGGGTTTTATGCCAAAACGCAAATTTGTAGGCTCTATTGATATATATAAGGCCCACTTAGTTGCAAAGGTGTTTCATCAACACCCCGGAGTTGATTATTACGAAACGTTCAGCCTAGTTGTCAAACTAACCGTTGTATGTGTGGTTCAAAGCTTAGTTGTTGTGAGTGGCTAGTCTCTTCGCCAACTTGAAGTTATTTTTCAGGTCCATTTACATGAGACGATTTATATGATGCAACCGCTAGCATTTGTGAACTCTAATAAGCCGGATCATGTCTATAAACATAAGCGGGCAATTTATGGTTGAAATAAGATTCTAGAGCTTGGCACAAAGAATTTAAAATTATCTTCTCTGGTTTCATCAATGTCTAGACTGGTTGTTCTTTATTCATTTACAAGCGTGATTCACTATGCTCAAGGGCGGAGCCAGGATTTTTATCCCGGGGAGGCTAGAAAAAATTTTCAATGGACCCATTTGGATATAAGCTATTCTAGTCTCATCTTGTTTATCGATAGGATGTTTGTTTATTGATAGGATGTTTCCAAATCAGAATACGTAACCCAGGGTCCCTCTCAAGATTCAGTTTGACGGGGATACTATCATTTTCAACTCTTTGGAACTTAGGAGGAGGGGGATTCGAGATGGAAGGAGGGATTTCTTCAATAGGATCTAAAGGAGATGGCGCGTCTCTTTTCGATGTGTCGGTTTTTCTAAAGAATGAGAAAATCGTTTTTTCTTTCTTTTGTTTTTGATGTGGTTGTGCCATTATGTTTTATACCCTATAAAATTAAAAGCGATTCAATGTCTCATCATAAAAAAACACGGTTTCAATAAATAAAGATACATTAATTTTTAAAAATAAGAAAATATAAGAAATTAAAGCACATTCTCGGCTCAGAATAACCATACTCTCACCTCTAAATTTCTTCACTGAATAATTAACTAAAATTTCTTCTCTGAATAATTATAAAGAAAAAAACATGAAGTTCAACTGTGGACTCGTTAATTAGCACATATTTGGATCCCATTGTCAACAAGGTTTTCATAGCTGATCTTATACTAGAAATAGTTAATTTGCTGCAGAGTAAAGTTCAATTACTTGACAAATAACAATGCAAACTTGCTAGATTTTGGTGAAAACAAACAAAAAAAATCTAAGAGATTTCTCACAATAAAACAAAATCAACCAAGAATAAAGAAATTAAGAAGCAATAGTCACTTATATAAACATGTTAAGTGTTAACTATCCATTCTATAGCCAAAAAAAATAATTAAAGTAAAAAGTATACTAAATTGTCAAAGCAATTGATATTTGATAAAATAAAATAAAAAAACAATTAATAATGTAAATTACCTACAAAGATGTTATTTGAATGGAATATAAAGATGATGATTGATGAAGCTCCATTTTTTTTTCCACAAATCTGTCGAAGCAGCTTTACCAATTAGTGTTAGTGTTAAAAGTAAAAGAGCCGAAAAGGAAAAAGGGTTAGTATGATATGATGAGCTGGTAGCCTGAATTGGTGGGCTGGTGGGTTGAAGTGGTGGGCTGAACTCAATTTAATTAATTTTATAGCTATATACATTAAAAAACATTTAGGTGGGCTTAGCCCCCCTGTCCATCCAAGCATATGTCCGCCCTTGTTTATGCTGATGACCTTATTGGTAGTGATCATAAAACTTCTAATGGAGGACATCCATGGAACTCCCAAAATATCCATTGAAGATAAAAGATGGACCCATTACAATATTCCAAGCCAAGAGGATGAAGTAAGGACTGAATGCTCTAATTGTTGACTTGCAAGGCAAGGCATTGAAGAGAGAGAATAATTCACTAATAATGAATG
Source organism: Gentiana macrophylla (assembly GCA_026214975.1). Classification (NCBI taxonomy): domain Eukaryota; kingdom Viridiplantae; phylum Streptophyta; class Magnoliopsida; order Gentianales; family Gentianaceae; genus Gentiana; species Gentiana macrophylla. Next base: position 30,830,826 of record CM047806.1, read on the forward strand.
TGATCCAAGCTCAGGAGGGACAAGATGGTCATTTAGGAGCTCCAGATGTGGTTCATAGTGCTCTAGATGGATTGGGTTGATTTATTTCAAATTTTTACCATTTTTGGGTCGAAGAAGCTAAATTACACAAGTTTGATCCAAGTAGAGCCTATATTGCGACCAGAAGCCCAATGAAGAAAATTTAAAAACTAAATCTATTTTTATATTTAGTTTTGTGTTTTTGGATGTTTGACATTGATTTATCCTTAATACATGATCAAACATTCTTCATTTATCTCATTACTAGTATGAAACCCGTGCATAATGCACGGGAACGATATGTAGGAAAAAAAGATTGATGCAATCAATACATATTTATTAGGTGATGAGAAAAAAAAAAGTAGAAATGAAATCTAAAATTGATGATAAGTTTGTGTGAGATTAGATGCCAAGAAAAAAATTTACCATAAAAAAAAAAAAGAAAAAAATGTTACAACGACATTGTGCGACGGCATGATTCCTAAACACATTCACCTCCTTGAAATTAAAAAATGACTCACTTCGGTGACTAAATCATAGCTGATATTCTTTCTTGATAAGGCAATTCCCCCTGCCTATAGTACCCAATCCAAAGTAAGAAAAAGCGCCAGCTGAAAAAGTGCATACACGACATATTCGCATGTGAAAATGATAAAATAAACAACAATTTTCCATAAGACAAAACTGAGTGAAAACAAAACCGGATTTCATTTCTTTGAAGTCCACTCAATGTAATATCCAACAAAGCAGATCAATTAAGTTATAACGAATTTCAGAGAATTGATTCACCAAAGTCGATGCAGCGGAAGTAAAAGTTGCACATCGGAAGTACAAAGTAGACCTGCATGAGGTAGATCAGTCAACATAGTTTGCTCTTTAATGATGTCAAAACAGTCCACTTGATTCGATTGAGGCTTAAGACGCAGCAGGAGCTCAGCAGAACTATTCTGGCAAGCATAGTTACACGAACTGAGAGAGATTACACTATGAAATATAATTCAAAATTTCCTTTTACCAATTTAATGATCCACTGATCTGGATAAAATGTTCCTGGTACCAAACATGATCATTGTTTTTTCATTACACCTATGAGACATTAACATCAAAAGTTTTTTCCAAAGAGCTTTGAAGATTTATGGGGTGCATGAAAAATAGTCTTTTTCAAGGCCGTTTAAGTGATCAAAAACAATTTCCTTCAGGCATGTGCATAATATTGCAGCAAATGACTAAAAGTGATTAAAAAATTTATATTTATTAATGGTTTTGAGCACACAATTATCATTCCATTAGAATTCTCGTTACTATGTACCATCTTTCGTATTGCTAGAAAACAACTGTTGATTTCCTGCAAATACACATGAGCCAAATAGACAGTGATTTTTTACTTCATTACCTCCCTCCTATTTCATGAAATTTCCAGCATCTGTTTAGCATCCAATTTGTTTTAGCAGCACATATATTCATCAGTTTTGCCATTAGTATCACATCACAATATCATAGTAGATATATCATCTAATCACTAATGCAGTAATGCTTAAGCATCTGATGGTGCGCAAATACAAAATACCAAAACCACAACACGATTTCCTTAAGTAAAATGATTCCGGGGCGAACGGATTATATTTTTTTTTAATTAAATATATTTTGAAATAATAAAGTCCATCTTTGTCATAAAACTTAGGCACTTTGTAATATAATAGGCATACTAAATGAAGCAAATCCTCTATATTAGAACATGCCAGCTTATCATTCGTATAGACACACTCTGTCATGTGAAAAATGATTTGGAAATTAAGACAAAAAAAGAAGCATGGAGAAAAATGAATTAAGGAAGATAGAGAGAAAAGATAGATCACCTAGTTCGGTCCTGCAATTTTATTTTTTTATATTTTGGTAGGGAGGTCATGCAATATTGTTGATCCAAACATTGAAATGAATAGTTGTTCATTGACTACCGAACAAAAAAATACACATTAATTGTGTGAAATGGAAAACAACGAATGAATGAGCGAAAGAGGAATCATACCTGATGTAGTTGCCGTCATGGAATCGATCTTCTTTCGGGCGATCTTAGAAGTCTTCTTTATACGGCATAAACCTTTGTTAGCCCTCTGCCATTTCCAGACATGCTCAACTCTGGAGAAGGGCCGTTTCGATCGCTTACAGAGGCAGCCTTAAAAAACAATTCATACGTCTGAAGATGTAATAGTTGCGTTCCTATGAAACTGCAAGAAATGGTGTAGTACCATTGGAATATCAAATATGATACGTTACTTGTAAACTATTATGCAGAAGAACATAATCAACTTGATCTGAAACCTATCCTTACATGCCCTTTCATCAACAATACACTACTATAGAATTTCCATTCCATATATCAACTCCATTAATCACTCAACACTTTTATCACCCTTGTTTAAAGTGAAAGACTCATTGATTGAATTGAGTCTCACCATGATCAACGATAAAAGTGTGGAGTAATAGATGAAGTGAACATATTGTATTGCTACTCAAACTAAAAATAGTTCACTATTTTTTTTTTAAATAAAAAAACTGGGTAAGTGAAAATGACTCGCCTTTCCTCACGAACATGTCTTGGTAAAGAATGTTCTATAAGCATATATTCTGCCCCTGTTGCACAACATTGAACATCAGTTTCACACAAAAACAAACTTTCATAGACATCATGTGAGAACATTAACACCGTGAGGAATGAAATGGCCTATGGCAAGTCATATAAAAAATACTTTGTCAATCAAGTACACAATCCGACAACACCGTTGGTGTATGCTTAAAATGATTGTGGTATACATTCCCACATTTACTGTTAAAGTAATTAGGTCTGCTGGACGTAACGTTTGTATGAAAAGCATCAATTTGAAGCAACTTGTCTTCAAGCTTATTCATTACGATAAAACTGCCATCAATAAAAACACCACAATCCCTACAAAAAACTGAATGATATCAGTACCTAACACCATTGCTGCCGTTAACTGGGGCATCATCGACAATGGAGTCTCCTGCCTTGAGCTTGGAAACTTTTACCTATCCAAACAAAAATATAAATTGATCACGATAGTGGAATAAATAAGACCCGACTAATATAAAAATTAGCTTGGCCATGATGAGGAGGAATAAATAAGACCCGATTATAATCAGAAAATAAAATCAACCCTTGAAACAATAGTAACCACTATCAAACAATTTAAATCTGAAATAAAACTACAGACTTACCTTATGGCATTTAGTGGACAATAGATTGAATAAAAAAGACAACCCTTCTGTGAACCAAGCCGCAAGAGAAGTAAAGCTTAGATGAGGTAATTATACCCAAGGAAAAAAAATTCAAGATTTTGAAATCTGAAACTATTCTTGAAGAAACGTAGTATAAGGCACTCACATATGAATGTCATCCATCGCAGAAGCTATTTATAAGCCTAGCATTTGGAAATATTCATGTTGAATCAAGAAAGGCAATGGAGTTTTTGACTTTTGTCCCTCAGGTTTTTGCTAGTGTTCTTTTCACTCTTCTTTTCTTGAACTTTGTCCCACCGGTTTTTGCTCGTTCGGGCTTAATGACGTCCTCGAACGCATGGTTAAATTGATCGAATCAGCACCTTGAAGATCCAATATCTGCACTTGGTTCGTTGAATCAACACTGCTATCACTGATTCCTTCATCACCGGTATGATTCTCGCTGTCACTATCCTTAATTACATCTTTAGGGTTAATTAACATGCTTGTTTAAATTCAATAAGCCATTGTATTTATGAATTAGTCCATCTTCCTTGCTTAAACCATTCGTCCAAACCTCTTGTTTTCTATACACCTCTTTCTTTATGTTGTCATCCACCGCGATTGAAAGCTTACCACGTCCGTTTTCTAGTCTTTTACGCAGCTTATAAATCAATCTACCCCTAACCTCTTTCTCAATTCCTTTGCTGCAATTAACAAAAGAAAACTAACAGAATTTCCGTGAATCGGATTTGTTTCACTCAAATGTTGTGCAATGCCTTCAATGGGAACTGGAATTAAACCCTAATGAAAAAAATTAACTTCGGATATGAAGAGAACCTCCAATAGCTCATTCCAGTCAAACTTTCAATCTGTATGCAAAGAAACCTTTTATTAAAAAAAATTAGAAGAATAGAAGTAAAAACAGGAAGCTTTCTTGAAGGTAATCAAAAGAAACCTTAATTAACAAATAAAGAAATCATTGTAAAAGAAAACAAAAGAAGGAAAATGAAACCTAATCATTGTACGGTTTGGATATGAAGAGAACCTCCAATAGCTCATTCCAGTCAAACTTTCAATCTGTATGCAAAGAAACCTTTTATTAAAAAAAATTAGAAGAATAGAAGTAAAAACAGGAAGCTTTTTTGAAGGTAATCAAAAGAAACCTTAATGAACAAATAAAGAAATCATTGTAAAAGAAAACAAAAGAAGGAAAAAGAAACCTAATCATTGTACGGTTTGAATATTGCAATGTGTGGAGCATTGGGTGGTTGAAGAATCTGATAATGGAAGCAGGTCGTGGGGGAGTTTTTATGTGAGTATCGTGGGCAGTTTATAGGAAGCAGGTCGTGGGGGAAGAAAACGCAAGGGTTAGGATGTTTTGCGGGTTCACGTGTGTAAAGTAAACGGGTATGGAGCGGGTTAATTGGGGAAACGGGTAATTTGACAATTTTTTCCTTGAAAATATAATATAAGATTTGAGGGAGTTATCATCAAATTTTCAATTTATTTTTAGTGGATAATCGATCAATCTCTTTGAGGAGGCTATCTATTAATTTGTAATTTGAAGATTTCCTTTTATTTTGGACATAATCTTTTCCTTTATTTCACATTGGATGTCCATGTACATTATTTCATTTTCTTATTTTTCTATTTTTAGTTTAAGATAAAAACTTGAATTATCTCTTAGAAAATAAAAGCCAACTACTTGGCCTATAAAAGGGGAGATATCCATTGTAATTTTGTTCCATCATTTTCATTATAGTGAGAGTTGTTTTCTCTTATGGTACGTTTGTTAGGACGGAATGAAATGCAATGGAATGATTTTTCATTCAATTCCAATGTTTATGTATGATTATGAGGTAATAGAAATTTTATTCCCATAGAATGAAAAATGTCCACTTTCATTCCTTCCAAAAATGGATGGAATGCGATTGAATAAAATGAAAATCGACAAAACATGTGGGTGATGGGGTAAGAGTGGGTGGGTGGTAGGGTAGGAGATGAAGTAGGGTAGGGGGTAGGGTAGAGTAGGTGGTGGGTTAAGGTAGGTAAGATGCTTAAGGTAGGATAGGGTGAAATAAGGTAGGATAGGATGGGGTGGTGGGTAGGGTAGAGATGGGTAAGGTAGGGTGGTAGGTAAGAAAGGGCAGTGGTAAGTATGGTGGGGTGGTGGGTAGGGTATGGTTGTGGGTAGTGTAGGGTGGGTAAGGTAGGGGCAGGGTAAGTAGCATAGATGGTGGGGTGGTGGGGTGGTGGGTAAGGTAGGGTAGGATAGGGGTAGGTAGGGTAGGTGGTGTGGTATTTAAGGTAGGGTAGGGTAAGGTTGTAGGTAAAGTAGGGTATGGTAAGGTGGTGGGTAAGGAAGGGTAGGGTGTGATGGTGGTTGGGTAGGGGTGGGTAGGGTATAGGTGAGTGATGGTGGAGTAGAGTATGTGGTGGGGTAAGGTAGGTAGGATGCGTAGGGTAGGATAGGGTGATGGTGAAGTACGTAGGGTGGGGTGGGTAAGGTAGGGTAGGTGCGTGGTGGGTAGGGTGAGGTGGTAGGTAATGTAGGTGGGTGGAGAGGTAGGGTGTAGTGGGGTGTAGGGTAGGGCTACCCCACCCCACCCTCCACTTCTACCATATCCTACCTTTTATTCCATTCTTTTACATTTCAAACGCAGTAATTGAATGGATTTATTCCATTTCATTCCATTCATGCGTAACAAACATGCCATTAGAGTTTTTAATAATTGAGGTTGTTGTGTTTCATTATGGTCTTGGTTTGAGGTTGTTGTATTTCATTGTAGTTTTGGTTTAAGGATAATTATAAGGATATTGACTTATTCATAGCCATTGGTTCTCCTAAATAAATCATTGAGTTAAATTACTTTTGCTCAAGTATTTCCTACATTTTTTTTTCTTCTGTTTTCTTTATATTTTGTTGGATCTAAAACATGTTTACATTTTGATTACTTAGGGTTCTTAACATCATAATTGTTAAGGGTCCAAGGTGTATATCAATTTCTTCTCAAAACAATCAGGGCGCTACACGCCATTCTTGCTATTAGTGCACTTCTAGCTGATATCACTACTTAAACTTTGCAATCGGGAACTGAGCTTGACGATTCCACTTAGTTTCGTAAGGTTGTTGGTAATTTATAATATCTTTTTTTTACTTGTCCTGACATTGATTTTGTTGTAAATAAAATGGCCCGTTTTATGCATCACCCGACATATATCCATTGGTCTGTTGTTAAATTGATACTACACTATTTAGTTGGCACTATAGATCATGGTTTACAAATTTATCACCAATCAACTCTTAAACTTCACGCATTCTCAAATACGAATTGGGTTGGTAATAAGACTAATCTTTCCGTAAGTAGTGCATATCTTGTCCATAATCTTAATTATTTCATTAATTCCAAAAAGCAATGTACTATCGCTCATTCATCTATAGATGCAGGGTACTTGTATGTCACTTATACTACATCTGAGCTTAGCTGGTTTGCGTTCCTTTCGGGTGATCTTGTCATACCACTTTGAATACTCCGGTGATTTATTGTGACAAACTTGGAGTGACACACTTATATTCCAATCATGTCTTTCACCCACAGGTGAAACATATAACGGTTGATTTTCATTATACTCGAGATCAAGTTCAGAAAGGTTCCCTTCGAGTAGCACATGTTAATACCCATGATCAGTTGGTGGATCGTCTTTCGAAATCTCTTCCCAAGTAAATTTTTGTTGACAACAAGACAAGTTGGGACTGCAGAGCGTCACGGCCGTAATTGAGATAATAAATAGTAGTATATAATATAATAAGATATAAGATAAAGATGAGCTCTTTAAATATATAACCTTATTCTTCTAGTGTTTCATATAGTTGGGATATGGATTTACATATATATGTATCTATTACACTAGTGAATCGCGACTCCGTGCAACGCAGCGGAGTCGCCTATACTCTTATAAGTTTTAACTTATTTGGACGATATTAAATCTGAAGAAATGTAGCATGTAACGAACCGTTCGAGCGCGAATTTTAAAGCGCAACAATAAAAATAAAACATTTTACGTCGATCTCCTTTCGGATAACACAACCTACCACACAACTCTACCCTAGTCAACACACTCTTTCTTATCTACTACACACATTATCAATCACCCAACCGCACCCTATCCCAACATTTTTTAACACTCACCTATCCAATCCTACCTCACCATGCCCTACACCACATTATCTTACCACATTTTATCTTACCACACTACCCTATATTACGTACTTTATTCAACCTACCAAACTTTACTTAACTTACGCCACATCATCCAACCATACCATCCTACCCTACCATACATCACCGCATTACATCTCATACCTCGCCTCACCTACATTAGCACACCCTACCGCACCCTACCTCTCTACGTACCTATAAACCTTAACCTACCTCCCAACCTACATATTAATTCACTATCCTAGCTAAGTCTATTACACCATATTTTATCTCAACCCACCCCACCCACCACTACCTAACATCACTTTCCTCTTACACACCACCACGTGTTTTATCGATTTTCATTTCATTCCATCCGATTTCATCCTGGTCAATTTTCATTTTATGAAAAATTCTACAATGTCAGGCCTTACAAACCATACGGTCCAAAATAACAAAAAAAAGCCGAAACACAAAAGCAACAAATGAGAGTAGAAGAGATGATTTTTGGTGGTTTATACAAGTGAGGAAGTAGGGAGAGAAAAAAGTGAGTAGCTTACATGGCATACCCTTTCCTTTCTTATTTAGATAGGAAAGAAAAAAAAAAGATATGTTTTTTTACAAAAAAAAAAATTCATTTCAAGAATTTTAATATTTCATGTAATCGTCAAACCAAATATTTTTAAGCATAAAGATCGTGTAGGCAACATGTCGTTGACTTATATCTTGAAAACAGTCATATCGCCGTGTACAAACGATATGTTTTTTTTTTTTTATGAAATGAATTTATTTTAAAAAAATTATAATATTTCAGGTAAACGTCAACAAAATTGTTTTGATATGATACAAAGATCGTGTCGGCAACAAGTCGTGGCCTTATATTTTGAAAATAGTCATACATTTGCTACATATATTCACACATTAAAAGGTGATACAATTGAGTCCTCCAAAATGGAACAATTTAACTCAAACCCTTATTCTATTAAAAAAAAAAATTTAAAAAAAAAAAAAAATCTTTTAAAATTTGGGCTTGCCATGAGCAGTAAATAAAAAAAAAAAAACCGAAACTACAGTAGATAAGCGATAAAATAATGAACCAATTAAAAAAAAACAAGTGTCACTAAATGACAACTTTTCCCTTCTTATTAGTATAGGAAGAAATATTGTGTAATCTCTTAAAGATTAGAAGGATTGAGGGAAAATGACAAAAATATTTACAAAATGAATAAATAGAACACACTCATTTTTTAGTTGCAAAAAGGACAAAAAAAAATTCAGACGGACAAAAATACTCTTTAAAAGGGACGTGCGCATTTGTAACTTTAGCTAATGATGTTGCGTGGAATATCAGTTGCGGTAACAGTGTCAATCTTGAGGATATAAGGCTGTTATGGATGATTCCTCCGGAGAGGGTAAGGTGGTTATTTAGAACAAGGTGGCGGAATAAGCATAAAATAAATAACAAGAGATTGGGCGGTGGTTAGCGGCAAAATGGCGAGTTTGGTTGTGTGTATTCATTCTCTGGTCCTCCTCTTTGTTACATATGATCCTCTATTTATAGACAAGCAAGTCGGTCTACTGTTCACGATTAGACAGCTAATGATATAATGATATAATAAGAAATAACTTATACAAGTGCCATAAGTATCTTAAATAAATATCTGTATGCACTGAATCATGTAAATAGTCATGCCAGGCGCCCGCATGCGCCGTCCGTGGCGACGATAGCGCGGTGATGGCGAGCAGCGGGTACGATCTTGCCTTGACGATTAGGATAGGAAACCATATGATTGAGATACATCCGGTTTAGAAGTGGCGGACAGGAAGGTGGCTGGGATCTGGCGACCAGCTTGCTATAAGTGGGTGTGGCTACATCGGCGAGGCCCATAATAGTTGTATGGGGCCGGGTTGTGAGCCCAATCCGTGGGAACGATGTCTGTTACGGGTTAGGTATATCAATGGCCCCTACTCTGATTTGGATGTGCCCGCCAGCGGAGAGTAGAAAGTATGTCGAAGAAGTGAATACCGCCTGAAGTTTGTTGTGCTTGCAATGACAGCTTTGATCGCCGATAGTCGCTATATCGGGCTTAAACTAGTGTTTGAACGAAATCACCGATGAAGTTCTTTGTGCATTGCGTGAAACAAGCTTTGATCGCCGATAGTATCGCTATATCGGGCTTAAACTAGTGTTTGAGCGAAATCACCGATGAAGTTCTTTGTGCATTGCAAATGAAACAGGCTTTGATTGCCGATAGTCATTTATATCGGGCTTAGTCGCCAACAACGCTCTGTTGGGCTTAATTGATGACCGCCGGTAGTGGGCGACTAAATTGAAAATGAATGAACTAGTAGTTGAAGCGTCGCATCTATCACGTGAGAGGTCGCAGACGATCCGAATCGCCGCCTATTACGATTGGTCGCCGTTTCTTGGGATACGAACCGTCGTCGATTAGGCGTATCGTGGAGACAAGACGCGTTGAAACGTTTCAAATTTCAAAATCGTAATAACTGTTTCCCGCCTTTTCTTCTCTATAAAATGGGTCCTCTCTCCACCATTCACCACTTTTGGCGAAATTGTCTCCGGCGATAACAAAACTCCGGTGAGAAGGCGATTTCCGGCAAGTTTTAATGAGAACTCCGATCAGCGCTTTTTTCAAGAATCGGTCTACTTCTTAACTTCTTCCAACGATCGGTACCAAAATCTCCTTCGTTTCCATTTTTTACCTCGATTCCTTCCCCAAATCGTGACTTGATTTGTTTTTCTTTGCGCTTTTGTATGAATGTTGCCTAGTTCACTTTGGTGTAGCGTATGATCTTGATATCATGATTTTTGAGCATAATGTATATTTATCCTCTTCCACGAATCCCCAATTACGCTTTGATGTATGGTTTTGCTCCAAGATTATTGCTTTTCCATGATTTGCTTTGTTAGTTAGCGCTTTTTCTTGGCTCGACTTCTAACAAAGCGTAATCGAGGTTGGATGCTCGATTGCGCCTTCCTTGATTATCTGCGTTTACATGTTGACACCACTTATTCTGTATGAATGCATATGTGATTGGGGGTAGTTTGCCAGGATTTTTAGGTTAATGCTTGGGAAAAGATAGGTTTTCGGGTTTCTTGTTCAAAGAAGATAGAAGGCGAGGTGTCGGGGTGTATTCGCTTTTACCTCGGCCTGACTATCATGTCCAGGTGATTAAACGTGTCCACCTTGCCCTTTTCTTTTTCAAAGATGTCCTCTCAAGATACTCAATCAAATGAGGAAGTTCGCGTAGTCGCCGTTACGGATCCGGCGACGGTGTGAATGATGGTCGATGATTCGACTCGATGAGAGCAGAGAGGCGAGCGGAGGATGAAATCGCTCTTATTAGCGCGGCGCGCACCAAGGTGAGATTGAGGAAGAAGACTACGACGAGCATGCGGACGGGCGGTGCCACTACGAGTATGTTTTACCATCTATAGACATTTATCCTTCAAACCCGCACCACATCAAACTTCATGAAAGACGAATGAAGCAGAAAATGCATTAAATAGTAGCAGCTCAACCTCATTAATAGAGAATCTAGGCTACTCTATTGGTCTAAAGACAAAAAAACACCAACATCGCATTACCATTTGAATAAACAACCTTCAATCACCTTGGCCAAAACCACACCCCAACAAATAGTGGAATGCAAGGAAAGATTAAAACCAAATAAAGACACCATATGTTGCAATAACACCTTTTACGAAGAATACATAGAGATATTAACTTGAATACAAGAATAACCCCAAAATTAGTGTATTAGAAAGATTAATGATATGAACCAAATGAACAACACAATCAAATCTTCTTTAAAACATCATAGATGCATCTTAAACCAACCCTTAAAGCGTGGGATCACCAATATTATCAACTACAACAGACTTATTTATTATTTGTGTTTCTCAATGTAACTATTAGTTAATTTCCGTGGTTATCAAAAGAGTTTGACAATGATGAATTTTAATATCTACTGTGGTAGTTTAATACATCGCCTTGGGATTCCTTCAACCCTGGGTTGCCTTGGAAATCTGATCCCTGCACTCAATACGCGAATTTCCCAGACTCAAAAGACTTCATAGTGCTTAAGCAACTTGCTCATCAATTATCAGTTAGTTTCATTAAATTAATACGCGACAAGTCACAAGACCTTGTTTCATTCCTCCCACTACCTAACTAGCTTAACAGCAAATGCAGATAGCCACATAAATCAACTGAAATAACAAGTAAAACAAATACAATGAGAGTACTTGAAAAAAAAAAATGTTGGGTACACATCACAGACACAACAATCACTTGGAGTTGTTGATTGATGTTCACGACCAAAATTCCAGATCCAAAATTTGTTTGGAACCAATTTTCAAACAAATTGACAAAAAAAGTAATCCCAATGTTCTACATGAGTTGCTGAAGTTAGTCCATAAAGAACTCACGAATGATCGGAGAAACGAAATTAGATAACTAACAAATTGGGCCCCGTAAAAAAAAAAAAGGAATAATAAAGTGCTCCAGCAGCTTATTTAGTCAAACAGAGCACGCTGACTATAAAAAATTACCCACCAATTCATTCCCTAAATCAGCTGCTGCATCACTGAACACTTCCCTGTGGCCAGAGTTGCTTCCACAGAAAACGGCAATTCTTTTGAATCCACTTCTTTTATTGCTATCCATTCAACAACTTAATTCAATCTTTAATGTCTCACAACCATTTTACTCAAACTAAAATTTGTAATTTCGCGTTGTATATAAATTGAATGAAAGTGAAAAGTAAAGATAAGATTATTTATTATAAGACAAAAAAAAGTGCAAAAAGACAATCTGGGATTTTTTTTTAATAGAAAGCGAAAAGAAAATGGGAGTGAAGAAGATTTCGCTTCTTGCTTTATTCTCATATAATATTATGAACAATTGACAAAATGGGTTTTTTGATTGTAAGCAGCATGAGTTGCTGAAGTATAGTCGAATGATAAAATGAGTTGGCAAGCAATTAGCTCGTCAGTGAAGACAGACAACGTGTATAATTGCTGGATGAAGAATAGCTTGTTACTTAAAAGAAATGGTAAAATAGTCTAAAGAAAAATATTTTGTTTTTAAATCAAAATAAAATAAAATAAAACGGATTAAAATTTATATAAGGGCGAAAAATGGACTAAAATCTAATATTCCTAAAGATTAATCAGTGTAATACAATTACCATCCTTAGCTATTTCTGTTACCCTCTACCTCGACAGAGCTGCATACCTTGTGGGTTGTGAACAAGCAAATAACAATTTTTCCTTTGATTACAAATAATAAAATACTAAAAGTAAAACAAGAAACAAAAAAAAATGTTTCCCAGGAAATGTTTTTCTTCAGGGTGATTGAGCCAAAAGTCTATTTTTTTAATACAAAACAAATAAACATGACATACTTCTTTTTTTAGTTGAAAACAAAACAAATAATTTCCGTCGGACGGAAATACCCTTATACTAATGAACGCGCGCAACAAACTGATGTTGCTGTGATTAAGCTGATGTTGCTATTTATCTATTTATTTTTTTTAACAACCGTAACTTTTGACGTAGAACTCCGATCATCAAAAAAATTTCACCAAAATTCATGTTTTTTTCCTCTTTATTTTGAGATCTCATACAATACACTCCGACGTAAAAGCCGAAAAAATATTTGTATTAATCGGAGCGTTTTTCTTATAAACGACCGTAACTTTTGATTTAGAACACCGATCTTCAAAATTCTTTCACCAAAGTTCATATTTTGTTTTTCTCTCATTTTGAGATCTCATACAATACCATTTCAACGTAGTTATTGGAAGCCGAATTTACTCGCAGCGTTTACACTAACACAATATCAGTAACACAGTAACACAATATCAGTAACATCATTACCATTACCGTTACCATTAACAATAGCAATGTGGGATTAGACAAAAATCATGGACTCGACAAACTTTACAACAACACCGACACCCAATATTGCTTTATGGATTAAAACAGAACAAACTATAAATTAAAAATCATTTGGACAATAATGTAATCACATTAACACCCAAAAAACTTGTGTCTTTTCAAATGACACATTCAATCACAATGGAAAAAAAATACTAACATATATGATAAACAACTTTAACATCAACACATATGATAATTATGTTAAATCAAGGAAAGGATTACTAATGCCATTTCTATAAATAAAATAAAAAAAACATAGATTTGTAAGAGCCAACTAACTAGTAGAATGAAAATGCAACATATGGCTCTCAGGCATGTGATGATCTTGAATTTTTCTTGTATACTTGTGATGAAACACCAGCATTGCCTTACCATTTTGAATCAACAGCCTACAATCACCTAGGCCAAAACCACCTGTTGACACCTTTTACTAACAATACATTGTGATATTAACAGTATCAGTAACACAGTATCAGGCTCATTTAAGGCTTAATTCAAATGACTACTTCAAGGCACACATATCTAGCTCATATAAGGCCCATTTAAAGCTTAATTCAAGAGACACAATATCATATATGGCTCATATAAGGCACACAATATCGGTAATAAGATCATATAAAGACACCTGATGATCGCAGAATACAAGATGTCAGGCTCATATAAGGCTCATTTAAAGCTTAATTCAAAGGACTACTTCAAAAAAAATCAAAACATGATATATAACTACCTTACATATTCACTGTGCCCAAGTTAATGTCTGCATCAAATATATATACATATATATACACACACTAGTGTCTTTTCACCGTGCAATGGTCGGTTAATGCCCACCGTAGATAGCTGGGAATATATGGGTGAGGTTTTGAGAGCGTTTAGGCATTTTTAAAGTTCTGAAAATGCTAGGACTATTTGTTCATGCTCTTTTTACTTACACATCACTGAACAACATAATAAAGGACGTATTTTTTTTCATAGGTCCAAAAATCAAGACATGTAAAAATGCAAATCAACGATTTGATATATAGCAACCAACAATGTACAATAGAAATCCAGTGCATTGGTTTTACTTGATCTGCTTTCTTATATGCAAGATTATACAAAAGACCACTACATGCTGCTGAAAGACCAAAGAGTACCATTACAAATATTTGACTAATGTTATATCCTAAGCAAAAAACTACAGATGGTTCTGCCTAGCTAAAGTACAGAAGAAACCACATATTATGAAGCATTCACACATTTGACATGTAAAGGAATTGTGGACCAAATATAGGATAAACCATATCTACAAATGCCAAGAATTCGTCACTACACCGGTCAAAAGAAAGAAGAAGATTATTAACTTAATTACAATTTTCAAAGCAACAGAGTGCCAAATTATCTGTTAATACAATTCTATAATTGTTTTGTAGAGTACCATAAAAAATCATTATGTATATTACCAACGGGAAAAATTAACTAAATTACCATTCAACCTAAATATAGAGCATGTTGGAAACAGGAGTCAGTCCATACTCACACATCAAATCCTCCACTAGGAACATATTAGTGCTCGAGCCAAAACAAGCAAATCCAAGTCATTTCTAAACAGAATTAAGTCCAAACAAGCAACCTGTACATCACACCATAGCTGCTATCAAATCTCCATCCAGGAAAAATCAGCAACCGAAATTGATGAACCGAAAATGTAGCTGAAGGAGGAGGAGGCGGAGATGGCGGCGGCGGCGGCGGCTGATTCAGAAGGAAGAGCGGTTGCTAGGGTTGGTACCAACAATAGCGACTTGAGGAACACTGAGAACGGAGACGACACCGACGAGTTTTTGGAGATGGCAGCGACGAGTTTTTGGAGGGATATGTTTTGTGAGAGAATAAGGGTATATTCGCCCGGTAGAATTTATTTGTCCTTAATGCAACTAAAAAATTGAAGCTGGATTAAAGATTGAATATGGGAGAAAAAGTGGACTTTTACCTAATTTTTATTTTATTTTATAGTATTTATCGAAAAAGAAAAAATATAGCCTTTTACCATATTGATGCCTTCTCTTGAGATACCCTTCTTTGTAGAGGGAAATATTTTGGCTTATTTAATTAACCTTTTCTGATTTTGTCATGCATCGACCGATTGATAGATGAATACTGATACTTTTTGATTTTTTTTAATTTTTTTTCTGGAAACCTTTTTTGAAATTGTCTTATAAAGGCTTTGGTTACACCGAAAAAACTGATTCGATTTGCAAATCCAGTGGTTTTATGATGGTCCAGGATCACCATGTCAAACTTGTCCACCAATGAAAATCCATATAAGAAAGATAAAAATGTAAATTAATGGCATTTATATTTTTACAATGGTAGCTTGTGTGTTTTGTTCTTTCTATTGGTCCTGATCGTAAAGTCATACTTTGGTCGGAGACCATTATAAAATTTCCGTTGCAAATCATTTCCATTTTTTTTTAAAAGAATTGAAGTTTATTTTATTATTCTAAATGTCATGACAAGTACTGCCGGAGGTTTCTTTAGCCTGCATAACATTGAAAGGTAGTGCTGAAAGGATCTTAACCGGTCCTGGTTGGGGTGCAAACTAGGTGTTTTTGTTCTTTATCTATTTTACTCATTGGATTTTGCTTGGTATTTTCGACTTATCCTGCGTGCCGATGATGTGGACTGAGTCTTTTGATACGCCTTCTGTCAATGGATCTCTGGAGTGCATTGAGCTTTGGACGCACCCCTACCACTCGGATAGGGGTGCCATTCAGGTGTTTTTGTTTCTTTCGTGGATTACAATGGTGCTCCCTCTTTTATTGCTATGTGATGTTTTGCCCTACATGATGGTTGTAGCCAATGCTCGGGATCGGCTGGACGTTACATACTCTCAAGCGGATGCAACGTTCTATGAACCATTTACGACTTTCGGATGTATAATCGGCCGATCGAGTCACATCTCATTCCTACAAGAATCGAGACACACACGACGCTTATTCTTTTACTTATGATTTCCATTGTTGTACATATTTTTGGAGTTTGGGATTTTTGGGAATGCATAGTAAGCGAGTACTCTTCCCTGTGTGATGGATTTTCCTACAATGGGTTTTGCTTGCACACATAGGGTTTAAGGAGAATGCCACGTCATGATTCTATCACGCAAACTTAGGGGGTAGGATATGGCAAACTTTTGTAGCACTTTATTTCTTCCTTTAATAAAATAAAGTTGTTTTAATATATATATATATATATATATATATATATATATATATATATATATATATATATATATATATATATCATATTAGTTAGTATACTATATTATAGTTGCATCTTTGGTCGTCCGGCTTTTTTGCGACGTTTTGGTTGTCCGGCTTTAGCGACGTTTTGGTCGTCGCTATACCAAATTTTTTCTTCTTCCTTTTTTTGGTTAGGTAAAAGCGAAGTCGTATGATTTGGTGCGGTGTTATCACATCAACGTGTTTATCACTAGGGTTTTTATTTGAAGCATTCAATTCTCGATTCGAGTTTGGAAATTTTAATTGTGTTATTATGTAGTTTATTAGTACAATGAAACTCTGGTTTGACTTTTTGTGCACGAAGATGCATTTCGATCTTCGAATTTTTGGTTAAGTAAAACAAAGTCGTATGATTTGATACGGTGCACACAAAACTACTAGAAAATAAAATATTGTAAAAATTAGACAAGGAATGAGAATGTTCATTCGATTCACGATACATAAAAGATACATAAAAATAAAAACGAGATCCAACTCCCATTTATCTTACTTATCCCCGGTTAATTTACTTTGATAAAAGATAAGAAAATGAAAATCTTTCGAACCTTTTCTTTTTATTTCTTTTATTAGTATTAGTTAGCGTTAAGTCGACATGAATAATATTCTACGACTAACAATTCATTTATTCGAGTTTGGAAAATTTTAATTTTGTTATTATGTAGTTTTTATTGGTTCACAGAAACTCTGGTTTGACTTTTTTTGCACGAAGGTGCATTTTGATCTTCAGGATATTTTCCCCACATGTAACCTTTCTTGCTGCAACACGCAGGCATATTGTCACCTCTAGAGGATGGTTTAAATGTTTTTCTCTGTATTAAAGTAGGTTGATATCTTCTTTATTTTTGCTAAAGTAAATTTATTGCAGACATAAAAACTATAATCGGTGCATAAAAAAAGTGAGGGCACACCGTGCATCGCACGGTGGCCCCAACTAGTATATATATATATTCAAAGATTTCGAAGTTTGTGAACAATCTATTAGATGTAAACAACATAGGACACCTTTGATGTAAACAACATAGGACACCTTTTATGGGACGCCCCTTTCTTCACTGAGTAATGATATGGGCACAATCGTTGTACCACAACGAGTGACACAACGGTGATATATATCGTTGATTATTTTAGAGATACATCTGATCAAGTTAGATACATTACTATCAATGGTGCACATCACCGTTGTGTCAAGTGACACAACAGTTGTGCTCGTATCATTACTCTTCTTCTCTTTTGTCAGAAACGTGAAACGTAAGAGTGCAGGGATGAAGAGAAATTGTTTACTTAATTAACCCTTTCAATAATTAAATCCCTTTTTAATTATTAAATTAAAGTCAAACATAAATAAGTATTTCTAAAAAAAACATAAATAAGAATAAATAAATTTAAATCTCACTTATCATTTTACCTTTCTTGAAAATTCGAGATGTTACGTCGTTCCCCCTTAAGAAAAGTTTCGTCTGAACATACCTGGGAGGTGTTTGAACTCCGGGAACTCGCAAATCATCTCGTCTTCTTTCTTCCATGTCGACTCTTCCGGTGTATAATTACTCCACTGAACCAAAACTAACCGCACCTCTTCATTCTTGACATTCTTCACCTTCCGTTCCAGGATACGAACCGGTTCTTCCTTGTATGTCAAGTTCTCTTCAACCATTTCAAGGTCATAGCTTGTTAGCTTCCACATCAATGTCGGTAAGCATTTCTTTAACATTGACACATGAAAGACATTACGCCTTTTGATAGGAAAATACTTAACCGCTAACTTTCACCGACAGAGTATCGGGTCAACGGGAGTATAGTGGTCACAAGGTCGAATCCAGAAGGAGTAATGTCTAAGTACCAAAGCTGACGTAGAACTTAGTTCAGACCAAAATGATGGTGGAAGATATTATACTATTGCAGAAATAAAGATTATACTAACAAGTTTACTTCTAGGTATTAAATGGTATAGCTGAACTATGATCCCACGAGTTACTTTTACCCCTTAGAAAGGACTAAACAGGGAGCGTGTCTTACCCGACCTACCTATCCAATGTAGTTTAACGACATCCACGGGTGCCAACTCCTAATTCTAGTGATTAGCCTGAACAACTCGATCTAACCACCCTATGTGAATTTAATTAATTCTCCCATTAGAAAACTGATTAACATAACACGATTACGCTCTAGAGTCGCTCGAACAACAATGACAAACCTCTGTATTGGAAAAGGTCCTAACAACTAGGCCGAGTCTACGCAACGATCCCAAAACCCCTTTTCCCACATCTCACCGCAAAATGCATCTATAAGTTTGATGTGTGTGAGTGAACTAGGTAGCTACTCTAATTCAAGGCTGTTCTAATAAGTTTTAGGATGTGGATTAATCGTTTAAACAAGATATTACGCACTACACAACTCCCAATCTCATCCCCCTTAGGGTTTTCACTCGGTTTCTGTCACGGATTTTATCTAAGCAAAATAAACAATTAATAAATTTATAAATCCGGTATTCCCCAAGTGTAGGGATCGTAGTATAGCGATTAATACCGGAGTCGATCACAGGGAATCGAGGTATCTAGTTCATTAATTTTCCTAAGGTTGTTACTACTAAAACGAAACTAAAAACGATAAAATAAACTGGACAGAGGATTGTCAGTCCAAAGCCATGAAGGATAAAAGCAAAAACGAAATCTAAACTATAAACTATAAAATAAACAGTAAACAAGAAGATGATCATGGTGATTAAACAATGAACAAACAAATATTCCTCCGATCCTGCAACCCTTAATTTCCTCTCTAAAGTTATCTTGTGATGATTTAATTAAAGATGTG
Source organism: Gentiana macrophylla (assembly GCA_026214975.1). Taxonomy (NCBI): domain Eukaryota; kingdom Viridiplantae; phylum Streptophyta; class Magnoliopsida; order Gentianales; family Gentianaceae; genus Gentiana; species Gentiana macrophylla. The sequence goes on from CM047806.1 coordinate 30,850,337, forward strand.
GTCCACCTAAAGGAGGTATGAATTCCTACTCTCGTAGATAATTCGCCTATCAATCTCTCATCTCTCGATATATAAGATTGACGCTCTCAAACCAAGGTGTAAGATCTCTCAATCTAGCAACCTAGATATTCAACCTATCAACTCTCGTTATGCCAAGATTAAAAATCCCATCTTTCCTATGGTGATCTAAGGTTTACACTGACTCTCGTCATACGGTAAACATCAAATAGCAATACATCTCTCGATATCGATTGCATAACGCATAAGCATAGAAAAGATACAACTTTAATCAAATTCACAAAACAAATCTAGATTGAAAATAAAGAACCTGCTGAAACGGATTCACATGGTTTGAACAGTTGCTCAGCCTCCAAGCATTCAGCACAACAAAAGCAAAACGGAAAAAAAAAACAAAGAAAAACAACCACCCTCGGCCGGCCAAGCACCAAGGCTCAGCCGGCCGAGGTTACTTGGCTTGAAACTAGGGTTTTCTCAATGCGGCTGTGTAATAATATATCTCCTAGGGTTGAAAATAGCGCTGGTATTTATAGAAAATAAAGTCGGCTGCTCTAAGTCGGTTATCTGGACGCCCGTCCACTTTGATGGACGCCCGTCCAGGAATCTGCTGAACTCTCTGAATCGAAAATCTCAGCCTGGACGCCCGTCCACTTTGATGGACGCCCGTCCAACTTGGACGGGACTTGAACGAACGTTCAGCTTGCTCAAAAAACGATCTTCTCATCTTTATCTTCAATCGATCATCTTTATCTCTTCTCCTCTTCATTAATCCGATTGTTAACCTCTTTTAATCCTCTTTTTGGTCGAAATTGTGTATCTACAATAAATCAAACACATTGCAAAATGTAGTATCTTCCAAATCAATATAAAACCATCAATTTTACACATAAATCATACAATTTTTGCAACTAACCCATTAAAAACATCACTTGCTCAATACTTCAATATAAAGCTCGATTTCTATGAAAAACATCCAGATATGGGGGAAATTGACATAAAATATATCCTTATAAAACGTATAAAATCACCCTTAACAGTTTCACATAATTCATCCACACAATAGATTAGCTACTCATGATTATGCTAATAACGGAAATAAAGATTGAAATCATAACTAAAACAATAAAGGAAAAAGTATTCATTACCATATAACTGATGAAAATCTGATCCACAAAGTATTGAAGAAATAATTGCTCTAAAAATCGAATCTTTGGAATGAAAACGTAAATCTAAGCTATAGAATGTATGTAGAATCAAAGGATGTGAACTAAGGAATCAACGGATCAAAGTATGTTTATCCTACACCAAAACCGCACCAGAATCGCCCAAAATATGCCTAAGGTCGGCAAAAGTAGTCAAAGTGTTGAATGAGCAGCGTATTTATAGTGTAGGGTTGATTTTTGCTGTTGTCGAGGGAAAATGCCCTTTTGCCTCTTGGCGAACGCCCGTTTGCCTGGAAATCTGGTTCTTGATTAGGGCTTGTTCTTCAGGGAACCAGCGTTTGGCTTCTCCTAAACGCTGGTACATGGATCATGTCTTGAGGGCAAACGCCCGTTTGGATTGTCTTGAACGCCCGTTTGCTGAATATGATCTCAGTATTCGAGCTGAACCCATCCAAACGCTAGTTTGAGGGTAATGTGGATGCTCGTTCGTCATCTAAGCCAACTTTCAGTATCAAATGCCACTTTTGCAAACGCTCGTTTGATTAGAGCAAACGCCCGTTTGCCTTGATTTCACTCCAAACTTGATTTTTCTCCACTTTCATGCTACTTTCGTGCCACGAACATGTTTCTCACTCCAAAACATCGCCTTCCGGCTCTTCGAGACACCTAAATCCTGAAATAACATATACGAACAAACACCATGCGTAATTCCGCAAGACAAAGGTGCTCGGTAAAAGAGGTAAATATCGTCAGAAAGTCGGAATTTACTATCGAGATGACAGTTTAACCTGCCGTGCGTATAACTCTCGATATTACTCTTAATTAGGACTAATTCTACCCAAAACATGCCAGGATAGTGATAACCGGGGGTTAAACTGCACACCAAAGTACAGTAAAGTTGACTCCCATCAACCACCCCACACTTAGCCTTTGCTCGTCCTCGAGTAAATTAGGCACTCTAAAACAGACCAAGGGATCAACTTTACGAAACATGCATAATACTCACGACATCAAGATAAAAGTAAAGTAGACACTGAATGTAAACCACTTGACTCTATTTTATCACGAAAACGAAGTTTGTGTGTGATAAAAACCGTGGGCTACACTCAAAATGATTACCGGCTTCGAATACCAGCCAAATGCCTACACACAACTCATACCGGGCTAGAATCTCCACTAATCGAGGCAACCAAGGCTAAATACGGTCAAGTAGGACTTTGAGGGTTATAATGTTAAGCTCGGGACGGGGTTAACCGAAAGGAAATTTGGGACTGGAGAAAAGAAAATACGAGTGAACCTAATCATCTTATGTACTTCCTCTTCGAAAACATACCAAACCACACCAAACTCGTTCAATCTTTCAATACTCACTAATAAACAACTCCAACCTCAACATCATATTTTTATTCACTCAAAACAGTCCTTCTTTGGCTTTTTTTTTTCTCAAACTTTATTCAAACTTTCTTTTTTTCTTTTTATTTTTTCAATTCATTCTTTTCATCTTTGTTTTTCAAATTTTCTCGAACCAACAAGCCTCACAATAGATTTATCGAGATCCTCCCCTCGTTATACTAGCTCGTACTAACCAACTCCTCTCGAAATACGCACCATCTCCCACTCTACACTTGATTCAGCAAGTGTGTCTAAAGTAACAACTGTGTCCACTCGTAGGGTGATCAAAAGAAACGTGACCAATAATACAGCTCAGGGTTAGGGTAATACAGGCTAAGTAACCAAAACAGCTCATTTTCGGACGGTGGTCAGACCGTCCTATCAAGGCTTAGAGGGGGTAGGAGGATAAGATGTTGGGATTTTGGCTTATTTGGCTCTGGTCGTCAAAGAAGCGCCATGACTCTCATCCCGAATCCGGCCTAGGTAAACCTCTCTATTTCGCCTCGAAACTAGTGGTATAAGTGTGTATAGCAACCAAGCTAAGTATAACCAAGGTTCTACGTGCACTAAAAGGGTTCGTATCGTAATAAAATAAAATCGCCCTGTACACATTACCCGGCTACTAAGACATTTACCAACTCCATCGTGAGAAACATGCATATAACGCGGTGTTAAACCGTGAAAAGTTTTAAAATTTTAAGCCACGAATTGACTCGAAACCGGACATCAACTAAGCATATCACAAGTACCGACACATTTATCAATCGAAACAATATAAAGCTAAGTCATATCCACCCCCCACTTCGAATGAAGCAATGTCCTCAGTGTGTAAATGAGATAGAAAAGAAGACTTAGCTTGTGAACCCGGCAGAAAGGCGCTATCGAATCTCGTAACAGCCTCGTGTAAGCATGACCCGAATCCCTATATCAAAGTAGACAGAAACAATGCAAAGCAAGCACCGGACATGGTCCTCGTGCCAAAATATATAATAGGGATATGGGGGTATAACAGTAATAAGGCCCTGTCACGTCAGAAAACTCGACACACAATATGTAACGCACAAAACGGATCATTATGGAAGGATAAAGAACCCCGACGGGTAAATCACAGGACATCTAAGCATAATAGAAAGGCCACAGAGGCACAAAATCATATAAAACATCAACGTACGTAGGCATACATCATCAAAGGCGAGTACAAGTAGCGCATACTCAAAAACCCCCAGATCACCTTTTATTCCAAACGATCTTATTATGGCGGGGTTGCCTCCCCAGCGCGCTTTGTTTTACGTCGTTGGCTCGACCGGGTGACTCTTAACAGACTCCAATCAAGACAAACTTAAACAACTCTAACAAACAGCATCACTCAGCACTTAAGCACGTAATCAACTCACCAAATTCGTGACTTATCAATTTAAGCATGCTCACATATATACCAAGTACAAACATCAACATAGTAGAGCTAATGAACGGCATACCTCGTTTAGCTCGTGATGCTGCCTCGGGCCATCCCACAACATCTTTCTTATCAACATGCACTTCCCCCAGCATTGGGATCAAAGGTAAGACGGGCGATCCTGATTCATTCTCTATCTCTATCTTTCTCTCATCGACGATATCATGTGAACTCACCGCCTTCTCTTTCAATGGGATCTTGCTTTCGTGCATGTGTAACTTTACGACTTCTGTTCTTGTAAACATTCAGTTTCTCTCTCTCGCCTCCCACGCCAAATGAAATATCTCCTTCCTTCACCCCAATATGAGCATCGCTCATGGTCAAAAGGGCCGACCAAGCAGGTTAGATGTTCTAGAGTCCATTTCCATGTCGAAGATCACAAAATCTATTGGGAAAACAAACTTACCTACTTGCACCAGGACATTTTCTGCTACCCCCATAGGCGTCCTCACTGACCTATCAGCCATCTGAAGGGTCATTCCAGTAGGCTCTAGTTCTCCCAACCCTAACTTCTCAAATAAGGCTCTAGGCATTAAGCTCATAGAAGCTCCTAGATCGCATAAGACGTTCTCGATCACAGTATTGCCTATGGTGATAGGGATGGTAAAACTGTTACGATCTCTCATTTTTGGGGGTATCTTACTATCATACACCGCCGAACACTCCTCCCTCAGCTTTACTACTTGATACATTTTCTCTCGACTCAATAACGCCCCTTTCAAACACTTGTAGTACGCCGGTACACTCGCGACCGCCTCTAGCAAGGGAACGTTAATCTCTACCTTCCTAAGAATGTCTAGGAACTTATTTTGACTATCAGTGAGAAAGTTCTTCCTAGGACATTTGGGTGGATAAGGCAGCGTACTCTCATCAAAATCAGGAGGGGGAGGAGGCATAAAATCATTCTTACCTCGAGCATTTGGCCGTGACGGTACGGCTGTAGCCTCTTTCCTGGCAGGGGTGCTCGACTCTTCCTCTTTAACATCTATCACTATGAAATAACGCTTTTTCGCTGACTCTTCCTTCTTTCTCTGAGTCTCTAGCTCTTCCTCTATTTCCATCTCTATCTCTTTCTTTGCAATTGCTATATCTCTCTTGACTGCCGCCAACTCTCTTCTCATTGCCTCTAACTCACTTTCGACCGTGCCCCTTTCCAAATCCTCAGCCTCATCTTCTTCATTTAGATAATTCTCTGCTTCGGTCACTTTATCTTTCTTTGACCAATCAACCCCTAGATCTCTGCTACTTCTAGTAAATACTGCATTCACTTCCCTCAGATTCTGTTTAGTATTGCTTGGGAGGCCACCACTCAAAATTTTCTTCAATGTATTCATGATTTGGCCCACTTGGGTTTCTAAGTTCCGGATAGCGGAGTGGGTGGCTACCTTTTGCTCCACAACATGCTTGTTCAGCTCAGATACGCTCCTGTCCAACTTTTCTATGAGCATTTCTGTGGAAGTCTATTGAGCACTAGAGTTATTCGATTGCTGATTATTTTGGTTGTTCTGGTGGAGATGAGCATTCGGATGCCGATAAGTGCCAGAATTATTGTTTCTGGGTGGCTGATTTGCTTGCTGATTACCCTAATGGCCCTAATTCTGGTTCCATCCTTGATTCTGCCCCCAATTCTGATTCTGCAGCGCTGTTGGCCTTGTGATTGAGAGTGCTGATTCTGGTTGTTCGGATAATTGCCTTGATTATTCTGGTAGTTCTGATTCTGGTCTCAAGGCCTATTGGATGAGCCTTGACTTGGCTTAAAGCTTTGACCCTGATTGGAATTGTGGTTCCAATTCTGATGGTGGTTTTGATTCCAACCTTGACCTTGTTGATTCTGATTCCAATTACCCCCACTGCCTTGTCCAACATAGCTCACATTATACTGTTGCTGATTCATATTCATCTGCCCCATCGCATACACATTCATCTTCTGCTGATCATTCTGGTTTCCAAACTGTTGTTGTGCTGGGGTAGATGTCAACTCATTAATGGGTAAGTGAAATTTTTCGATGATGTACACTCCAATGCCGAGTGTCCACCCCACAAAGTTGGCATTCTTGTGCCTTCTTTCTATCCAACTCCATTTGGTCCATCTTGAAGCACCATTTCTTGCATTTTGTCATGCATGGTGTCTCTATATCCAACTTTTCTTTCAAAGACATCACACTTTCCATTGGAGCCTTCTTCTTATTCCTAGATGACCCCATTGCCCTTCTCTCCATGACCATATTCTCAATCTGTCTCATAGCTTGATCCGGTGGAAGATTCATAATATCTCCGCCACTTGCGGCGTTCAGCTTGTTCTGGTCCACTGGCTCTAAACAATATGATTACCTACTCAACCGTGGAAAAACCGTGTGGAGGGCATCTTTTCAGGAGACCCCTAAATCTCTCATACGTCTCCTTCAGTGTCTCTCCCTCGAGACCATCAAACGAAGAGATTTCTTCTTTCAAATCCAGAATCTTAGCTGGAGGAAAGTACTTCCTCAGAAACACTCTCACCACATCCGCCCATGTATGTAACGAATCATTAGGCAATGAGTCGTACCAGTACTTAGCAGCCCCTTTAAGTGCAAACGGGAACACCATCATTTTTATCGCCTCGTCGCTAACCCCATTATACTTCATCGTCCCACAAATTTGGAGAAAATGATCCAAAATGTTCAAGATATTCGGGTTTTCAGTTGACTTCCGGTGGAACAAGGCATGTTCCCCCAACATGTTCAAGATATTTTGCTTTATGTCCATGTTGTTTGCATTGATTGGGGGCACACTGATTGGGTTGTTCCTCGTGACTTCCTGTGGTGTAGTGACGTAGTCTCGACAGACTCTCGGTTCCTGAGCTTGCTGAATTCTCGGGTTGAACCACCATTGTGGTTCTTTGTTGATTAAAGCTGCGCTGCATAGGTGGTTGCTGAGCATATGGGTTTTGGAACCCCTGTTGGTTTCCGTGATTCATTAGCATATGCAGTACTCAGTTTACAGTAGCTTGGTCGAATTTTGGTTCGAAGTTCTGGGCATTTTGTCTTCCCCTGTTCTGTCCAATACATGTTCTCTGATTAAATTGTGGGGTAATCAACTGCTGTAACACTGTATTGTCTCCCCCTAACTGTTCTACACGAGGATCTCTCGGTGGAGTTTGCAACGGCAGTGTTGCATTACCACTAGTAGTGTTCGAGGTTTTCCCTTGTGCATTATGTTCAATGAAGGGGTCAATGCTATCTCTACCGTTCGTTATATCATCCATTTCTTCAGAGGAATCTGAGACAGAGCTTTCTACTATCCCTTCTTCTTCAAACAGAGGGTTCAGACTAGCAATCAGGATCTCTCTTCGGCGTTGACTGTTTCTGTGGCGTGCAAAAGCTTCAATCTCTTCAATCGGATCGATAAGAGGTTGTTTTGAACTTCGGGTCATGCACTGTAAAATAGGAAACAACAAGAAAACGAAATAAAAACGACCTAAGGCGGTCAACTTAAAAGATATTAGACGTTACTCCCTGGCAACGGCGCCAAAATTCTTGATAGCAAAATACTTAACCGCTAACTTTCACCGACAGAGTATATTGTCAACGGGAGTATAATGGTCACAAGGTCGAATCCACAAGGAGTAATGTCTAAGTACCAAAGCTGACGTAGAACTTAGTTCAGGCCAAAATGATGGTGGGAGATATTATACTAATGCAGAAATAAAGATTATACTAACAAGTTTTATGATCCCACGAGTTACTTTTACCCCTTAGAAAGGACTAAACATGGAGCGTGTCTTACCCGACCTACCTATCCAATATAGTTTAACGACATACACGGGTGCCTACTCCTAATTCTAGTGATTAGCCTGAACAACTCGATCTAACCACCCTATGTGAAGTTAATTAATTCTCCCTTTAGAAAACTGATTAACCTAACATGATTACGCTCTAAAGTCGCTCGAGCAATGATGACAAACCTTGTAATGGAAACGGTCCTAACAACTAGGCCGAGTCTACGCAACTATCCCAAAACCCTTTTTCCCACATCTCACCGCAAAATGCATCTATAAGTTTGATGTGTGTGAGTGAACTAGGTAGCTACTCTAATTCAAGGCTGTTCTAATAAGTTTTAGGACGTGGATTAATCGTTTAAACATGATATTACGCACTACACAACTCCCTATCTCATCCCCCTTAGGGTTTTCACTCGGTTTCACATAATTCAGCTACACAACGGATTAGCTACTCATGATTACGCTAATAACAGAAATAAAGATCGAAATCATAACTAAAACAATAAAGTAAAAAGTATTCATTACCATATAACTGACAAAAATCTGATCCACAAAGTATTGAAGAAATAATTGCTCTAAAAGTCGAATCTTTGGAACGAAAACGTAAATCTAAGCTATAGAATGTATGTAGAATCAAAGGATGTGAACTAAGAAATCAACGGATCAAAGTATTTATCCTACACCAAAACCGCACCAAAATCACCCAAAATATGCCTAAGGTCGGCAAGAGTTGTCAAAGTGCTGAATGAGCTGCGTATTTATAGTGTAGGGTTGATTTTTGCTACTGTCGAAGGCAAACGCCCGTTTGCCTCCTGGCGAACGCCCGTTTGCCTGGAAATCTGGTTCTTGATTAGGGCTTGTTCTTCAGGGAATCAGCGTTTGTCTTCTCGTAAACGCTAGTTCATGGATCATGTCTTGAGGGAAAACGACCGATTGGATTGTCTTGAATGACCGTTTGCTGAATATGAGCTCAGTATTCGAGCTGAACCCATCCAAACGCTAGTTTGGGTGTAATGTGGATGCTTGTTTGGCATCTAAGCCAACTTTCAGTATCAAATGCCACTTCTGCAAACGCTCGTTTGAGTAGAGCAAACGCCCGTTTGCCTTGATTTCACTCCAAACTTGATTTTTCTCCACTTTCATTCTACTTTCGTGCCACGAACATGTTTATCACTCCAAAACATCGCCTTCCGGATCTTCAAGACACCTAAATCCTAAAATAACATATACGAACAAACACCACGCGTAATTCTGCAAGACAAAGGTGCTCGGAAAAAGAGGTAAATATCGTCAAAAAGGAGGAATTTACTATCGATATGACAGTTTAACCCCCCGTGCGTATAACTCTCGATATTACTCTTAATTAAGACTAATTCTACCCAAAACATGCCAGAATAGTGATAACTGAGAGTTAAACTGCACACCAAAGTACAGTAAAGTTGACTCCCATCACCTTCGTGAAAGGGATTATGGTAACTCCAACCGATAAGCTAAAGGTCCTACTTTTGCTAAGATCACAAAATGACCTACATATCGAGTGCTTAACTTGCCTTCCTGCACAAACCGTCCTACTGCTCTCATTGGAGACGCCTTTAGATACACTTTATCTTCAACTTCAAGCTCTAGCGGTCTTCTTCGTACATCTGCCCAGCTCTTCTGACTGTCTTAAGACATCATTAGGTTGCGACGAACCACTTCAATCTTCTTTTTGGCTTGCTGTATCAACTCTAGGCCTGTAATCTGTCTCTGTCCCACTTCATCCCAGAAAACTGGTGTTCTACACTTTCTTCAATACAGAGCTTAAAAAGGTGGCATCTGGATGCTGGCATGGTAACTATTGTTGTAAGCAAACTCTGCCGCTGGAAGGTATTCATCCCATGATCCTCCTACTTCTAAGACACACATTCTCAACATGTCTTAACTCAGTTCAGCCTAACTTCCACAATTATAACGTAACCTACAGGCATACTCCTATGGGGTCATTTACTTGCACACTTAACTCCTTTCGATCCCGACCTCCATCACTACGACATAAGCTTATTGAAGAACTTCAAGGATAATGACTCGGTATCTGGGATATGGCCGACACATTTTGGGTCCGAATTCGACATTACCTCAAATCATGTTTTGAAACAATTGGATATAAATCTATTTGGACCTGTTATAAATTCGAGTCTAAGTGGCAAGCATTATGTGATGTGCTGTGAATTATTTTCTCCTAGAACTTCCTAGAAAAATGGTGTTGCAGAGAGGAAAAAATAACTTTACAAGAGGAGGTAAGAACTATGCTTAATGAATATTCTTTTGGGTAAAGGCTGTCTCATGTGCTTTGTATTGAATGACAAGGATCGTCTTGACGAGTTTGCATCAAAGAGTATTGATTGCATCTTTGTTGGGTGCTCAGAGTAATCTAAGGCTTATAGGTGCTATATCTAATTCCGAGTCTAAAAAACCACTGAGTCCATATATGTTGAGTCTATTTAATATCCAAATGGTACTAATGATCTTCTTGAAGCTAATGAGCACATGGATGAAGCTACTTTTGAGCATAAGGACATTATAATAGATCCCAAAGATGAAGATGCATTTGAAAAACACTTCGATGATATATCTATACAAGAGGGAAATGAAACTGGCAACGAGGAAGTTCCCCAACCAGTATTTGCACAAGATTAAGATGAAGCTTTTCAAGAAGATGAATATGAGCATGAAACAACAACACATGGTCATGTGACCAAATGGAATCAAAGCCACAAAACTGATCTAATCATTAGTGATCCATCAATTGACATTCAGTCTATAAAAAGGTCATTTTATGTATCTTATTTAATGGATCTTCATAAACTGGTTTCTCTTGTAGAACCTAAAAATGTGCATGATGATTTGCTTGATAATGAAAGGATACGTGCAATGATAGAATAGATTAATCACTCTTAGAGTAATGATGTTTGAGAGTTAATACCTAGACCCTTTAAAGATAAGACCGTCATATGCGCCAAATGGGGATTCAAGAATAAACTGAATGAAAGAATTTACTAGAAACAAGGCTAGACTAGTTGCGCAAGGTTATAACCAAGAAAAATGTATAGACTATGATAAAATATTTACACCAGTTGCTAGACTTAAGGCCATAAGATTTCTCAATTTAGTTGCTTACATACTTGATTTAAACCTTTTCAAATGGATCTTAAGAATGCTTTTCTCAATGGTTTAATTGAAAATGAGGTGATTGTTAAACAACCACCCGTTTTTGAGGATCACTCTCATTATGATGTTGTTTTTAAACTTAAAAAAATTTTGTATGGTTTGAAACAAGCCCTTAGAGCTTTGGTATGAAAGAATGACCACTTTTCTGTTGTCTAAAGGTTTTCAAAGAGGTGGTGTTGAGAACACCTTATTTATAAAAATAAACAACATTCCGATTTTCTCATGGTATATATTTATAGAGCCCGGATCCGCGATGTGTGTATTACACAAGCAGGATCATGTTGTGATAAGGTAAAGAGGTTAAAACGACGCCGTTTTTTGGTTCCGAGCTAAGAAAAAACCTCAAACGACGTCGTTTACGTATCACACATGGTCTCAAAGACCGCACAATCGGCAGCGAGCACGTGACGATCCCAATTCTATATTTATATTGATGATATCATTTTGGATCCACTAATACAGATTTGTGCAAAGACTTTGAAAAGTGCATCCAAAAAGAATTTGAAATGTTTGCCAGGGGTGAACTTACTTTCTATTTAGGACTTCAAGTTAAACAAACTAATAAGGGAATACAACTTATTAATGCTAGGTATGTAAATGGCCTCTTCAAGAAGTTCAACTTTGAGCACCTAAAGCCACCCACACAACTCTTATGTACACATCCACTAAATGTGAGCTTGCAACTAATGATCTATCTTTCGATGCTCATCTTCACAAAAGCCTGATAGGGTCTTTGCTTTATATCACATTCACTAGACCTGACATCGGCTATTGTGTCTTTTTGTGCTATATTTCAAGCGAGTCCGAAGATCTGCCACTTCAAAGCTGTTAATGGAATCTTTAGATATCTATTACATGCACCTACCTTTAGGTTATGGTATACTAAGCATCTAAATTTGATCTTTATGCTTACAATGATGCATATTTTATTGGCACAATGAGATAATCCATCAAAACGATAAGCAGAAGCCCCCGATAGAGGTGTTCCTATCTCAAGCAGCTCAGATTAGCCTGACAGGCATAGTCCTTTCTTTTATTAAGTTCTAAATTTCATTGTATAGCGTTTTGATACATTGATTGAATTCTTTGTACAATGTTTTGTTTATAAATAAAGATCCTTTAAATTAAAAAAATAAGTAGATAGAAATATCATTAGTGGATCATTCCACTTTATATCAGATAATCTTATCTCATGGACTTTAAAGTGACATAGAGTACAACAGAAGTTGAATAAGTTTCATTTTCAAATCGCTATGCGCAAATTTTTTTGGCTTAAACAACAACTACATGACTTCTCACTTGTTGTACACATTGTCAAATTCTATTGCGATAGCACATATAGTATAAATCTTTCAAAGAACACAATTCACATTCAATGGCTACACTCATATATTCATATAAGATATCATTTTCTTAAATGTTCCGATGGTAACATTTCAGTTGAGTCTATCCATACTGAGCTGCAAATTGCTGATATATTCACCAAACTCTTTACTCAATCTTCCTTTGAGAGTTTGAGAGATAAGTTGAATTTGAATCCTTTATAAGCTTTACTTTTGATCATTTTCTAACTAAGGGGAAGAATATTTTATAACTATCATTGTGTATTTCAAATGATTTCAACATTGGCATCCATTTCGAGCTGAGAAATGATTATTCCACAACATATGTGTACAACAAAGTGTCACAACAACTTTTTCATCATTGATTTTTGGGACCCATTTGAATCAATAGGTCCTACATCATAATCAATGGTCAAAAATGTGTTGTGAAACTTTATTTGCATTATCATTGTTAACAGCATTATCACTACTCTTTCGAGCTTAAAATAGTTTTTAAAATGTTCAACAAGTCTATGTCTAAGGGGGAGCGTTTGCTCTTTTGTGCATCTAAAGTCTTAGTCAGTTCAAAACCAGCTCAACCCATCATGATGACCTTTCTATGCTGAAATTTGTTGGCTTACATGTTTATATGTTTTGTGACCGCAACTTGCTCTCATATGCTTATTTGTTTGTAACCTAAGGTTAAGGGGGAGTATACTTGAGTCTTGCATCTACTATAGCTTGTTCATATGCTCATTCTACGGATTCGACTATTTGGAATCGAACGCAGATTCACGATTTGGCTACATCACTCCTTCAGTTAAGAATTCGTTATTTTTGCAAATATGACGTCTGAAGAATATCAAATGAGATGTCAAACAAAAAGAACGAGAGAATAGAAAAGCAGGTGAAAGAATAATGATTTTTGAAAGGAGGGTATTTTCATACCTATACATTATCCTCGATCGAATTTGAGTCAGAAATAATTTTATTATGACCGAATTTGAGTTAGTATGTTTGTTTTTTTTTTTTTTCGAACTCAATATTGGTCAAAATTACAATTGATACTTTTCAACATCATGCCAAACCGAATTTAGATAAGACAAGAATGTTGGTTTTTTTTACATCAAAATTACAATGGTAGTCCATAAACTAATCAACATCATGCCTAACCGAATTCGATCAGGATGTTGGTTTTTTCTACACCTAATATCGATCGTAACGCATAATTGATACTTTCGACTCAAATTTGGTCCGTAAACTAGTCAATATCTTATCTAAAATTGAGTCCTGAATCAATTCATGAAAAATTAAATGATAAAAATACAAATAAAAATATAGGTGCGTTAAGATTTTTTAGTGTGAAAAGACTTCTATTTTGAAAAACAATTTTTTTAAAAAAATCATTTTCATAAACGAAAAGTGTGATTAAGATGATGTGAAATTCACTGGTGGCGCCTGAGAAGAAAGAGGCAAAGAGGCTTTGGGCCCCCCGATTTCTATATTTCAAAATTCTCCAATCTTATATACTAGTTTAAAATAAAATTAAACATATTTTAAATCGTTGAACATTTTAAAAAAAAATTCGTTTGAATAAAATGAGGGCATGCATATTGTTGTTCCGGTAGATCGAATGAGGGATTATTGATATTTTCCGTGGCTATAGAGCGTGGATTCAATGATGCCCTTAAAGCTTCGGAATTTACTCAACAAATGGAGATTGAACCACTTATTGGTGAAAAAAAGGCAAATCCAGATAAAAAGGCATTTCGATGAGGTTTTAAGTGAAGGAGCCGTGTTTTCTGCAGAAGAGAGTTTCAGAGTGCAATACTTCATGTATATAGTTGACAAAGTTATTTTGGTTGTATGAAGAAAATTTTGGCTTCCTGTTTGATTTGAAAATGTGCTTCGATGATAAAAATTTGAAAAGTTCTTGTGACAATCTTTCAAATATTTTGACACACAATGGAGAAATTGATATTGACGGGAAAGATTTCTACATAGAGTTGCAACTTTTTAAACATAATTTCCATTTGAATTTGGAGAACCCATCCAAGTCTTGAATTATTTAAAACGTCAAAATGGTTGTTTTACAAACACAGAGATCGCTTACCGAATCTTGTTGACTATTCTAGTTGCCGTTGCATCAGGAGAAAGAAGTTTTTCGAAGTTAAAGTTAATAAAGAACTATCTTCGAAGTACAATGTCACAAGATCGTTTGAATGGACTCAAAGAATGATATCGATCGAGAAGAATATGGTTGATGAAGTTGATTATTCTACATTGATAATTGATTTTGCTTCTAAATATGCTAGAAGAACGGTGTTGAAGTCAGATTTTGCATTTAAAATTTGTGTCGATTTACCTATGAATTTGAAATAAAATGTTTTTTTTTTTTATTTTTACAATTTTTATTTATGATTCTCTATCGGAAAAAAAATTGTTCTTCAGATCTAAAGGACCTTGTCCGACAAAATGGCCTTGGGCCCCGAATCTCACAGGCCGGCTCTGATTTGAATGTAGAGATTACGTAGACTTTTAATGAGTAAATATATCGTTTTCCTTACAGCAAATATGCCAGTTCACTAAACTTACGAGGGTACTCCAAAACCTCCGGCTTAAATAGTCAGACCAATATTTTCTAAAATATATTTATGATTTAATGTTTTTAAATATTTATATGCTGATGTGTTGTTGAATGATAGTCAATTAACAGCATATACATGTTTTTCGAGTTGTTGATCATATAATTGCAGTACGATAAGCTTAGTTGTGGTCTCTACTTTATACTAAGCATATATAGCAGTAGAAGTGTAATATTTCGAGTTCATTCCATTTAGTAATTCAAGTTCATTCAAGTAGTTTTTGGAATCATAAAAGCTCAGTTGAATCGCGGAAGAGTTGAAGAAACCTGCAACGTCCCGCTCCCGGATACCGAGCCCTTATCCGGAAGAGAAACGTTCGGCGTGTATAGCATTAAATAAATCTAATATTATACGCAAGCCTCTACTTCGTCGTATCAAATAAAAACAAACGAAAGCTAAAAAGACTCGGGTAAAAACATAAATGCTACTAAGAATGGAAATTTACCATACTAAAGATGGATAGTTAAATTGCAACGACGAAAAACCCAAAGACTTATACGATACGAGGTCTTAAAAGTACTAACCAAACTTACAAAGATCTTAGAAGTAGAAGTACAACAAGCCTATGAAAAAGAATACAACTAGTCTAGTACAACCTTTACATGGAAATAAACTAAAAGCTTCGTCAAGGCATCAATGTCCTCAAAAGTCGTCATCTACGCTTGGTCAACCTGTTCATCTTCTCACCCACAATGCATACAAAAGAAAATGCAAATGAGGTAAGTACAAAGTACTTAGTAAAAGTGAGAAGCTAATGAATAACTAAGTTCTACAACAAAAGATTATTTATTATTTTCAGGTTATCTTTATGAGACCGACTCAATCTAGGGTTCACTCCATGTCCATCAACATGTCGTGGCTATACGTTTCTAACTTAGCTTATCTTGGTTACGTCATCACTCAAGAGGACTATGCATGATGTGTATCCATCACGAGATATATTTGCCAACTACGGTGAATGGCACCGATAGTCCCGGGATCTGCCCGGTATGCATACACGTTCGATGAATTTCCTCCACTACCCTTCAGCCTTTTGAGCCAGTAGCGTTGTTCACCTTTTATGAACGTATCGTATCGCAGATATGAATTGGTGCCTAACCGCGAATAGGTGACGTTTTATCTTTTACTACAACGTATGTAACTTTATTGTGTATTAACTAGCCACCTAAGTGTTTTCAAGTAAGCTCCCTCACATACACTACTCTCTTTTCTAGACCACTAGACACGGACAAGGCCTAACAATTACACAGACATTGATGAGCTCTAGTTTATCAAAGCACAAGCCCTTTCATGCTCTTCCGATGGATCCGAACTTCAACTCCCTTTAAGAGTACATTCGGTGCCGAAACTAAGCGAATCGGAAGTCAATCGAAGCTTGTTAAGGTTTAATTAATGTTATAAGACCAAAGGATAACAATTAGAATGTACTACAGAACCCTTAAACACTTAATCGATTCCGAACCCAAACCAAACACGTTTATCAACAAATTACTCAGAAAAACAGCAATAGAACTCAACTCAAATATACCAAAAATATCACATCTCATTAATTACAGCTTAGCATGAATTCTATCACCAAACAACACCAAAACTCACTGGAACTCAACCTATCATTATAAAATTATAATTACTCATTAGGAAGAGTCTCTTACCTTAATTGCCAGCAAAACCGATCCAAAACCTTCAAGATACTGCTGATCATCTAAGCCTTCAACTCGAAACCAAATTGATCAACAGGTAAACCTAAAAATCCTATCTTTCTTGAAAATCCCGAATGAAAAAGTGTGTAAAACTGAATATTACCTGAATTAAATGCTGAGAACCTATTTTTAGAATGATCTACGCTCCAAGACGATCGTTTTGACTACTCATGGCTAAAAAACAGAGCCACAAATTAAAAGATACGAATTTTTGAATTACCTTCAAGTTTTATTTCATTTTAATTAAATCCCTTTTAGTTAAATAAATAGGATAAATAATAATTAGGTCATAGTGAAATTACCCAATTACTACTTTACCCTTTCTAAAAAGTCGGGATGTTACATTCCTCCCCCCTTAAGAAGAGTTTCGTCCTCACAACTCGAACGTAACTGGGAGGTAATTGAACTCTGGACTTTACAAAGTGTCTCGTTCCTCTAACTCTCATGTCGTCTCTGCCGTTGTGTGACTGTTTCTCTGAACGAAGAGTAGTTGTACATCTTCGTTCTTAACTTTCTTCTCCTACCGTTCTAAAGTGCACTTGATTACTCCGCATATTTCAAGATCTCTTCAACCACTTCAAGGTCCATGCTTGCTTCCATATCCAAGTCGGTTAAACAATTTACTTATCTTTGACATATGAAAGGACGTCTTTATATACGCTTCATCTTCAACTTCAGCTTTAACGGTCTTCTCCCTACACCTGCCCAACTCTTATGTCTGTCTTGAACCATCTTGAGGTTGCGATGATCCACTTCAATCTTCTCATTAGCTTGACGTATCAACTCTGGTCCCGTATCCTGTCATCGCTCCACTTCATCCCAGAATACTGGCGTTCTTCACTTTTCTCGAGGTTGAGTTTGAAATGTTGACATCTGGATGTTGACATGGTAGTCACTGTTGTAGACAACTCTTCTATTTCTAACTCCACAAAAGGCCATCAGTGGTTCTGCTCCAGCTTTTTGTATATCTTGGTTGCTCTAGGATGATTGCAACTGCTATCTTGTGGCTTCATTCATCACTTCGACACAAACTTGTTGTAGAGCCGCAATGATCCCAGCTAAAGAACTTCTGAGTTTCGTTGGGATAGAGAACATGCATTTTCCATACTTTCTCTCTGACAATCTGTTCCAATGCTTATGCCAATAAAGGTTAGCTTGGAAACACAAACAGAGTTTGAAGGTGACAGATTGAGCACCAGGAAGACTAAACCATTTAGAAATCCAAAGAGGGCAGAATCTCAACATTCCAGAGCTTTAGAGACAAAACGAGTACACCAAAAGGTCTCAGAATGAAATAAAAGGGAACTTGTCAAGGAAAAATCAAAGTCTGCATTATTCAAACAAAGGTTATTTCAAGATTGAAAAGGAGATAGAGTTTTCCTCATGACAATGTAAGGGAAAAATCAAAAGTTTGAGAAAGTAAGCGATAAACATTTTTCAAGTGAATGGGAAAATACACTTAAGAATTGTTGGATAAAGTTTGGCTTTGAAGAATTAACTCAAACTTTCAAATGAAGTATGAAAGATCATTGATGATCCAATTCAAAGTTTCAAGATTGCACCACTCGAGAGGAATAGCACACTGCCGAGGAATAAGGGCTCAAGGCTATCCCTTGTGTGGAAAAGAAAAGGTTAAAACAAAATAGACTTTCAACCAGTATGACAAAATTGTAATAGAAACGCCAAAATAGAAGATGGAAGTTCAAAAGGTGTATCTGGCGGTTTATGGCTATAAATGGCCTGAAAGAGAGTTAAAACTGAAAAGGTACAAGGTGCATTAATCGGAATTGGAGAACAGAAGTTTAGGAATTCAAAAGTTGATTGGCTAAATAGGTTCGGAAGGCACCTTGGCAAAGACTACCTTCTGCTTGAAACTGGTTTAGCATAAATTGCAAGAAGGTTAAAGATAGGTAACTAAAGAAGGATGTCAATGTAAGATCCAACTGGTAAGAAGATGAGATCCATACCTTGAAATAACAAGTAGCATTAGATAGATTACAAAATCAACACTACACTTAGGAGGGAAGCTGAGAATAAACACAAGTAAAAAGAACGTTCTGACATTAAAAGGTTCAGTCAAATTTGTACTTGAAAAGAGGAATGGGGGTGCAACAATGCAGAGTTAGAGGGAACTTGTTCCTTGATTTGACAAGTAAGGAAGCATTGATTTGTTCAAAAGAAAAACTTATGGAGATATGTTTCTTAGGTACTTCACGACAACAATTGAAGAGGATTTGTTGAGCTTAAAGATCTCAAGTGAGGGATTACATGAGAAATATATTACCAGAAAAGGTATAATTACAAAAGGGCATTGTAACGCCCCGTTCCCGGATACCGAGCCCTTATCCGGAAATCGACGTTCGGCACATATATAAATAAAATTTAATTCATTTATATATGTAAGCCTACAATCAATACAATCAAAGCATGGAATTTAATGCTCGGGTAATGAATATCCATAAAGATACTAGAATACGAAAAGGTACTAAAAGTCGAAAGTGTATCAAAACAATACAAGCTGAAATCCTCGAAAGTCCAAACGAAATACTATGAAATAAGAAATAAAGATGATCACACGTCATCCCAAAGTACTATGAACAAAGTATATAAAAATAGTGCAACAATTCAAATGTAAACAAAAGTGCGAAGAATGAAATATCAAGTTCGAGAGATCCTCCTCAGGACATACTCCTCAAATACTAGACGTACTCGCATTCGCCTTCTCACCCCAAGCACATATAACAAAAACATGCACAAGGGTAAGTATATAATACTCGAGTAAGGAAGAGAAATGCGTTTAAGCTTAGAATATATATAAGATTTATTATCAAGTTTCTATTAAAAGGCAAAGACAGACTCGATTCTACGCATAAAGGTTACATCTCCCATTATGCCTAAAGCAGTAACTACTTAGCTTATCTTTGTTACAACATGCTATCAAGGTGGAGCGTGACATATTGAAATCTTCAGATACAATAACCCGAACGCATCTTGAAATCTTGAGGATACAATAACCGGTTCCGATAGTATGAACATACGGCGATGCCTATAGGCTGTGAGCCGATAGGACACTCACTTTGATTTGTCTGTTCACACATCACGCTATAGATCTTCGAGGATCTACCCAAGACCACATGGTGTTTAATCTTTTATCTAGCAAGTTGTGTAGTATTAGGTGATTAAGCGGCCCTCTAGTTCATTTAGATAACACTCCTTACCGACACCACTCATCATGATCAAAAGACCAATTCTAGCCTAAGTAAGGTTTAATGGTGTTATAATAAAATAATAATACGTTTACAAAGGTTTAAGGTTGATTAAACAACCCTAAACGATAGTCGAAAGCCAATTTAAACAAGTGGGAGACCGGCTCCCAGGTGGGCGCCCGTCTGAAAGGAAGGACCAGCACGCCCGTCGAAGGCTCTGGGCGCCCGTCCAAAAAGTGGGCGCCCGTCCGGACATCCCCTTCCAATCCTGTATCAAAAAACTGCACCTCAGACGCCCGTCCGAGGATCCCAGACGCCCGTCCAAGGTTGGACGCCCGTCCGAAAACCAGACGCCCGTCGTCGTCCCGGGAATTTCGAAAAAATCAAACGCGATCCTTCATCGTTTTCCTTCGGTTTTCAATCCAAAACCCAATCTTTTTTTAACCAAACTCCATCTAAATAATCTACCAACCATACCCAACATCAACCATATCATAGACATCAATTTAACGCAATTGAAAAACCTCAAAACAACAAGAAATCAACACAAATACCACATATTTCAAAACTGAAAGCGTAAGGGTTTCTCCTTACCTTCTCTGCCTAAAACTCAGAAATGGCTGCTGTGCCTAGTACCGATGCAAAGCTCTCGTCACGAGGATTCTAACGGTATGCTACGATCTGAAAGCGGAATAGAAACGAGGGAGATATCAAGGGTGAAATTCGACGGATTACAAGGCAAAACGAATTTAGCTTCAAACTCGTCGAAACACGTAAACCATAACTCCAAAACGACTAATCTTCTTCACAGGTAAATTGGTATCCACACGATCCTTGCGTTCCGTAGAATGTTTTTCCTTGAGGAGTCTGCATAAAAGCGACGGATTAGCTTCAATTTTGAAACCTTCTCCCACCCTCTTTCTTCCCCAATGTTTGCGTGCTACTCGATGAAGAAACCGTTTCCTCTCTTTTGTGTGGCGATTAATGGGAATTAAGGAGTTAATTCCCAATTAAATCAATCCCATTAATTTCCTTAATTCTTTATTTCAAAAAATTCTTTTATTTCCTTTTCTTTTAAATCCAAAGAATGATAAATATAATATTCCGACTTTTCGTTAAAAGACGGAAATGCCCTTTCCGAAAAATCGGGATATTACATTCCTCCCCCTAAGAGGAGTTTAGTCCTCGAAACTTGAAGCGTACTCAGTAAATCCAAAAACTCCGAAATTCGTTGACCATATCACCTTCAACTTCCCAAGTTGCTTCCTCAGTGTATGATTGCTCCATCGAACAAGAACCAATCGAACCATCTTCCTCTTAATCATCTTTTCTTTCTGTTCGAATCTTAATCGGCTTTTCATCATAAGCGAGGTTGTCTGAAGTATCTCTGGATCCTTTGTAGACTCAACCTCTGTCTTCGTCAAACACTTCTTCAACATCGAAACATGGAAGGCGTTGTGAACTCGGACATAGACTAAGCAAGCAAGTCTATAGGCTAAAGGTCCAATCCTCTCCGAGAATTTCAAAAGGTCCAACATACCTCGGGCTCAACTTTCCTTTCGACCAAAGCGCTTTACTCCTCTCATTGGTGATGCCTTCAAGTAAACACGATCACCAACCTCAAACTCAAGCGGTCTCCGTCGACATCCGCCCAACTTTTACGCTGTCTTGAGCTATCTGCAGATTTTTCTTCACTAATCGAACCCTCTATTTGGCTTGCTCAACTAACTCTCGGCCTAGTAAGTTGTTTCTCTCCCAACATCATCCCAAAACAAAGGCGCCCTGCATCTTCTACCATACAAAGCTTCAAAGCGGTGGCATGCCTATGCTCGCGTGATAAGCTGTTGTTGTAAGCAAACTCATGAATGGTAGATAATCTACCCAAGATCCGCCTACCTCAAGACACATGCTCTAAGCATATCCTCAAGTGTCTGGATAGTCCTCTCAGATCGACCATACATGCGAGGATGGAACGCTGTTGTACTCAAATCCAACCGGGTACCAAAAGCCTCTGTAAGCTCTCGCCAAAACCGATTGACGAACCTCGAATCCCGATCGAAACAATGGAGACGGAACTCCATGAAGCTTCACTATATTGTCCATATATAGTTCCGTCATCCTTGCCAAGGGCATATTCATCTTGAAAGGCAAGAAATGAGCCGACTTGGTTAATCTATCAACGATCACCCAAATAGAATCATGTCCACCCTTCGTCTTAGGTAAACACGAAATAAAGTCCATGGTGATCTTTTCCCATTTCCATTACGGGATATCTAATGACTTAAGCATCCCGCTGGCTTCCTATGTTCAACTTTTTCACTCTCTGACAGACGTCACACTCAGAAACAAACTTAGCAATCTCTAGCTTCATTGAGGGCCACCAAAATCTTTCTTTCAAATCCCTGTACATCTTGGTAGAACCCGGATGCACTGCAAAAGTAATCTTGTGTGCCTCTTCCATAACTCTCTGTCTCAAATCTCCAACATTAGGCACACAGAGGCGATCCACGGTACCCAGATTTCCACTCTGATCCAACACGTAGCCAACTGTAGGCTTCTCTCTTGCAACTCTCTTCAAGTCAACCAAAACTGCGTCTTCGTCCTGCTTTGCTCTGATCTCATCCATCAACTCTGATCTAGCCAACAACGGTCTTTTGCAAAGCCGACGGTCCTCAATCGATCAAATCGCTAAAGCGCAAATCATCAACCCCTGCTTTGTGATAGCCTCAACTTTGGGCTCCAAAACCTTTGGTTTCCTACTCAAGGCATCTGCTACTACATTTGCCTTCCCGGATGGTCTTGAATGTCTAGGTCATAATCCTTCACGAACTCTAGCCATCTCCATTGCCTCATATTCAAACTCTCTGGGTGAAGAAATACCTTAAACTCTTGTGGTCGGTGAAGATTCTAGCCTTGACTCCATCTGAGATAGTGCCTCCAAATTTTCAATGCGAAAACCACTGCTTTGCCAACTCTAAGTCATGTGTGGGATAGTTCTTCTCATGTACTTTCAATTGCCTAGATGCATAGGCAATGACCTTTCCTCCACTGCATCAACACACAACCTAGACCACCTTACTCAAGCGTCGGTGTAGACATCATAATCATCGAACACCTCGGTGCGCCAATCACTGGTGTTTGTAGTTAACTTTGTCCTTTAACAACTCAAATGCTAACTCACACTCGGGTGTCCAATCAAACTTGGTGTTCTTACGTGTAAGTCCGGTGAGTGGAGTAGCTATCCTTGCGAAATTCTTCATGAACTTTCGTAGTAACCACCAAACCCGAAAGCTCTCGACCTCAAAGCGTAGTCGGTGTAGGCCAACTCTTAATCGCCTCAATCTTGTTTGGATCAAACTGAATGCCATCACCTGAAATGACATGACCCAAGAAGCTCACTTGGTCCAACCAAAAGTCACACTTGGAAAACTTTGCATACAATCGCTCCTTCTTCAACGCGTTTCCAAAACAATCCGTAGATGTTCCTCATGCTCCGCCTCATCCCACAGAGTATACCAAAATATCGTCAATAAAGACAATCACAAACTTATCTAGGTAAGGCATGAAGACCATTGCATCAAATCCATAAATGCGAGATGGAGCATTAGTGAGTCAAAAGGCATAACAAGGAACTCATAATGTCCATATCTAATCTTGAATGTTTGTCTTGAATATCTCGCCACTTTAACTTTTAGCGATGGTAGCGACCGCAAATCAATCTTTGAAAACACTTTCCGACCTCATGAATCGATTGAACAAATCATCTATCCTCGGTAGTGGTACTTATTCTTGATAGTCAGATTGTTCAAAGCCCCAGTAGTCAATACACATCCGCATCCGCCATCCTTCTTCTTCACAAACAAAAGCGGTGCTCCCTAAGGTGAAGTACTAGGGTGAATGATGTTCCTTTCTAACATCTCCTTGAGTTGAGCCTTCAACTCCTTCAATTCAGCCGGTGCCATCTGTATGGTGCCTTGGCAGCCCCTGGTGCCGCCCCAGGACTAATTTGTATCTCAAACTCAATGGCCCTGTCTGGCATGTTCCCTGGCAACTCATCTGGAAAAACCTCTGGATAATCTCTGACCACTCTAGTATCTTCCAACTTAGGCTTTGCTTGTTCCACATCCACTGCGTACAACAAGTAGCCCTCACATCCTTTCGACATGCCCGATGGCCTTGACCATTTGAAATGATAGGATGTCTCTTCTTGCTTGGCCTGTAAACGTTCCCCTGATAAGTCTTATCTGCTTTCCCCGGGACTCTGAAAGTAACTCTCTTGGCCCTACAATCTAAGTGAACATAATTCTTGGATAGCCAGTCTATCCCAAGAATCGCATCAAAGTCTGAGAAATCCATAACCGTGAAGTCACTTTAATCGATAAGGTCCAACCTGAACATCCACTTGTGGTATCATCTTAACCACCTTATTTACCTTGCCTAGGGGTGTAACAATCTCCATAGTATCTCTCAAATGCTCCATAGGTAAATCTAGTTTCTTAGCAATCCTAGAGGACACAAAGGTGGTTGAAGCTCCTGTATCAAATAAGGCCCTGACTACTAGATTGCCTACTCTTATCATACCTATCATGCATTTGTCCAATTAACTAAAGTTACAACATGTTCCAAGCATGCTATAAATAACTCAAAAGGACAAAATCAAACATAAAAGTTACCTGAGATCACATCATCCTCTGGCTCAAACTCTCTGGCATCCATAGCAAACATCTGCACCTGCTTACTTGGACCTGCTCTGCTAGGCTGACCTGCCTGAGCACTGGCTACCCTGCGTGGACAACTCCTGGAGTAATGACCCTGCTCGCCACAAAAGAAACAACCTGAGGTAGCTGGTGGCCTAGCTGCCGGTGGAGCGCCAACTGGTGGTCTAGTTGCCGGTGGCCTGACTGCTGATGGGGCACCAACCGGTGGTCTAACTGCTGTCTGTGTGGGAAACCTCTGAGCTCGCCGCTGCGAGCCCCTCGCCATCGCTTCGATGGTCCCGAAACTGCGTTTCTGACCCACTGTAACTTTCTTTCTAAAGGTCTCGACTTCTAAAGCTTTATTCAATGATTCGCCATGTTGTTCCTTCAGAAGTAAAGCCTGCATACTGCTGAATCTCATCGCGCCAAACCGCCCTTCTAACGGGCCATTTTTCGTTCTTCCACTTGCATCAACTCCGGATAAAATCTCCTAACTCATTGAACCGATTTGTATCTTGGGACTTTGTCATTTGATCACCTTGCTGAAGTTTCAGAACCGGCTAGCCTTTTCCGCTTGTACCGTTGCCGAAAGTACTCGTTGTAGAACATGGCTTTAAAAGCCGCCCAATCTGTTACCTTACCGCTGCTACTCTGAACCGCATCTATCCAAGCCTCGGCCGAGCCCAAAAGAAAACCGACCGCTAACTGGGCCATCTCTGTCTCAGGAACGCCTATATTCTGCAAGATTTCTCAAAACTTCGATCCATTCCTCGGCCTTGGTATGTTCCACATTCCCATAAAAATCTTGCATACGTTTTCTCCTCGACCTAGTGTGCCAATCATCGATGGTCTTGACTCAACAACCGGCCTAAGCGGTGGGTAAACCGGAGGGTAACCATAAGGTATCTCTTTATTCTTCTTGAACCGGTGGCTGAAAGGCGATGATAGACGAGGGATAACCGAGGGTACCGCGCTGCTCGATTGATAGTAATCACGAGCTGATGCTCACTGATAAGGAGGATACTGCGGGTGCTGCGGAGGATACGGCGGAGGGTACTGTGGGTCTTTGAAAACCATACCGAGGATAGCTTTGCTGCAGCGATTACTGTGTCTTTGGTGGTGGAATAACAACCGTCCTCTCTTGAAACCGCCCCGACTGGGTTGATCTGAAGAAGGCCAAAGTGACGCTGCATGGTTAACCACAGGTGGAGGAGGTGGTGGTGGAGTCTGATGTTGATCCTGCTCCGGCTCAGGTGAAGGTGTAGCTGTGCGAGGCGGCGGCGACAAACTGCGACGACCCCAGAGGTTTCACCCCTCTCAGACGTCTTGATTACCAAGAGCCAAAGTCCTCGATCTTGTGTTTCTAGTCATCCTGACAACCAAGAGAACCAGAGTGTTACTAAGGATCTAAGGATAAGATTGAGTTAAACTCAAAGAATAGAAGCCTAAGGAACACGTATCTACGATACCAATCAGTAACGCCCGTTCGGATACCGAGCCCTTATCCGGAAATCGACGTTCGCACATATATAAATAAAATTTAATTCATTTATATATGTAAGCCTACAATCAATACAATCAAAGCGCGCGGAATTTAATGCTCGGGTAATGAATATCCATAAAGATACTAGAATACGAAAAGGTACTAAAAGTCGAAAGTGTATCAAAACAATACAACTGAAATCCCTCGAAAGTCCAAACGAAATACTATGAAATAAGAAATAAAGATGATCACACGTCATCCCAAAGTACTATGAACAAAGTATATAAAAATAGTGCAACAATTCAAATGTAAACAAAAGTGCGAAGAATGAAATATCAAGTTCAGAGATCCTCCTCAGGGACATACTCCTCGAAATACTCGTACTCCTGTTCGCCTTCTCACCCCCAAGCACATATAACAAAAACATGCACAAGGGGTAAGTATATAATACTCAGTAAGGAAGAGAAGTACGTTTAAGCTTAGAATATATATAAGATTTATTATCAAGTTTCTATTAAAAGGCAAGACAGACTCGATTCTACGCATAAAGGTTACATCTCCCATTATGCCTAAACTGTAACTACTTAGCTTATCTTTGTTACAACATGCTATCAAGGTGGAACGTGACATATTGAAATCTTCAGGATACAATAACCCCGGAACGTATTGAAATCTTCAGGATACAATAACCGGTTCCGATAGTATGAACATACGGCGATGCCTATAGGCCTGCAGGCCGATAGGACACTCACTTTGACTGTCTGTTCACACATCACGCTATAGATCTTCAGGATCTACCCAAGACCACATGGTGTTTAATCTTTTATCTAGCAAGTTGTGTAGTATTAGGTGATTAACTGGCCCTCCTAGTTCATTTAGATAACACTCCCTTACCGACACCACTCATCATGATCAAAAGACCAATTCTAGCCTAAGTAAGGTTTAATGGTGTTATAATAAAATAATAATACGTTTACAAAGGTTTAAGGTTGATTAAACAACCCTAAACGATAGTCGAAAGCCAATTTAAACAAGCTGGGAGACCAGCTCCAGGTGGACGCCCGTCTGAAGGACCAGACGCCCGTCTGAAGGCTCTGGACGCCCGTCCAAAAAGTGGACGCCCGTCCAGACATCCCCTTCCAATCCTGTATCAAAAAACTGCACCTCAGACGCCCGTCCGAGGATCCCAGACGCCCGTCCAAGGTTGGACGCCCGTCCAGAAAACCGGACGCCCGTCCGTCCTGGGAATTTCCAGAAAACTGAAACGCGATCCTTCATCGTTTTCCTTCGGTTTTCAATCCAAAAACCCAATCTTTTT
The DNA here is from genome assembly GCA_026214975.1 of Gentiana macrophylla. Classification (NCBI taxonomy): domain Eukaryota; kingdom Viridiplantae; phylum Streptophyta; class Magnoliopsida; order Gentianales; family Gentianaceae; genus Gentiana; species Gentiana macrophylla. The sequence goes on from CM047806.1 coordinate 30,877,704, forward strand.
TAACCAAACTCCATCTAAATAATCTACCAACCATACCCAACATCAACCATATCATAGACATCAATTTAACGCAATTGAAAAACCTCAAAACAACAAGAAATCAACACAAATACCACATATTTCAAAACTGAAACGTAAGGGTTTCTCCTTACCTTTCTCTGCCTAAAACTCGAAATGGCTGCTGTGCCTAGTACCGATGCAAAGCTCTCGTCCACGAGGATTCTAACGGTATGCTACGATCTGAAAGCGGAATAGAAACGAGGAGATATCAAGGGTCGAAATTCGACGGATTACAAGGCAAAACGAATTTAGCTTCAAACTCGTCGAAACACGTAAACCATAACTCCAAAGCGACTAACCTTCACAGGCGAAATTGGTATCCACACGATCCTTGCGTTCCGTAGAATGTTTTTCCTTGAGAGTCATGCGATAAAAGCGACGGATTAGCTTCAATTTTGAAACCTTCTCCCGACCCTCTTTCTTCCCCAATCTTTGCGTGCTACTCGATGAAGAAACCGTTTCCTCTTTTTGTGAAAATCGATTAATGGGAATTAAGGAGTTAATTCCCAATTAAATCAATCCCATTAATTTCCTTAATTCTTTATTTCAAAAATTCTTTTATTTCCTTTTCTTTTAAATCCAAAGAATGATAAATATAATATTCCGACTTTTCGTTAAAAGACGGAAATGCCCTTTCCGAAAAATCGGGATATTACAGGCATGAAAGGGTCTGAACATCAAACATGGCATGCTGGAGGATAGAATCTTGGTTCTTGTTTTATAACGGTAAAAGAAACAACAATATTAACTTTACAAACATTCTACCATGAGACATATCCTAGAGAAAGATCGCTTCGGAAACCTTCTAAGACATAACTCCCGTAACTTGCTACACTCTTAGCCTAAACCTCAGTCAAAGAGGTGAGGATCCCTTTTTGGTGGCTGTGTACGATATTTACTCTTCTGACATTATCAATTTGTACAGCCCAAACAAAAAGGAATTTGAGCATGATCCAAAGAGAAAATATTTAGATACTGGAGTTTCTTATGTGATATAAATATATTAGAATTTTTGGATGAGAGTGAGTTGGTCAAAAACAATTATTTTTGCCAATTACACAAGCTGTCTGAATTTTCTGATTAATAAACACTGATTTAAATTGCTGATTATTATCAAACAAAAAGGAATTTGAACTTGATTCCAAAATAAAAGTTGTAGATAAAATTGTTGTCTGCAACATATCAAAAATCCAGGTCATTTCAATATGTTTAACCTGTTCAAAACAGAAGAAGAAGTGAGGTGCTGCTGCAAATTTTCTGGACAGAGTGTCCGGCAATAACATGGATTTTCTGAACAATCCATAAAGATTATCGAATCAATGTAAAAATATAAATTGTAGATAAGACAGTAATCTACATTGATGAAATTTTTTCAGAATTTTCGGAACAGGGGAACAATAGTTTTATGTTAATGAAAGAAAGAAACCTTTAACACTAATAAAGCCAACCATGAGGACGATTAAAACTATGTGCTAAAGAAAGAAACCTTTAACACTAATAATTGAAACGAGTAAGAAGTACTTGGAAAGGGTAAAATTTGCATATGGAGTTCGTGTGGAACCCATATCGAGCAAGCAAGGTCAAGGAATTTTGGTAAACATAAACCCAGCGATAGCGAAGAGAGAAGGTGGAGAATTTGTAGAGTTGAGTCTTTAAAGAAAAAAGTTGTGTGCACTAAAACATCTTGTAGGGTATGCATTGAAGGTAATCACTTGGATGCAAAAGTGTGTTGCCCCAAAATCGCTAAACATGATATAGTTGTAAGGATATGCAATTGTCAGTTCAAGTATTTCGAAGGATGAGAAACTTATTTTCCTTAAATCAAGAATTTGACACGATGAAAACATCTTAAAAAAAATAAGGCACATCAAAGAATGTACACACTTGGAAAACAAAGTTTCGTAATAAAGGAACTTTTACCGAGTTTCAGAAATTACAAATTGAGGATTTAACTAGAACATGGGTTACAATTAGTATGGATGGGGAAACTTTTGAATCGGGATAACCAAGTAGGAAACTAGATGATTATAAAAGAGAACTATTAATGAAGACATAAGACTGGAAAATCACCACGCAATCGTTTCTTGCCATCGATGAGCACTATAACGACAACACCTAGTCTCTACCTACGAAACTTCTTACCCTGGGTAACAACTAGCTTAAGAATCAGATAAATCAAAGTATTCTTATCTCCTATAACCTACTACACCATAACTTATAGGGTGAAAAAAAGACATCTATCCTTTCTTGACCAGAGAACTTAAATGGTTTTGAGAAATTCAGGTGCATACATAAGCCATGAAATAATTGATTTGCACAAACAAACTGAACTGATTTTGAACATGAGGCAAAGAGAAAAATTGTGAGTATGTAAATTTTACATATGATGCTCAAAAATAAAAAATCTTGGGAACCCATAGGTCGGTCAAAATAATTCTTTTCATCTACTGCTATAAGCTATCAAAAATTTTCAGGACTTCATTAATTGTCGTGTTGCAGATTGTGCTCAGACCAAAAAGTATTTGCACTTGGTTCCAAAACATAAATTATAGTGCATGATGTTTTCTACAACATATCAAAAATCCAAGTCATTTGGAGATCTTTAGCTTATCCAAAACAGAATTGTAAGTAAGAGTACCGCAGCAGAGATTTTCTGAATAGAGTACCCCTCCTTATTAAACAATTTGTGAACAATCCATATTGAAAACTAATTTATGTAAAAGAGAAATTGTAGATAAGACAATTTATAAATGGCTGAAAATTTACAGAATTCTTGGAACAAAAAAAATGATATAACATGACATGTAGAAACGTGAAAAAAATCGTTTACTCGTTTTGCATAACACCAAGTTACAAGGAAGTGATTTGAACCAAATGTATCATTACGAAAGCATTAAAACATCAAAAAGAAAGAACATTAGAGAAAGATTCGAAGATTCCAAAAGGAAAAATGGATCCTATTAAGGGTTCTCGAAAGGAACAAAACTTAAGAGGATCACATAAGAGATGTGAGCTTAAAACTCAACCTAACTTTCGCCTAAGGCGACTTTTCACTTGCTCCTAGTTCAACTTAACCATGGTCTAAGGATTCCTAATCCCACGAGAATTTACCACCAAGATCAAGAGAGATCAGAAAGGTTTTAAAAGGTCTAAAGAATCCTATCTTAGAGGGAAGAAGCCAAGGAAAGAAAGGACGCTTCGTTCTGATACCAACTGTAACGCCCCGCTCTCGGATACCGAGCCCTTATCCGGAAGAGAAATGTTCGGCGCGTATAGCATTAAATAAATTTGATATTATACGCAAGCCTCTACGTCGTCGTATCAAAAAAAATTAAACGGAAGCTAAAAAGACTCGGGTAAAAACATAAATGCTACTAAGAATGAAAAATTTTACCATACTAAAGATGGATAGTTAAATTGCAACGACGAAAAATCCAAAGACTTATACAATACGAGGTCTTAAAAGTACCAACCAAACTTACAAAGATCTTAGAAGTAGAAGTACAATAAGTCTAAGAAAAAGAATACAACTAGTCTAGTACAACCTTTACAAGGAAATAAACTAAAAGCTTCGTCAAGGCATCAATGTCCTCAAAATTCATCATCTATGCTTGGTCAACATGTTCGTCTTCTCACCCCACAATGCATACAAAAGAAAATGCAAAGGAGGTAAGTACAAAGTACTTAGTAAAAGTGAGAAGCTAATGAATAACTAAGTTCTACAACAAAAGGTTAATATTATTTTCAGGTTATCTTTATGAGACCGACTCAACCTACGGTTTACTCTATGTCCATCAACATGTCGTGGCTATACGTTTCTAACTAAGCTTATCTTGGTTACGTCATCACTCAAGGGCACTATGCATGATGTGTATCCATCACGAGATATACTTGTCAACTACGGTGAATAGCACCGATAGTCCCGGGATCTCCCCGGTATGCATATACGTTCGATGAATTTCCTCCACTACCCTTCAGCCTTTTAAGCCAGTAGCATTGTTCACCTTTTATGAACGTATCACATCGCCGATATGAATTGATGCCTAACCGAGAATAGGTGACGTTTTATCTTTTACTACCACGTATGTAACTTTATTGTGTATTAACTAGCCACCTAAGTGTTTTCAAATAAGCTCCCTCACATACACTACTCTCTTTTCTAGACCACTAGACATGGACAAGGCCTAACAATTACATAGACATTGATGAACTCTAGTTCATCAAAGCACAAGCCCTTTCATGCTCTTCTGACGGATCCGAACTTCAACTCCCTTTAAGAGTACATTCGATGCCAAAACTAAATGAATCGGAAGCTCAATCGAAGCTGGTTAAGGTTTAATTAATGTTATACGACCAACGGATAACAATTAGATCGTACTACAGAACCCTAAAACACGATTTTTCTACACTTAATCGATTCCTAACCCAAACCAAACATGTTTATCAACAAATTACTCAGAAAAACTGCAGTAAAACTCAACTCAAATATACCAAAAATATCACATCTCAGTAATTACAACTTAGCGTGAATTCTATCACCAAACAACACCAAAACTTACCGGAAATCAACCTATCATTATAAAACTATAATTACTCATTAGGAAGAGCATCTTACCTTAATTTCCAGCAAAACCGATCCAAAACATTCAAGATTTTGCTGATCATCGAAGCCTTCAACTCGAAACCTAATTGATTAACAGGTAAACCTAAAAATCGTATCTTTTTTGAAAATCCTGAATTGAAAAAGTGTGTAAAATTGAATATTACCTGAATTAAATGCTGTGAACCTATTTGTAGAATGATCTACTCTCCAAAACAATCGTTTTGACTACTCATGGCTGAAAAACAGAGCTACGGATTAAAAGATACGAATTTTTGAAGAAATGAACTCGACGATTACGAAAAACTAGGGCTAAACTGAAAACTTACGGAATAATGATATTTTATTTTCTAAAGTTGCAACTCGTCGCGGTGATCACTTTTCCCTCCTGCGGCATTTTGAACATATGAACGGATTGGCCACACGGTTGAAGATTATGTTCTCCCTTTTTTTTTTGAAAACTTGCGTCAGCCCCCTCCTTGTTGCTGCCGTTTGATCTCTTTTTTTTTCTTCAGAATATGCGTGAAGAATTATGAGGATTTTGGGGATTATTTCTTTTTTTATAGCCATTTAATTAAATCCCTTAATTAAATAACTAAATCATTTTAATGGAATCCTTTTTAATTAAATAAATAGGATAAATAATAATTAGGTCATCACGAAATTACCCACTTACTACTTTACCCTTTTCGAAAAGTCGGGATGTTACAAAACCTGTGGAGTTTGCAGCAGAACAAACAGGTTTCTTCAACTCTTCCGTGATTCGACACGGTTTCAATGGTTCAACAACAGGTCTACAACAAGATCCTCGTTTAATGTAATACCGTTTTGCCCGAATCGAAAGCCGTGATCAATCCATCCCGAACTTGCGGTGCTTCGATCCCCGTCCGCCCCTGCGCTTCCTCGGATGACCGCCTCCTCCTCTCGTGCCTCGCCATGGATTTCAAAAGCAGTCCGCTTGTCGTGCGGTTCCTCGCGGCAATGATTGCGAATTAGCCTTTGATTTGATGCAAACATCGGAAAGAGTATGAGGAATGACTCTTATGGTTAACTACATCATGGTCAAGTCGTCGTCAGCCTACAACATCATCTTAGGAAGGCCCGCTCTGATCGATCTTCGGGCCGTGATTTCCCCGGCACACATCAATTTAAAGTTTCCGACCGCCCGTGGTTCGGTTGAAGTCAAAGGAGATCTAAAGGTCGCCCGAAGTTGCTACGCGGCCACTATCAAGGACAAAGGAGTTATCTCGGCTTGATCGGTTCGGCAAGTCTTTATCGTTTGCTACTTTTCATTTTCGCACTTTGATTATGTTTTTGTCTGTTTATGCCTCATTATCAGTCTTGGATATTTCTACTTCGTAGAATAAATTTTGCTCAGGAAGTGTTTAATTCTTGTCATTTACTTACCTCTTTGCCTTGTTTTGTAAGTCCATAAGGATCAGCTAACCAATACGCTCCACATACAAACTTCACACGAGAAGTCAGCCTGACCTGGCCGTGCTCGCCATGCTTTCAAACGAGAAGTCAACACTAGCCTGGCCCTGCTCGTCTTTAAACTTCATGCGAAGTCGGTCAACTCCTGGCCCCGCTCATTTGTGCTTTTAAACGAAGTCAAGACTTGCTTTGGCCTCGCTTCGTCCTTAAACTTCATGCGAGAAGTCAGTCCGACCTGGCCCTGATCGCCGTGCTTTTAAACAAGAAATCAGCACTAGCCTGGCCCTACTCGTCCTTAAACTTCACAAGAGAAGTCAGTCCGACCTGGCCCTGCTCTCCGTGTTTTTAAACGAGAAGTCAGGACTAGCCTAGCCTGGCTCGTCCTTAAACTTCTCACGACAAGTCAGTCCGACATGGCCCAGCTCGCCGTGCTGTAAAACTAAGCCCAGTCTAACCTGGCCCGGACCGCTTAAAACTTTATAACAAGCATTTAACAGAGTCAAATTAACTTGTCCTATATATTCTAACTACAAACGCCCGAGCTCACGCGTCGGGCCTGGCCTTACTAGATACAATTATGCCGCCATCCAAAAACTCAGAATAATGAATGGCATACTGGGAGGCACACCCCGTCAACAATAAAACAAACAAAAGGTAACTCAAAAACTCAAAAACCAGAAGTACATTAATGGAACAACTTCTTTTTTATTAATCAAAATCATAGTACAAACATAGCACAAAAAAAATTTCAAAAAATAAAACAACCCTAAACTTTAAGAGTCAGGAGTAGGACTCTTCTGGGGCTCGGACGAAGGAGCCGAGCCGGAAGTAACAGCAGGTTAGAGAGCATACTTGGACACAATATCCACCCTAGCCTTAAAATCCTACACGCGCTCGGTATAGGCTGCGCCCATCCCCTGCTTATAGTAAACCTTCTTAGGAAGGTCGTCCAGTACAAGGGTAGGATACTGAATCCTCGCCTCATCTACTCCCTGAGTATACCCATGGTTTAGGATAGGGATCAGCAGCTTCTTCAAGGCCTCGGAAAAATCTGCCAAAGCCTTATACTCTTGAACGGCATCGGCACACCGAGCCAATATCGTGGCTTCCAGTTCAGCCACCCTCGATTGGAGGATGGCAACCTTCTGTTCCTTCATTCTTTTCTCCTCGGCAAGCTCACTTGCCAAAGACTTCAGCTCACCCTCTTGAGCAAGGAGTTGAGCATGCAGATTCTTCATCTCTGGTCTTTGAGCTAGGCGCCGCCTTGAGCTCCTTCCGTGTTTGCCTCAGCTCGGCAATCATGCTCTTCTAGGCAGCTGAGTCGGCGGAGGCTTTGTCCAGTCTCTAGAAAACTTCCTGGCCAATCACGCCCCCCTGAGTAAGCAAGCAAAGAAGTTTAGGATCATCAGAAGTGTGGTTTTAAAACAAAAGGAAATAAGGAAGAATCGCTTACTAATTCCACAGTCTTACATCCCATAACAGCCAACTCCTCATCGGACATGTTGGAGACCCACTGCTGCTCGGAAGCAGCTTCCTCCTCAGAACCCGTTTGGCCCTGAGCTCCCCCAGGAGTGTTAAGGGTGATTTTATACGTTTTATAAGGATATATTTTATATCAATTTCCCCATATATGGATGTTTTTCATAGAAATCGAGCCTTATATTGAGATATTGAGTAAATGGTGTTTTTAATAGGTTAATTGCAAAATGTAACGAATTATGTGCTTAAATGATGATTTTATGTTATTTTGGAAATACGTTACGCTTTGGTATGTTTTCCTATTGTTGTAGATACTCATTGATGATGGAAGAGAGGATTTTAGAGAGCGAAATTCGTGCTTGGAAAGGATCAATCAAAGTTATGGAAGATTGAAAGATATAAGGAAAGAAATCAATCAAGATAAATGTCGGAAAATCAGGATTCCGGGTAGTGACGACCTTCCGACGCAGTTCTTGATATGATAACAACCGATTTGACTCTGGACCTCAAGCGAAGAGTTGTAGGTCTTGAAGATAGGATTCTACAGGATTTTGAATCACTCCATTCCGACTTACGAGGCCCGAGATATGAGCGTTACAAGTTTGGATGCTGTTGCTGAAAATAGTGAACGGGCGTCCGACATTATGGACGGGCGTCCGGCACCTTTATTGTAGCAACCGACTTGATTTTTCTATAAAAGCAGCTGCGATTCCAACCCTAATTACATCAGATTTTTCATCACGAAAATTACATGCAGGCGGCCGCTTCGGGAGCTTTTAGGCCGATCACCCGAGCCTTGTGCTCGGGTGATCGGGGTTAGATTAGGTCTTTTATTTTGTTCTTTTTCCTTCTTGTTCGAGCATGATGAAGGCTTGAAGCTTTCATCCATGGAGCAGCCATGTAATCCTTTTCTCGCAGCACTTTGATTCCTTTCTATGGATATTTTGTAAGTTTTAATTCGAATTGTTTCTTTTTCTATGTTCAATTGTATCTTGCAATATAAATCGGAAGATGATTGCATGATTTGATGCTACCGTATGACGGAAGTCGGTGTAGTTTAGATCACCATAGGAAAGAGTAGATCTTTAATCTATACATAACGGAAGTTCAGTAGGTTAAATATCTAGGTTTACGAGAGAACCACAATTTGATTAATTCGATGCAAGATTATCTTAGATTGGAATTGAGGATATCACCGTTACCGGAAAGATAGGATTTTTCATGTGTTTAATTCATTATGTTGTTCTTGTTCTCTTTCATGTTTTTATGCCGCATGTTAATCGAATTTAGATAACGGAAGTTAATAGATTCATTAGATTATCGTGAGGAGATTGACAATAATTATTCCAACAAACGGAAGTTGAGGATAATGTTGTTAGGTTAGATTCAATCCATATCTTTGATTTGTATCGATATTAGTTAAGACCGGAAGGTAAACTAATTAATGGCGTGATAAATCGGAAGAGGAAACGCTTCATTAGAAAAGATAATAATCCAAGATAACTAATGAATGAATGTTTGTCTATCTTGTTGATTTCGGTGGGGTGATGGTTGTTGGGAATAGGTTGATCATGGTTTGTTCATGTTTGTTCAGTTGTTAGTTAGTTTTACTGTTTTCATAGATGTAGTTTTATTTATTTTGTCCGCAATTATCTCTCCTGGCTTTGGACTAACAATCCTCCGTCCGCTTATTTTTCCGTTTTAGTTTAGGTTTAGGTTTAGTTAATAAAGAAGAATTAATTAGATTAGATTCAACATCCCTTTCCACGAGGATCGATAATTGCATTTATCCAACTTTACTAGCAACTACCCGGTATTCGGCCGGTTAGAGGTAGTTTTGCATGGTAGTATAGGTTTTATAAATTTTCTTTTGTTTTAATGATGCAAAATCTCCCCAACAAAAGTGGCGCCGTTGCCGGGAATAGGTGTCATGTTGAATCGATCTTGTTATTTCTCGATTTTGTTACGTTTATTTTTCGTTTTAATAAAAGTAGCGTTTACCAAATTGAGAGTTTTTATTTTGCCGTGTTTCGATGACCATAAGGTTAAGAATGTGCAAAAGTTTTTACTCGATTTGTTTAAACGTGAAGTATGTGTTTATGTGTTTTCCGATCTAACCTCTTTGTGCTTTAATTGAAAGTGGTCGCTTTGTGATCGTGTTAATATGTGTTTTAAGTTTTTAGGGTTTGTCTGCGTTTTCTCGCTCTCTCGCTGTGTATTCGTTGTATGGACGAGCGTTCAAGTTAGTGAACGCCCATCCGATTCTTTAGCTGCAGTAAACGAAGCGTTTGAAAGTATGGGACGCCGTCCGTTCAAATATTTTCGACTACATTCGTTTAAAGGACCAGACGAGCGTCTATGCTTTCGAACGTCCGTCCGGTTGGTTTTCAAGTCAAACGAAGCGTTTGTTTCTTCGAACGCCGCCCAAAGGTCGCACATTTTGAGGTGAACGCCTGTCTGATCGATGGGACGCAAGTCCAGGTTCGAATTTTTCTTGATTTAAATTTTAATGCTTTTATTTGATGTGGATTTTTCATACGAGCTTCGTGGCTATCTCTTTTACGTAGATGTCCACGAACTTATATGTTTTTACCTTTCCATCTACGAATCCATGTTAAATAACCGATTAATCTTTATATGCATGATTCATCTATGCAAGTTATAGTCACCATCGGTTCTCGTATGCTATAAGCGGTCTTCGTGTTAATTAGTAGCTAATGTCGGTTTCGTATGCTACTTTACCGTGATGAATCTTTTAAGCTTTGAGACTTATGTGCTTCCTTGTTGTTTTTGTAACTCATATGGGTAGCTACTCGCCGGTTTCGTATGCTACGCCCTTTTCCATATGAGTTATATCTATTTAGAATAGCTAACTGTTGGTTTTCCATAATGCTATCACTTTTTACGAGTCTTAAAGCGCGTCTACATTGCATGTAATGAACAAAGATCATCGCTTATCGTAACTTCGTCATTATTTGGTAGACGTTTATTATATACATGTCGTGTTGCAAATTAGTGGGCTAGTTTTCTTTCTTTTATTTTCTTTATTTTTGCATATCATTTAGTTGCATGTCATCTAGTTGCATTGTTTTTCTATTTTTCTTTTATTTTTCCCGAGTGTAGTTAAATGTCGGTTTCGTAATACTACCTCGCTGCTTTTATTTTGTTTTCGTGATAGGCCGTAGTCTTTGTAGGTTGTCCTCGAAACTCGCCACTTTCGAGCTGAGCTGTCGAATTTATTTTTATTTATTTTATTTTTAGGATCGCATATCATGTAGGTTGCATTGTAGTATAATTTCATGTAGTCGCTTTAGCCTACTCTTGTGTAATATTCCATGTATATGTTCCATCTCTATATGAGCTTAATCTGAAAAATCTTTCGACTTCTTTTCCATGTATAATCCTCTATCATTATTAGTTGGAGTTTGATGTTTTGTATGCACATGTTGGGCCTTATTTGTATTGTAAGCTTCGTGGATTTATTCTTAGATGTCCCGAGTTTAAGTGTTGATCTTTCCATCTCGAGCTATTATTTCTTTTGTGCTTATATCAAACTTCCATATTTAGACGCTTAGATGTTCTGTACTTTCCCTGTTTGATTTTTCCATCTGATGCGATTCTATTTTGTGCTCTGTATGTTCTATTCCCCCTTGTCCCCGAGATATTTCCTTGTTTGTCAAGTGTGCAGGATCTTTGCGATAGCAATTGTGAGTTTCAGACGATGTCAGTTTTCCGGTGGATGGTTCACAGTCTACTGATTTCTTCACGCATTTCTGGATCTGGATCTAGACCACTTCCAGACTTGCCACTTTCGAACAACAATCGCCTAAGTTCTTTCTTTCTTTCTTTTATTTCGCACAACATGAGGACATGTTGTAATTTAAGTGTGGGGGAAGGGAATAGCTTATGTGATATCTACATTCATTTGCCATACTTTTATATTTCTATGAAAAGTGCTAGATTTTAAAAGTTTTGTTTTGTCCCAAGTAAGCATGGCATGTCTTCATTTGAGTTCTTATATCATTTTTGCGTTATTTTGCATATTTAGTAAATTTAGTTGTTTCACCCAACACTACTTTTTCACATGCCATAGTAAATGATGAGCTATAATTTAAAGCTATGCCCATTTGATTAGAGATTTTTTGATGATTATCGCATGATTCTTTGCTTCCATACTAATTTTGAAAATTTTAATAGTTTGTATTTAGAATTAAAGTATGACATACTATGAATATCTGAAGGTTTGAATGTGATAGGAGGGATATAATTTAAGGTTTGCATACCAATCTAAGATGAATAATATGAATTATATATATTTAAGTGTCGGAAGTAGCTGCCGATGATTTGAGTGCGGTAGGGCATTATCTCGAAATGTCCTATACCACTATGAGGTTCAATAGCTCCCGACTGCCTGATGATAGTAGTCCAGCTAGGGTGTTATCCCGAAACATCCTATTGCTGGGAATGAGGGCATATATGCTATATATGTGGAATTGATTGAACTATAAAGAAAATTAGTGAATGGAAATGTGGAAAGATGGTTGGAAACCTTAGTTATCCGCTAACTATCCTCAAAGATAAACTGAAAGATATGTTGTAGGGACTATCCTCTAAGTGTGTCGGAAATATTTTAAATGCTCCCTATTATCTTTTCGGAATAAGTATGTTTTGTGAGGTGCATGTTATAATCGTTTTTATATTTCTAATTTAAATGGGATGTTGGCTAGTTTTGCTTGAATCAATTTCAAGTGTGGATTTAGTGGAAATTTATTATGGCTATGCACACACTCACTTGGGTGAACCTCTAAACTACTTGAATATGTTTTATATTTGCTAAGATGTTTATTTGTCTCGAGTGATGATTATGTTTTGTCTTGCTCGGGACGAGCAAAAGATAAGTGTGGGGGAGTTGTTAAGGGTGATTTTATACGTTTTATAAGGATATTTTATATCAATTTCCCCATATATGGATGTTTTTCATAGAAATCGAGCCTTATATTGAGATATTGAGTAAATGGTGTTTTTAATAGGTTAATTGCAAAATGTAACGAATTATGTGCTTAAATGATGATTTTATGTTATTTTGGAAATACGTTACGCTTTGGTATGTTTTCCTATTGTTGTAGATACTCATTGATGATGGAAGAGAGGATTTTAGAGAGCCAAATTCGTGCTTGGAAAGGATCAATCAAAGTTATGGAAGATTGAAAGATATAAGGAAAGAAATCAATCAAGATAAATGTCGGAAAATCAGGATTCCGGGTAGTGACGACCTTCCGACGCAGTTCTTGATATGATAACAACCGATTTGACTCTGGACCTCAAGAGAAGAGTTGTAGGTCTTGAAGATAGGATTCTACAGGATTTTGAATCACTCCATTCCGACTTACGAGGCCCGAGATATGAGCGTTACAAGTTTGGATGCTGTTGCTGAAAATAGTGAACGGGCGTCCGACATTATGGACGGGCGTCCGGCACCTTTACTGTAGCAACCGACTTGATTTTTCTATAAAAGCAGCTGCGATTCCAACCCTAATTACATCAGATTTTTCATACGAAAATTACACGGCGGAGCCGCTTTCTGGGAGCTTTCAAGGCCGATCACCCGAGCCTTGTGCTCGGGTGATCGGGGTTAGATTAGGTCTTTTATTTTGTTCTTTTCCTTCTTGTTCGAGCATGATGAAGGCTTGAAGCTTTCATCCATGGAGCAGCCATGTAATCCTTTTTCTGCAGCACTTTGATTCCTTTCTATGGATATTTTGTAAGTTTTAATTCGAATTGTTTCTTTTTCTATGTTCAATTGTATCTTGCAATATAAATCGGAAGATGATTGCATGATTTGATGCTACCGTATGACGGAAGTCGGTGTAGTTTAGATCACCATAGGAAAGAGTAGATCTTTAATCTATACATAACGGAAGTTCGTAGGTTAAATATCTAGGTTTACGAGAGAACCACAATTTGATTAATTCGATGCAAGATTATCTTAGATTGGAATTGAGGGATATCACCGTTACCGGAAAGATAGGATTTTTCATGTGTTTAATTCATTATGTTGTTCTTGTTCTCTTTCATGTTTTTATGCCGCATGTTAATCGAATTTAGATAACGGAAGTTAATAGATTCATTAGATTATCGTGAGGGAGATTGACAATAATTATTCCAACAAACGGAAGTTGAGGATAATGTTGTTAGGTTAGATTCAATCCATATCTTTGATTTGTATCGATATTAGTTAAGACCGGAAGGTAAACTAATTAATGGCGTGATAAATCGGAAGAGAAACGCTTCATTAGAAAGATAATAATCCAAGATAACTAATGAATGAATGTTTGTCTATCTTGTTGATTTCGGTGGGGTGATGGTTGTTGGGAATAGGTTGATCATGGTTTGTTCATGTTTGTTCGGTTGTTAGTTAGTTTTCTTTGTTTTCATAGATGTAGTTTTATTTATTTTGTCCGCAATTATCTCTCCGGCTTTGGACTAACAATCCTCCGTCCAGTTATTTTTCCGTTTTAGTTTAGGTTTAGGTTTAGTTAATAAAGAAGAATTAATTAGATTAGATTCAACATCCCTTTTCCCTGAGGATCGATACCCGTACTTATCCAACTTTACTAGCAACTACCCGGTATTCGGCCGGTTAGGAGGTAGTTTTGCATGGTAGTATAGGTTTTATAAATTTTCTTTTGTTTTAATGATGCAAAATCTCCCCAACAAGGAGCTTTGGACTTGCTTTTCTTTGAGGAACGATTCTCGTGCGAGATCGGCCTCGGCCGCCTCTCCCCCACAGACAGATCATTTCCTATCGCCTTCTCATGAACACTGGTCGGCCCGCCCTCGAGTGGGAGCAGACGATGAGGTACCCGCAGTAACATCCACGATAGGATCCTCCGCAAGCACGTGTTAAACAGGCAGGGTCAGCTCGGTTGACAAACCGTTTTCTCCCATTCGGCTCCCGCTAGTAGATCGGCGTAATCGGCCACTGCAAGTATGAACAAGTATTAATCAGACGAAAGCATAAGTATAACAACAAAGATAAATGGCAAAGGAAAAGGTCCTACAGGACTTCCATTTGGTCTTATTGAAATCCACGTAGGGGTTAGGCCCCGCATCCTCTAACCGAGCTACTATAATTAGCTCATCGTATAATTCTTGCCACTCAATAGAATACCCAGACTTGTGGATTTTCTCCACCAACTTATCCGGTAGCTCTGGACGGTCATCCTTATCCAGATCGTCCATATTCTATTGACTCAACTCGGGGTGGTTCTCGTGGCGAACAATGAAGAACCTCTCATTTCACCGTTTGAAAGAATCCTTGTCATTGGGGAGTATGGGGACGTCAGCTGACCAACCCTGCCTCCAAGAAAAATAGTACCGGTAGGGGTGATCCTTTACCCCTACACGGTGGTAAAAGTACCTAAATTTCTTCACACTAAATTTAAGGTTTAGTAGCCGGCATTAGATAGAGAACCCAATGATGGCCCTGATACCATTGGGGGCTATCTGGGAAAGCCCTAGCCCGTAGTGTCGGAGCACCGGGTAGAAGGTAGCATCAGACCTACCTCAAAATATTCTAGGTGAACCGTGCAGAAACCCTCCGGCAGGGTTGGCGCAAACATATATGGCTCCGAGGGTAACCTAGGGGCATACCTATCTTTATCAATCCCGTAAAGCTCACATATCTCATCCAGGTCACCCTGACCCAGGATGAATCCAACATCTCTACTATCCGCAATAGCCATCTCTATGAAATCAGACCAAGGGTTATGATGGAATAGGGCTTGTATCTAGAGAAAAGGGAAGCCCGATTACAAAGCTAAATCGCGAGAAGAGAAACACTTGCAAAAATAAATTTGAAGATTGAGAGACGAAGAATGGAAACCCGCAGTAGACCCTCTGATTTAATAGCCAACGTTATTGTGAACGATTGATATGACGGGGTTATAACCCCCCACTTACCTCGAAAAGCGACCTTAATTAGTGTTAGTGGGCAGCGACACCTGGATTCCCGGCACAGCTATAACTGTGTCATAGCTAGCTTTGCCACCTGGCAATCTGAATTCAAAACCTATAAGTTAGATGACCAAGCCGAGCTACCACTTAGGCAGATCCGAGCTGACCAACCAAGGCTCGGCTGGATCTGGGAGGGCTTATGACGATGCCTAAAATTATACTCACCCACGTGGAACCCTTTAATACCCGAAGACATAGAAGGACTGTCTAAGAGGCGGGACTCTAATAACCGAGTGGGTAGCTTGACCCCTCTCCCCCAAACTCTCTCAGTCGGCCAATGCTTGGTCCCGACCGAGCGAGCGACATAGGAACAAATGCTATCCCGACCCCTACAGGTCGGCCAATACTTGTGTTCGAAATTACTTGCATCCGACCTATAAGGTCGGTACAGGTCCCCCATTGGACCAAACCTTTTGCGCATGCTCTGAATCAGATAACTATGAAAGAAATCCCGGGCCATAAAGGCTCCAATCTCTATCATTTAATACGAATATTTGAACATAACAATTATTTCCTAAAATCAAGGAGATCAATTAATCTTTATCTTTTCCTTAGGGACCAAGGCAATATGAGCCCATCTCACTCATGCCACGCGCTAACTCTAGGGCACAGCCCCTCTATATAAACAATCCCTAAGGAACTACGGAGACTTGATTCCAATCCCCGCATTGGATACGTAGGCAGCTTGATCACCATCAAGTGTAGTCTAAAACATCTCACAACCACCCCCTCTTTTCATTGTTTACTGTATTATAGGAGCTCCATTAGGTTATCACCAAGAGAAAGAACCCTAGATTTCATACAGTCGATTTTTGGGATTGTCAGGGGGAGCTTTTGCACCTTTGTGCATCTAAAGTTTTTGTCAGTTCAAAACCAGCTCAACCCATCATGATGACCTTTTTATGCTGAAATTTGTTGGCTTATGTGTTTATCTGTTTTGAGTCTTGCATCTATTATAGCCTGTTTATATGCTCATTCTTCGAATTTGACTATTTGGAATCGAACGCAAATTCACTATTTGGCTACATCACTCCTTCATTATTTAATTCGTTATTTTTGCAAATATGACGTCTAAAGAATATCAAATGAGATGTCAAAACAAAGAGAATGAGAAAATAGAAAAGTTGGTGAAAGAATTACGATTTTTGAACGGGAGAGTATTTTCATATCTATACATTATCCGATCGAATTTGAGTCAATACATAATTTTAATTATGACCGAATTTGAGTCAAAATGTTGGTTTTTTCTCGACTCAATATTGGTCAAAAGTACAATTGATACATTTTGACTAAATTCGGTCAATAAACTAATCAACATTACGCCTAACCGAATTTGAGTCACTATGTTGTTTTGTTCTGCACCCAATATCGGTCGAACGCACATTTGATACTTTCTGACTCAAATTGGGTCCGTAAACTAGTCAACATCTTGTCGAAAATTGAGTCTTAATCAATTAATGAAAAAAATATTTGAAAAAGTAAATGTTTTTCACACAATCAAATGTCTTAAAACACAACATTTTTATTTCCACTTTTACCCTTCAAATTTATGTTTTTGTGGACTTGTTGATTCTGACCGAATTTTAGACAAAATGCTGGACGTTTTCTTGACTCAATTTTAGTCATAAAGTATTTCTAACTGGTATTGGGTACGAAAACGTTTAAAATTCTGATTTGAATTGAGTCAGAATAATTTGGTGTGTTAAAAAAAGATATTCTTGAAAAGCAATGTGTTTGTTTGTTTGTTTTTTTTTTTTATTTTTATTTTTTTATTTTAAAAATCATTTTCACCAACGAAAAGTGTGATTATTATTTAGATTTAAAAATAAAAAAAAAAATCATTTTCACAAACGAAAAGTGTGATTAAGATGATGTGAATGTAGAGATTACGTAGACTTTTATCGTTTATATATATATCGTATTCCTTACAACAAATATGGCCAGTTCACTAAACTTACGAGGGTACTCCAAAACCTCCGGATGAAATAGTCAGACCAAGAATCTCAATAATAAAGACTTCTTCCTGTCCAATCAAAGAAATTTGCTATGGTCGACGAATCTATTGTATATCATGATTCATGTCGGTACAAAACAGAAGCAGACAACAATGCTGCGTGTTATTCTCAATCTATATACAACATAAACCACACTCACATAGTCATCCCTTTTTCTCTGCCTTTTTCTGAAGTTTTAAATCATGGTAACTTCCTCAAGTTTCAAGCTTATATACTTTAACGGAATTTCTGTGTGTTCTTCTTTAACGGAATAGTATATTTCGTGTTGTTTGATTTGTTTACAGAGTTTAAATGAAGTTCATGGAAAAGTCGACTGGAGAGGACGTCCAGCGACCAGAAGTAGGCATGGTGGAATGCGGGTTGCTTCGCTTATACTCGTATATATATGATCGATCCCTTCCCGGTGTATTATATTTGGTGATTTAATATTACCAAACATTGTCTGATTTTTTTTCATGTTAATTACAGGGACATTTGCATTTGAAAACATGGCGAATTTATCGATCGCGCTAAACGGGGTGATTTACTTCAATTCTGTGATGCATTTCAGTCTAGCTGATGCAGCTAACCAGCTGACTAACTATATGGGCACCGGCTACATCCTCTCCATCATTTTGGCCATTCTTGCTGATACCTTTGTTGGAAGATTCAACACTATACTCATTTCAGCTTTCATTGAATTCTTGGTAATTACATTTTCACTTCAATTCACAACCAATCATGGCTCTGTTTAGGATTTTGAATTAATGTGGAGAGTTTGATTTCAAAACATTTCAGGGACTTGGTTTGTTAGCTTTACAAGCTCACTACCCAAAGATGAAGCCCCCACCATGTAATGTTTTTGATCCAAAATCTCATTGTACTCAACTCCATGGAGGAAATGCAGCTTTGTTCTACATTGGTCTTTATTTGATGGCTATTGGAACTGCTGGAGTCAAAGCTGGATTGCCATCACACGGGGCTGATCAGTTCGAGGATGACGATGCTAAAGAAGTGCAACAGAAATCGACGTTTTTTAATTGGTTTTTGCTTGCGTTATGTCTCGGTGGGGCGGTTAGTCTAACTGTCTTTGTCTATGTTGAAGATAATAAAGGTTGGGATTGGGGTTTTAGCTTAAGCACTCTTGCTATGCTACTTGGTATTTTCTCTTACTCAGTGGATTGCCACGGTATCGTATACACGTGGTTCGTGGAAGCAGCGCCATTACTGAAATCATTCAGGTTGGTTTTCATTTTATTCAAATGGGACATTTTCTGCTGTCTTTATGTATTTGCAAATGGAGGCTCATTTTGTTCATCCAATAATGGTTGACAGGTTTATGTAGCAGCCATCTTGAATTCAAAGCTTTCCCTGCCCGAGAACTCGTCCGAGCTCTATGAGATGAATGAAGACAAAGAACATGCAATTGAATCAGATCTTTTACCTCATACAGATGATTTTAGGTTTGTTCCTTTAATGTTTCGTAATTTTACAGCCCGAAAAAAGAATTCAAATTGAATTCTTGAAAATTTCTACAGGTTCTTGGACAAAGCTGCCATCAGAGCACCGATGTTGGAAGGCGAAAAACCGAATCCATGGAAACACTGTTCTGTGACACAAGTAGAAAATGCAAAGATTGTCCTGAGAATGATGCCGGTTTTCGGTTGTGCAATAATGATGGCCTTATGCCTTGCTCAACTCCAAACCTTCTCAATACAACAAGGTAGTACAATGGACACAAAGATCAGATCTTTCCATATTCCGCCGGCTTCCATTCCCATCATCCCAATAACCTTTTTAGTCATCACGATTCCTTTATACGATAAAGTATTCGTCCCACTACTAAGAAAGTTCACTGGCCACCCAACCGGTATAACGTATCTACAAAGAGTAGGTGTAGGCTTAGTTCTTTCCATAGTGTCCATGTCAGTTGCTGCATTGGTGGAAGTAAAGAGAAAAGACGTAGCTCGAAAACATGGCATGATTGACGCAATCCCTGTATTGCAGCCATTGCCCATTAGTCTGTTTTGGATATCCCTTCAATATTTCATATTCGGGATAGCAGACATGTTTACGTATGTCGGGCTATTGGAATTCTTTTATTCACAAGCACCGCAGGGTCTAAAATCTCTATCTTCTTGCTTTCACTGGACATCCATGGCTCTTGGGTATTTCTTGAGCAGCATACTAGTGAAGATTGTCAATAAGTCTACCAAGAACGTAACACGAAGTGGAGGTTGGCTTGCGGGTAACAATCTTAACAGGAACCATTTGAATCTGTTCTATTGGCTGCTAGCAATATTGTCCCTGCTGAACTTTGTGGTGTATTTGTTTGTTGCAAAGAAGTACAGATACAGGCCACAGAAACGTGACAAATTAGGGAGCAGCAAGGTACATGAGGTAATAAACTTGGATACATTTGAACAAGAGCCAGTAGAGCAAAGCTAACAACTGTTATATCGAAACGTCTCCAGCCTCAGGTGCATCATCGAGCTAGCACTCGGGGAGTAGAATGTCCCCCCTCCATCCTAGATCTTACACCTTTCTTCCCTAGTCGAAATCCCCTTTCTCATTTAGAATGGTAAAACGCAAAAGATCACGGTTTAGTTCCATCTTTCTTTGTGGAATATAAAGCGAAACACAGTTGATGGTGTCAGCTAGTTTACTTGTTTCAGTCTTTTTCATTTCCCTTTCCTGGTTTCATGTTTTACGTTGTAATTTTTGGTTTAGTTACCAATCAATGGATATTGATCCCAAGATTTAAAACTTATGTTGTTAGAAGTTAGACTGAGACATGTATAATTAAGTGGTTTTATGTAATCAATAATGGATAGAGATAATTAGATGGGATTAATTCTAAAAACTAAATCCAGGAGGTTTAAGCTTTGCAGAATGTTGCTCAAGTCGATATAAATGAGTTTAGCCTGGGTAAAATTTAGGTTGATGTTTTCAACAAGCTGCTTTAGTTTTGTATTGTATAATTGAAGTGGAGGATTGTCCAACTGGCATGCTAGGTTTATAACATTGAATATAGCTATCTTTCTTGCCTTCATTTGAAGCAATCTCTGATTTATTTTCAATAGAAAGACAAATACTGTAAAATGATTATACAAAAATCAAACGAATTTGAAAACCAGAAAATTCCACAGATCGATCGCACTCACGTGTAATTGAGAAGTGCGTTCATCTATTAAAGCAACAGCAAATTGTTCTGGTGTGTATACAAATCTTGTAGGGTTCATTTGTAAATGAGTTATAAATGTCCGGTCAACTGCTTAAACCGCCATCCTCGCTTGGTCTAAAATGGCTAACCCGAGTTGACAAGACCTTTATGTCTCACACTTATATGGGGTGAGCATTCTACTACTTTTCCAATGTGGGACATTACATTCTCTCCCCCTCCCCCCCTTATAAGGGACTGGCGTCCTCGCCAGGACGGCCAAGACTGTTCCTGGATCGTCCCTACCAGAGGTAACTAGAGGTCATCCTTACACCGTATGCACCGTACATAGTTCCGTCTGATAGTCGGCTCTGAATACCATTTTGTAACGCCCCCAGACCCCGGGCCTAGTAGCGCTAAATGATTTATAAATGTCCGGTCAACTGCTTAAACCGCCGTCCTCGCTTGGTCTAAAAGGGCTAATCCGAGTTGACAAGACCTTTATGTCTCACACTTATATGGGAGTGAGCATTCTACTACTTTTCTAATGTGGGACATTACATCATTGGCTGAAAATAATCGTTGAATTAAATCATTGTTGCCAATATTAATAACGTACAAGCATTTGCTTAGGTATTCATCAACTGAAGAGATATTGTTTCCCTTTAATAATGCAAGCTCTGAGATTACAACTCTGTGGTTCATCAATTGTCTGTTGAAACTATAATGTTCTCCCTGCGATGTTAATACACTAAAAAGATAAAAATAAATCAAAGTGTTGGTGGATTTCTTATCGTGTTTTACCGTATAATTTCTTTTTGAGCGTAGTTAATCAAGTTGCTTTCATATTTTAAAGAATATATGACATAGGATGACCCGGAAGTCATACACATAACATTATTTGGGCCTCAATCGGGTCTGGTAAAAATGGGCCGACACAAGTCAATCCCAATAGTGAGCCTCTCACTTTAAAATCTCGGTTAAGGCTTCGCCGACCACATTTTGGTCGCTCTCAGAACTTAGGTTGCTAGCTCATCTCAAAACAGACTCAACATATTTCATTTTGGTTCGGTGCAAGCTACCCTTAGCTCTGAATAGCCGGCACGGCACAAAGTGTCTATGGTCACGTATCGCCGACTTGATGATCTGCTCATCTTGGTCACTCATGAACAAGACATATCATCTCCGACCTCCAAAGGCTGTTACAACTCCTTAATAAACAGGATCCCATGATTGATTCTCTATTAACTGTTATAATCCATTATTGATCGCATCCAACGATTTCAGCCTCATTGAGCAATGATTGCCCAAGATGGCATCATACTGGTCCACAATCATGCGCCCTAAAATTAAAGGGATTCGTGCATTAACTCCTTCATGTAGGATGCCTACATAAAGGTCTCTTGTCATCATCTTTTTTCGAACTACATTATTGTCTTGATCCCATACGTACTGGGTACGTGGATAGTCTCAATGACACAACTATAAACAATCAATAAAAACACCAAATTGCTAGTTGGAATTCTCTTAAAAACATCCAATTACCCATTTATAATACCCAACGATTTTCGGGCATCGGCAATTGACGCGTTGTAAGGGGTAGTATACCATTCTAGATCAAATCATGCCCCGCACTAAAACCAACAAATCGACAATGCCGGCAAGAACCAAGCCGAAAAAGAAAAATTAATCAACCCACAAGAAAATAACAATGTTGAAAGGACTTACGAAAGTGGGAAGGAAAATAATGTCCTAAGGAGGACATTAAACCGGCCTGAATGCCGCAAGAGCTTCTAATAAAATGATAGATTCGGAGATTTCCCAAGGCATGTTACAAGTGGCCTAGCGGCTCATAGGCAACTACCTAGAGTTGTTTGTGGCTCTCCGGGAACAAGTAAGGAAGGAAAAGGACGAGCTCCTCGATGTCCCGAAAATGGTGGAAATACCAAAGCTTCCCGAGAGCAAATAAACCAAAGTTTTCTGCAGTTTGGATAGGAGAAACTTCCTCGCATTCAAAGGCACTTCACGCTGCCCGATGTGAGGTTGACAGGCTCTTGAGCCGAACGAGGGCAGACATATTACGGTCTCATCCAAACGTGCATATTTCTACGTTATCAATATAAAGTAAAATATACACCATTCCGTGCACAAAAATAACCGGTATGATCATGGATTTTAATTTTCTAGGTGCGGTTTCGAATACAAACTAACGAAACCGCGGTTCACAATCTAAAGGTAGCTGCAACCGCCAATAAGATCTTTAATGCGTCATCACCAATGGAATCTTTATCTCTTTGGCCTCCATCTTCTGCTCCATTCTTGTTACATAATACTCTATCTAATAAATTAATACACCTGCCTGCCGCACACGGGGGGAGCTAACGGGAGTGGGATAAGTGCAGAAAATAAACTAGGTCACGTTATTCATAACGGTTTAGGACAATTTGAAAAACCAACATAAAGTAAGTCACACACATCTATCCTATTGGTCGAGTCCATGGTCAATTGGGGTCCATATAATCATATTATATCTACAACATCTAATCTATACAATAATATCTTATGAAAAAGATAAATTTAAAATATAACTACTTGTGTCCTATTTTATCTTGATCAAATAATCAATTAACGTTTAATTAATTAAATGATTTCAATCGAAATAAAATTAACTATTAATTTTAGACGATTTAATTTTTAATTTTAATTAATTAGAACAATTCAAATTTAAATCAAAATTAAACTTAGGTCTCTTTAGTTTCTTTCCTTTTGATTCCTAATCAAAAGGGATGCCTTTGGTTTCCAAAACCAAAAGGCATCTACATTAGCCCTTTCCAAAATCAAAATTTTGAAAAGGGCCTAGGCCTAGGAATTTTTCAAAATCAAATATTTTGAAAAGGGCTTGGCCTATTCCAAACAAAGTTTGGAAATGCCAATTTTATTTAATGCCATGTGTCATCCCAATGGTCCAAACTATTTGAACTATTAGTTAGTCACATGACACCAACTAAACAAAGAGATATCAATGCACAATAAAATAGCATAAAATGATAAAAGGAGACGGGTCCGCACATGGCGGCCGATGGTATCAGCCCTAGGTCACCGCATTGCCATTTGCCGGGCGGCAACACGATGGGAGCCACCGCTCGCCCGACCCCAAAACCAGACGTCGGCCCTTTTTTCTTCTCGTTTCGCGAACTAAATCTTGCATCTATCGATTAATTACTACGCAATTTAATTAGTGCTTATTGCTTAAGTTCAAGTTCTCTCGACATCGTTAGGAAATCAACAAGTTTAACGCAGAGGAATTTGAAATTTCATTTCCGTCCCAAGATCGACTTTGTTTAATACAATAAACACGTTAAGTAGTTGACGGTGATTACCTTGCTTGATCTAATAGATCGACACTTTGACCGTCAATGGAGAGTAGTAGTGCGTGTGAGCCGTCCACGTGTCCGGCCTCTATCGATATCCACACGAGCACCTCGCCGGAATCCTCCTTGGATAGCTACCAGAAAAATCCGGTTGCGTGACCAGCCTTTTCTCTCCCTCAAAATCTCTCTCTAAGAAGCTCTCAGTTTATTTTGTAAATTAGAGCTCTTCTAATTATGATGTACAAAAAAGCTAGCCAACCCATTTCTTATATAGGAGAAAGTGGCCCCCCCTTTGTGTTCCCAATCTGATTGGGAGAAGTTTCCTAGTAGATTAATGGAAAAAAAAACCATATACTAGTAAAATAAAGAAAATAAATATTCTAGATTTATCTCATTTAATTTAATATCTCATATTAAATAAATCCAAGATATTGTCAATATCTAATATAGAATATCTTTATCATATTTCCATAAATCAATTAATATCCAATATTAATATCTGATAATATCATTAATTAAATTGCACAATCCAACTGTATCTTATACACTAGTCAGCTGCGCCCCATAGCCATAAATTGACATACGTAATATTCTTTAATTAATCAATATAATTAATATCTTGTATTTAATTTATCATAATAAATAAATATCACCAAATTAATTTAATCACTATAACACTTTACATTCGAGATAAACTTTCCTTATTGGTTATCACAATAACTTCATTTTAATCCAGTAGATGTTCTTATGTGTGTGCTACCCGATAGGCTTTTGATTATATTGGCCGTAGACATAAAGTTCCAATTACGAAAATGCCCTTCATACCTACCGATCAGCGTCTAGCAACACACCGTGACCCCCAATCATCGGAAGAGTCAAAAGCAATGACTACTACTTTTCATGTGAAACAGTTAACGTGTAAATAGAATCCTATCGCTGTAATAATATCCATACAATCGTATCTCGAGTGTCAGTACATCAACGATCGTATCTTATAATCTGGATATCATGCTCTCTTGGAATAACTCAGTTACTCCCACTTTGCAAAGATTCACGAGACCTAGACATTCCTTATACGAAGGTCATTTCGGATATTTACTCCTAATAATAGGATACGCGATTTCTAGACGAACAAACATGTATCCTACGCTTGCTTCAATATCATACCCGAGCACTACCGCATGATCGCCCCATGGCTAGGGGAAACCTAAATAGTGTCAAAGCATGACAATCCACACCGTGATGCCATGAAGACTCCGGTCTCAGGATAATTACACAACTGCCACATACTGCGACACTTAATGTAAGTGGGTCAGTCTAACGTACGCATTCTCTAATACACGTCCGCGTACAGTCCAGTTGTCTCTACACTTCGATAGACGAGATCTATCTCTACCTTCAATGAGATAGAAGACATCCAGTACGTGATAGTCTAATCATACTATCAATGTCCCATTTGACAATACATACGACTAGAGACATTTAAGTATCAAACTTATTAAAGTGAATATAGATCTCATCAACCATAATCACCATCATGGTTTCTCTATCACAGTTTGACACTAAGGACGTTACTATATATTCTATAACATAATTGGTTCATATAAGATAAACAAAATATATAATAACAAATGTGCTCTTATTAATCATAATAAAGTTGTTACATGAACTAAATAGACTGTAAACGACCCAACTCGGTCGGATCCTGTCCAACCCGATTGGGTTTAGGACACCATTTCAACAATAAGTCTACCTACCAGTCTCTGATATGCTTGCTTATCTACATGTTCATCCTCAAGAGCCAGATTTATGCTATGATTGAGCTCAATAGGTGTGTCCATGGGTTTACACCTGCTTTTTCCACAATCTTTAACAGATCCAAAGACTTTTGCTAAGATATGAAGATGAAAAGTTTGGTGTATAGGACTTCAATTACGTAAAGTACTTTAACTTCCCAATTCTTTTATAACAAATTCCTTACATAAAAAAGCTTTGAAGCTAATTGTCGTGATTATTGTTCCAAGAATGATGATATCATCAACATAAACAAGCAAAATAGCCACATGACTATTACGGTTATGTTTGATGAACAAAGCATGATTACCTTGGCTTTGTTTGTAACCTATTTTAAGTATAGAATTGGTAAACCTACCAAACCAGGCCCTTGGTGATTGTTTGAGTCCATATAAGGCCTTTTTTTAACTTGCAAAATTTTCCTTCCCCAATTTGGAATCCAGGAGGAACATTCATATAGATTGTTTTGTCTAGGTCTCTTTGGAGGAAGGCATTTTTTTACATCAAATTGATGTAATTGCTACCAAAATTATTTGCCAGAGATAGATTTAATTTTAATAAAGATTCATCTTTGCTACTGGAGCAAAGGTCTCAAAGTAATCAACCCCATGAGTTTGGTGTAACCCTCGGCGACTAATCTTACCTTGTATCTTTCTAGGGTACCATCAGATTTATATTTGATGGTGTACACCCATCTACAGCCAACAAGTTTTATACTTTTTGGAAGGTGAACCAAGTCCCATGTTTTTTTTTCTTTTTAAGGCATTCATTTCCTCATTCATAGCATTGATCCATCTTTCATCAGTTAGTGCCTCATTCAGATTTCTTGGAACAGAGTCATCAAACATACGTTTCATGAATTTTCTCTGTTTCTGAGAGATTTTGTTATAAGACAAGAAATTCTTTATAGGATAGAGGGGATGTAGAGTGCAAGATCTCACACTCTTCCTTTTGGCAATAGGTAGGTCAGGACTGTCTTTAAATATAGAGGACACAATCTCCTCATCATTAGGATCAGCAGTTTGTTCTTGATTCAGAGATGAATCGGGGGCATTATTGTCACTTGCCTTGTCACTTTCCTCAATGGGAACTATTTTCGCAATCTTACCAGCTTTTTTCTCGAGTAGATAATGAGGGCTTCTCATTAGCTTTGTTTTTCGATTTTCACTTTCCTTCGTGGAGAATTAGTCATCTGTGAATTTTCCATAGTTTTTTCTTGATCATTTATTTTTTCAAGACTTTGAGGAGTCCCCCCTTACTTCCAAGATCTATATCCAGGAGAGAAGATTCCCTATTATTATCAGAGAGAAACATCTCCCCCTGTATTAGAGAAGTTTTTGAAAAATAAGAGATCCCTTCAAAGAAGAAAACATCTTTTGAAATAATCACTTTATTGGTAGGTGGGTGATAACATTTATACCTCTTTTGAGTGTTAGAGTACCCAATTAAAACACATTTTAGGGCTCTAGGATCAATCTTTCCCCTGTTAGGAAGATGGATGTAAGAAAAGACTTCACATCCAAAGACCTTTGGGGGAAGACCTTCAGTCTTCATAAAGTCAGGGTATACAATTTTTAGAGCCTCAATTGGGCTTTTCTTTCCAAGAACAATAGTAGGAAATCTATTTATCAGATGAGTAGCAGTAAGAACTGCTTCTCTCCAGTAATTCTTTGGCACATTCATTTGAAAAAGCAAGGCCCTAGAAGTATCCAGAAGATGCCTATTCTTTCTTTCAGCCACCCCATTTTGTTGGGGTGTATGAAGCAAGATAATTCATGAATGATCCCCTTCTCTTCAAGAAAATGATTAAGGGTTCTGTTGAAATAATCCCTTACATGATCAGATCTTAACTTCTTGACCTTAGCATTGAATTGTGTCAGAATCATATTATATAAGGTGGGAAACACATGAGTCGGGTTAGACTTATGTTTTAATGAGATATATCCAAGTGGATCTAGTGCAATCATCAATGAATGTTACAAACCGGTGAGCACCACCTGATATTAGGTTGGGTAGAGGACCCCATATATCACTATGAATAAGATCAAAGGGATTATAAGCAATAGTATAAGAGCTATAATAAAAAACACTTTTATGTTTGGCAAAGATGCATTCATTACATTTGAAATTCTCAACATTTAGATCCTTACATAATTTTGGAACAAATGCTTTAAAATTTGAAAAGATGGATGACCTAGCCTCCTATGATACAACATAATCTTATCATTGTCTACTTTAGAAAACAGAGAGGTTGTTTGAAAAACTTGTTTATCATCCTTTTGACTTTCCACAAAATAGAGTCCCTCTTTAAGTCTAGCAAGTCCAATACTCCTCATTGTTGCCAATTCCTTACACAGAAGTTAGTAGAGAACAAGGCATGACAGTTTGAGTCTTTAGTCTACTTTCTTATAGAAACCAAATTTGTCTGCAAATCTGGGACATGCATGACATCTTTTAATGTCAAGAAATCATTCAATCTAACACTCCATGTACCAATAACTTTAATAGTGGTACCATTTGCAACAATGATAGTTTTATTGGTACAACAGGGAATGTAAAAAGAGAACAAATGCAGGGAAGGGGACATATGATCAGTGGCCCCAGAATCACCAACCCACACTTTAGTAACTTTCTGATTTAAAGAATAAAGGGACGTCATACATGAGAAAACCATAGATGAAGAAGGGTTTTCCAAGGTATTAAGGAACTTCCTCAACTTTTCAAATTCAGATTGACCAAGGTTTGGATTCTGATTAGGGGTCTGGTTTGTCCCCTACACACTGTTATCCTCTCTGTTGGTGTTAGCTACATGTGCCTGGGCATTGTTCTTTCCAGGCCTCCCATGTAATTTCCAGCAAAAATCTTTGGTGTGCCTACTCTTTTTGCAGTGAGTGCAAAAGAGATTATCTTTATCCTCAGGTTTCATATTCTGTTTTTGAGTAGGAATTAGTCTGTCTGGGACCTCTTTAGACTCATAGGTCTTATGGGATCCAGCCCTATTTTGACCAGCAAATAGAGTTGATCCTTCAGTGGATATAGTGTCAAACATGACACTTCTCCTTCCTTCCTCTATTTAAAAAATAGATATGGTTTCACTTAAAGTAGGAAGATCGCTTTTGCCAAGAATCTGAACCCTTATGGGGTCATAATCTTGATTGAGACCAGCCAAAAAAGAGAAAATCCTCTCATTTTCTATCATCCTTCTGAGAGTAGCAACATCATCTATATATTTCATTTGGATGCATTGGTTATAATCAAGTTCTTGCCACATACCCTGCAGAATGCCAGAGTATTCAATGATAGACTTGTTCCCTTGTTTGTTATTCTGAATCTTTGTCCTTACTTCATAAATCTGGGCTGCATCATTAACCTTAGAGTAGGTTTTTTTGTATGGTCCTATATTTCTTTTGCAGAAGACAGGAACATGCAAGTGTCACTGATCTCAGGAACCATTGAGCTCCAAAGTCAGGACATAACCAAGGAATCCTATCCCAGCTAGCATATTTGGGATCATTTTGAGGAGGACCGGTTCCTAGAAGATGGATCGGTTTCCCTCTACCTTTCAAGAAATTTCTGACAAATTAGGACCATTTAAGATAATTCTTTCCATTCAGTTTATAAGAAGGCTGAATGTTTTGAAGTTCCCCTGAAACTATGGAATTTTCAGGGACCAGAGGTTCAGTGGCAATACTAGTAGCAGAAGATTCAGTGGCCATTTAAAGAGTACAATAGATCAGAAGAAGTATTTGAAAAAAAGGCCAGAAATTTGAACCTAAGGCTCCGATACCATGTAAAGAGTAAAAACAATGAGGAAAGTATTCTTTTATTAGAATAGAAAGCTCATTAATTGCTATTACAACTACCCTCATTCTTAAATACTACAAGGAGAGCTCCAACGGCTAGTTGGATTAAAGGTGGGTCTGGAAACACTGTTCCAACGGTAATAAGAACAGTGTTCCGGTCACCAAAAAGCTCGGAAAAGACAAAACCAACAGCTCTTTTGTACACCTAATTACTAGTTAATTAATATAAGATTTAAGGGTAATAAAAGGTGACAAAAGATTACATAAAACTAGTACATATAATATAATAATAATAATAAAATGAATGATAGAAGGATTTCTAACAAGTATAATTGTTATAAAAAATGAGCTATTTCTTGTGATCAGTCCGTGTACTGACTTGGAGATTTTAATTCAGGAGTGAATGAAGTTGTAGCAATAGTTTTTGTGTTCTCCAAAGGAAGATTTTGGCAAGTAAATGTAGCCTAGGAGGGGTGAAAATATTATAAATCTCTTGAGTTCACTATTTTTCAATACTTTACCTTATCTTTATATCTTGCATACTTGCTCTAAGCCTTTAACTGAACTAACTCTCTTTCTTAAACACCTTCAAAATTCATCTTATCGTCTTAATGAGTGTGCACTGATTCCTTGGCTAGCTTGTATGCTTGTTTAAGACACAGAAACACATGTTCGTCACACCTTACACTGCTGTCTTAGTACATGCAGTGACACTTAGTATGTCTTGTTATCAACGTCTGATCACGTTGGCTTAGGTTATTTCGATCACAATCATGTTGTACTAATATTTGACTTATTGGCACATAAAGTTGATTTGTCTGAATTCTTTGAAAATTGTCGAAATTGGCATTATAGTGATTGCAACAGTAAAATGAAAGTGCACCGAGCTCATGTATGAGAGAATCCATTTAGATTATTATACCTGAATGACATTTTGAATAGTTCATGCATAAAAAGTTTACTTAACTGCTTGATTGCACATCGTCATTATGGAAGGAGGTGCTCGAATTTATAGGGCATAACCGTCATAACTCTTTTGCTAGTATTGATTAGTTGTTTAAACACATACTGACATTTTGAACATGTAAATTTCAGTAGTCACTCATTAATGTTGTGCCACCATAACTTTTTAGGCTAAGGAGAATGTAAGAATCATCATTGTGATTTAGATGATACTTCAAAAGACCATAAATATGAATTTAGAACACAAAGAAAACCTAAAAGAAGATATATATAATACATGCACTCATGTGTAAAAAATACCCTCTCTTACATAAGTGGCGATATCAAGATTCTCATCAATATTACTTAACAGCCAAAATCATTTTACAATTTTCCACTAGAAGAATACAATTATAGGGATATAAATTATGCATAAAATGAAAATTTGGTGATAATTTTGTCCTCAAAGTTGAGCCAAAGTACTTATATCGTATGGAGTAGCATCTGTGGACTTTTCTGCCCTGTAAGATCTTCTCGCAACTATAATATTTGCTGCTTCAGTTGGATGGAAAGCATCCCAATACAAATACTGATTCCTATTTGGACATGGTGTTTGAAATGGAAGGCAAGTTATCTGCCCATTGTTTCTTCCTATACCGCAACAACCCGCATTTGTTACTGTAAAACCTGCAGGATCATCAAAAATCAAAGGACAAAATTGTGAGCCTACGAAATGGGATATATACAAATCAAAATGAGAAGAAATTAAAAAATAATTACCAAAACTGTCAGGGCTGCTGATTAAGTCTTGGAAAATACCATAAGCATCAATGTAAGTAAATTTAGCATCCGCGAAATTGTTGTTGAAGTTGGCTACTAATGCCTTAAGATTTTCATTGAACAATTGATTCGCGGAGTTGATTTTATCTACACATGTTCTGCCATCAGGGCTGTTTTGAGCCAAAGCATTCGGACTGCAACCGATCTGACCGATACCAATGAAAGCGAATCTTCTTGCTCCATAATTGTACAAAGACTGTATACATCAGAGAATTAGAAATAAAAACTGAGACTTGACCATAGCATGTTAATTAGTAAATAATTAATTACCCTAATTTGTTCAGCATATTGTTGAATGAGAACTTGAGCATATTGTTCAGGTGTGAACTGTCTGCTGGTTGAATAATAGTTAGGCATGAAATAGTTGTTGAGGTAGTCATTGCTGCCTAATCCAATTGAATATACACATTTGCTAAGATAAGCTGCAGCTGAATCTTCATCTCCCAATATGTTCACAATTTGGGACACTGTGGTTTGGTAATTGTTTACTTGTGCACCAAAATATATCCGAGCGCCCTATCATGATCGAATTATATGATCATCAATGTAATAATCTTGTATATAGTATCGCATTAATTAAGGAATATCGAACGAAATTATAAACACATATGCAAATTACGAAAAGGTATAAAATTAAAAGAAAATGGCAGTACCAATTGCTGGCCAGTTTCTGGTCTGATACCAGCTGCTGCAGATGCGTAATTTACACCTCTAAGTATGTCCTGCCCACTTGCAAAGGCAAAGGGTTGTATATAATCATCAAACCCCAGAAGCTCAGCTGTAAATCATAAATCACAACTATAATATTGCTATATAATACACTTTTATATATATATATATATATATATATATATATATATATATATATATATATATATTAAAACAATACAATTTAAATGCATGGCTAACACATCAGTAAGGTTTTTTTCTTCCTTCAGTATTTTATAAATTTTGTCAGTTTGAAAACAGAAAATGTAGAGAATTATCTTTTGCTCAATTATTCTGTTACATCATCAGGTCCTTTTAATATTGTACTACTACAAAAGGATAAGACACAATCTAACAAACAACTAGGTATACCAATACAAGAGTGACACCTGTACAAACTCAAGGACCAATCATATTATTCCAAAACACATATCTTAACATTGTCACATGTCATTATATGATGATTTGATTCTTAATAGTTATTTGAGTTGTATAGTTTGGATTCAAATGATTGTATTAAGACATTTAGGAGGATTACAAAAAATAAAGAGATTGCATGGTTGGTCCAGAAGTTGATGGCAACAAGACAAGTTAAGATTGAGTTGATTATATTATTATGCTTAAAAGCTGCATCATAATTTTGGGGTCAATGTCAATCATGACCTATGAAAGCGCGGCACTACGATCCGGGATCCGTGTGTTGTGTCCGATACATTTTTGACACGATGCGTGTTGATCACACTTACGACACATGTTGGGCACGGCGCGACACAATTTTTTTGAATATTCTAAAGAAACTTTATTATTTGGCACGGTGCGATCAACATGTTGTATTGTTTTAATTTCAGCCGCCACCCGCCTCCCCACCGCAATCTACCACCATCACCTCCACCACACCACCACCCACCACCGCCGCGTTGTCTCTCATGTCACCACCTTCGCCACAACTCACTACTATCATTCATCACAACCCAACTCACAACCATTCGTCCCACAACCTCATGTTACCAACCATTTCATCATCACTCTATACCACCACCCACTTCACCACCGTCTTCCTCATTCTCACCATAACCTATTCCACCACCAACCCCGTCCAGTATCCTCCACCACAACCAACTCCATCAACATCGATATTCGCTCGGCCACCACCACTCGCTTCCCCATCACCCATCACCGCACACTACACCACCCTTGTCATCGAAACCACCGCCACCACCACCATCACCCACCTCACCAGCACCATTTATCGGACACCACACCAGTCTAGTCCCCACAACAATCGCCACCACTAACACCGCCATCGCACACCTCACACCATCCGTCACCAGCCACCACCTCATGCCCCACTAGGGGTGGCATCGGTTCAGGACCAAACCCGTAAACCTCCTATCCGAAACCCATCCCGACAAGATTCGGGATTCCATTTTTCTTCCCGAGCTCGTACCCGATAAGGGTCGGGTCCCGACAATCGGGATACCCGAATGCTCGGGATCCCGTCGGGTCGGGAATGAATGTCCCGAACATATGTTGTTAAAAAATATTCATGTTAATATAAAAAATGACAACAATTACTTGATCAAAACAATAGTACAAAAGATGGGGGCCGGAGAAATGAGTTAACGGTGATAGAGTCGACGGCCGGTGGAGGCGGCTTTTGTGAGGAAGAACACTCTGGAATATTAGAAAATATTAGGGGGAATGAGGGAGAACGACAAAAATATTTCATCAATTGAGTAGAAGGACAGTCTTTTGAAACTTTTGCATAAAGGACAAAACTATTTATTCACTGGTCGAAATTCACTTGTGTTTTAAATTCACTGCTTAAATTCAACGCCGAAATTCAACGGTCGAAATTCACTAATTTTCAAAATTCATTGTTTAAATCCACTAATTTTCGGGATTCATCGTCGAAATTCAATTGTCAAAATTCACCGATTTGGGATTCACTCAAGCGAGATTCATCGATTTTAAGGATTCACTGTTTGTCCTTCTCGCTATAAAATTATGCGATTGTCTTCTCCCTATAAAAAAATATGTAGTTGTCTCTATTACTTAAAAATATTCCAGATTGTGTCCTTATCCCTAATTTTCCAAAAATATTATAGAAGAAGAGAGGGTGCAGAGAAAGTGAGAAACATCTAAAGCAGAGAGAGTGTAGTAGACATGTTTTTAGTATTTAGGGTTGTTTGTATATATATATATATATATATATATATATATATATATATATATATATATTCGACGGGATCGGAACCCGACGGGAATGAGTTTTATACCCAATCCCTTTCCCGCATTTTTGGGTAGGGAAAAATCCGAAATTTTGTGATCGGAAAATTTCGGAATTGGGATTTTTCGTGACGGGTTTGGATTATCGGGAAATTTGTCACCCCTATGCCCCACCACCACCCGCCTCACTCATCATCACGCATGCCATTCATCACCCACCATTTCACCTGTCACATCTTATACTATCTCACATATTTCATTTCATCATGTGTCTAACATAAGAATGAAATCACGTTCATTCCATTCAATTGTATTCCATTCCGTCAGTTTCATTCTATTCCATTTTATTCAATTCAGCAATCCAAACGTATCATTAGTCTCTTACGAGTAAAAAGATAGATATAAAATAATCATAAGCTTGAGACATAGCGACAACTTTCAACTATGTTAAGCTCAGAGCAACTCCAACGGTGGAGTTTCATAAGGTTTAACTCATTTTTTTTTCCCAAAGAAAAAAAAACATTTTCAATAGGTTTATACTCATCGGAGTGAAATGGTGACAAGGAGAGTGGAGCAAAAACTCTATATTTGTAAACCCGTTTAAAATCTGATAGATTCTGATTGTTGTTTTTTCTTCTTTTTTAGGGTTTGTTTACATGTAAATGAAAAAGATTTATGATAGTGAGAAAAAGATTTATATATGTGTAGGTTATGTATTGTGGAGAAAAATATAATAAAAAACAGTGTTGAAATAAGATAGTTGTAAACCTTTTCAAAGGTCCATGACATGACTGTGGATGTTTTTAAACACATACCTTATAATTTATAGATTATAGATACAATGCAATAAAAACAGAACAGTATTATAATATATCAGCAAAATGGAGAAGATGAAGAGAGGAAAAGAGCTTACATATGACATCAACTGTAGTTTTACCGTTGGAAAACCTTCCAGTTGGTCCACCAGGAAAATCAATTCCATAAGGCAAATAATTAGCTTTCGCCAGTGAATTTATATTGTTGTTATTGCCATCGTCCACCAATGAATCTCCAAAAATAAAAAAACAAGGACCCTGTGGCGCCTGTGCCACCACCCCATTGTCAAGCCGCAGCACCACCACCACCACTAAATACATCATCAAGAATTTCTTAAACCCAGTACCCTCCATTGAAGAATGCAAATAAGTAGATAATGAGTAAAAAGGGTGGGCACTTGGGGATTGTGTGCCTATTAAAGTAGGCAATGAAGAGGAATGGGAGTGAGCAAAATTAGAAGCATGGAGGTTGCTATTTATAAAAGAGGGAAGAATGGGAAGAACAGTTAGATTGATAAGCTACAATGATGGAAGGAAGATTGTCATTTAATTGCAGGTAGAAGTCAGTAAAGTGCATTAAAGTTCACGCGGATATAGTTTGATTGAGTTTATATTGACTTCCTTCTACTATGCATGTGGGACATTGACGTTTGAGCTTCAACAATCCAAGCAATTGTATCGCACTGATTTTTGAATGGATGACTTGATTTATGACTAATAGAATTCAGGATTGATTGCCCTCAAAAAAACAAAAATCAGGATTGATTTGTGTAAAATTATTTAGTGTCATTTATTGGGAAAATTCTGATTTAAGGACGTATTTTTATTAAAACGAGTCGTCGGATAACTGTCATGTGTAGAAAAAGACAAAAAGTTTTGCATGTTTGTATACGTGACAATCATCCCACGGTTCATTCTAATAGGTATAATAGAATGGCCCCATTTATTGTGCCTCTAATTCTACTCGATCACTGAAAAATTATTAATTAATGCATGTGTATAGGGGCAAATTTTAAAGTGGTCATTAACCACCAAACTCAATCTTAATTTAGATGGTTAAGAATTGATTTACATACACATAATCACAAATGTGATGATAAATGTCCATTGAATTTGATGGTAATTGACTATTATAAAATTTGCCGTGTAGGGGAAAAAATTATGATATACAACCGTTTTAAAAATATTATATCGAATAAATCATTGCCCTAGGGGCATAGCTCAGTGTAAAAGAGTTGTTTTGTGACGGTTTTGCATTTGAGCTGATGTGTGAGACTTTAATTCCGTAAATAGTCGACTTTGCTTAGAATAAGAGGTTTACAGACATCATTTGCAAAATGGACAACTAAAACATAACAATCGATCATTTGAATTGGGGCTCTACCTTTTTTAAATGTCCATCATTTTAATTTAGAGAAAAATGAGAGTGCCTAAATCATTAATGGCATTTTGTTATGCAAGAATGACATTGAATCAATAAAATAATAGGAATGAAATTGAATAAACTCATTCCATTACTGTGTTTGGAATGTAAATGAATGAAATGATACGAATTCATTAGTATGTGACACAAGGAATGATAAGTAAGGCAGTATGATTGGTTAAGGTTGGGTGGGTAGGCATGGTTGGGTGTGTAAGGTATGATAGGGTGGAAGGGGTAGGGTACCACCCACCCTACCCATAACCCCAACTCGCTTTACCTCTTTACTCACCACCCCAACTAACCTTATCGCCCACCTACCAAGCCCTACCTCACCTTACCATATGCACTACCTTATCCAACCCAACCTAGCCCTACCTAACCTACGCCACCCTACCGTATCTTACCTTACCCGGCCACCATGTCATCCAACACCTCACCCTACCCTACCACACCGCACCATCACACTTTACCCCACCGCACCTTACCACTCCACCCACCTTGCCCTACCCTACAATAGAAACCCAACCTAATAGATCCTACAGAGGGGTGAGAGGTGTGGGATGGCAGATTGGTGAGGTTTTCGCATGATAGGTAGGTAGGAGGGGAGACTTTGAAATCTTCTTTTCCTCGGCTTTTTCATTTCCTGTTTAAGAAGATTTTTTTCAAAAATTATGGTTTGGTAGGGCAGAAGGAAGAAGTTTGAGTAGGGTTGGAGGAGGAGGTTAAGGTCTTTCGAGGAGAATTGGAGAGGTTGGGGATGCTAATTAATAGATTTTTGGGTTATGTATATAAAATACGATAGAATATGAGCCCCGTTGAGGCTTTCTTGACACCTAACTTGAGGAAAAGGCTTGAAGTGGAAGCTTTTAGGGATGTTTTTATTGAAGGCGAATTTAGTTTTTTGATTGGACTAAACTGTTACCGACAAAGGTGAATTTGTTTATGTGGAAAGCAGATCTCAAGTGGATTCTAACAAAATAGAATCTTCTATCTTGAGGTGTTGCTATCCAAGATTATTTATGCTCTATTTGCCACAAGTTTGATAAATCAGTTAATCACCTTCTCTTTGCGTGTGATTGATCTCTTTTGATTCGAATCATGCATGTCTTTAAATGGTGCAAAATATATGGATCGTATGTGTGTTCTTTTGTTGATCTTTGCAGCCTAAACCTTCTGCGTTTTTAAGTTCATAGGTGATTTTCTTTTGGAAAGCGGTTGTGGGAATTATTTCACGGGTTATATGGACCATGGACAACAAGTATTGGCAAGTGTATCGTGTGTGGAGTGAATTACGAAACAGATCCGTAATTAATGGAGATAATTACGGAAAAATAAAATCTGAAAATAATTAACACGAAAAGAAAATTTTGTTTTATTAATTAGATCTAGCAAAAGAATTATTATAGTACAAATTTGACTCGAAACGACGAAGAAAATAAAAATACATTGCATAAAATAGAGGACTAGAGATCGAACCGAGACGAGTAAGTTACTCTTTCCTTAAGGCAAATTGTTCTGGTATGGTACTCACGGTAAGTAAGAATTTGTCTCTCACAAGATACAACGGCTTCACGTCTCAGATTTAGAGGCACTTCGAAAATCTGAGCTCCAACAAACTTACAGAGTGCCCCGGCTTATCTTCGACTCAAGAACTAGAACTATATAAAAGACTCTTTGTGGTGGAAAGACGAGAAATTTTTTAATTTTATATGCTCTAATTCTCATTCATAGAGATTCTTTATATAGTAGAGATGATGTGTTAATACTCAATTCTTATTAGCTGGATGACATTAGTCGGCCGACTTTTCCCTCAAGAAAAGTCATTCTAGCGTGTAGACTTGCTTGGCCAACCTACTCATCAACTCTGATTGGTCGGATGACATGTCATCTGAATTCTGATTGGTTCGATGTCTCAATCACACGAATTCTTGAATTATGATTGGTCGGACGACTTAATCACATGCCAATGTGTAAAAAATTAGTTTTTGTTAATTTCATAAAGAAATTTTGTCCAAAAAATTAATAGCAACACCCGAACCGAACCGAATCGAGACGAACCGGTTGAATGGTGGCGGCACGCGCGCGCACATGTGGAATTATCTAAGTCCTCCATTCTGCACAAAAGAGCTTTACCCCTTGGGGCACATCTATAAGAGACACACAAGCTCAAATTACATTAGTTCCCAACACTCAAATTTCCAATGTGGGAGAATTGAGCGAGGTTCTCCCTTCAACTCCCGTCCCTACAAACTTTTCAACCAACTTTAAGTATTATTTTATGTCAGTTTTAGTGACTTGATCTCTAAACTGATGAATAAACTGGTGGGACTAATCTGAGAAACTGAGACTGAAAGTGATGGTCGGATTCGATAGGTGGTATTCGATTCATGAAAGTCGGTTTTGGTGAAGTGTGAAGTGAGTTTCTTCTGAATTCAGCTTTCAGTTTTGTCAACTGAGTTATTGTTGAGTACATCTGAGTTCTGCATCTGAGCAGTTGGATACAAGTCTAGGAGAGTCAGTTTTTTAGCTGAGTTTTGTCTGGTGGATAACATCTGGAGCTGGGGTCCACACCATGGGTATTTATGACAGTTCTGACAAAGATCTTATTGCGGTTAGGGTTAGGGAATTGTGCCTATAAATACCAATGTTGTAATCAATGCAATGTGTGTGAAAATATATCCTTGTAACTTTGTACAGAATAATAACATATCTCATTTTCTGTTAGTCGGCACAACGCCGGATACCACGTTAAATCACTGTGTTTTCTTTGTTTCTGTGCTTTATCATTTTCGCCTTAATTTTATGTTAGATTGCATATGTTTATCTTTTTCAAGTGCAAATTTCTCGCTGTCTTCAATAATTTCTCATTCAGTAGATATTCGAATTGAGTGATTCCAAAGCCAAACATATTTAGTTTTTACTCCGTGAGTAGTATTTTTAGATGTAATAAGCTCCCGTGAATCACCCGGAGCGTATCCAAATTTACTATTTAAAGTTGATTTTTAATACGTGTTTCAAGCCTCATTTCGTAGGATTTGACTTATATCTCCAACAATAGGAACAAAGTTATTTTTACTTCACATATAATTGACCCGGAGATATCTTGTGAAAGGTGCAATTGATGTGTTTTTCTTGGCTATCTCATGCCATATTCTTGAAGATGTTAAATTGAGAAAGTTGAAAAGCAAGTCCGATGGGAGTTGTTGTTTAACTTTAGATCTAGAAGTGAACATCATCTACTGTTTTAGCTGGTGGTTACATTCTTACTGTTTCAGTTTGATGCTTTTATATTTCCGTTTGGCTATTGAGTTGTAATCATTCGTTTACTGTTTAAGCTTGGTTGCATATTTTGTTTCAATTTGATAGTTTTATATTTACTTGGCTTGGTTGCGTTCTTGCTTTTTCAATTTGATGATTTTAACTTCTCAATGATTAAGTTATTTTATAAAATCTTTTATTTGATATTAAAAAAGAAAACACGAAAGTCAAACAATTACTATCATACTTAACTGTATGCATGTTAAGATACCAAATTCATGCAGAAGGAACTGTTGCCAAGTGATAATGGTTGAAACATATGGACCACGTCAATACCGACAAGCGACAGTATAAAAAAATAAAAAATAAAAAATTAAAAATAAAAACTTTAACCAGCAAAGTAGTGTGCATGCAAGTTGGGTAGAATAATTAGTTAAAGTTATAAATGCTATTAATGTTGGGGTAGCTACTAGCGGGTAGACGTAGCGGTTCGGGTCTTTTAAGACGACTTTCGCCGGTTTGGGTTCAAAATAGAACCGGAATCGTCGGATTCAATTTCTAGCCGGTTCGTCGTGGTCTCTAACCGGCGGGTTTCATGGTTTCGGGCGGTTCCGGTCTATGCGGTTTCGGATCAGCACGGTTCATATCACGATTCGATCACGGTTACGATCACGATTCCAATCACTGGTTTTGAAAAATCAATATTTTTCTACAAAATTTGTATAACTTACGTTAAAATTAATGATAAATTCTATTTGGTTATTAACTATATATACTATTTAATTTTATAACTATATTTAAAAAAAAACACGCACTTGTATAATATTTAATTTTATATCTATATATAATATTTAATTTCATAACTTATATTCTAAATTGTTAGATATTTTTTCATAAAGTAAATACTTTATAATCGTTTGCATTCGAGTTGCCGTATGAATTAATGTTATCGCAACGAAACGGGGTTCGACTTAGACGGATAC
Organism: Gentiana macrophylla; assembly: GCA_026214975.1. Taxonomy (NCBI): domain Eukaryota; kingdom Viridiplantae; phylum Streptophyta; class Magnoliopsida; order Gentianales; family Gentianaceae; genus Gentiana; species Gentiana macrophylla. The sequence goes on from CM047806.1 coordinate 30,918,613, forward strand.
ATGCGTACATTCATGAGGGTTATGCATTTTAGTTTGGATTCATGTATTTTGAAAGTAAATAAAATAATAATGCATAGTTTCCTAATTGTTTGTTTTTTATGATTAATTTGTAAGTAAATTAAACTTACATTTTCGTTTCGAAAAATATATCGAAAAGCAGACATAATGATAGACATTGCACAATAATATATTTTTAACGCGATAAAGTAAACAATTTTATTCAGAACAACTTTAAATCACTATCCGAAACATATTATAATGGTAGATAATATTATAATATGAGAGTTAAAATAGAATTGTGAGTAAAAAGTGAATGGATATGTATTTATAGTGTTATGAGTGTGTGATATTTTAAAATAAATAAAAAAAATATTCAAAAATTTTGAAAATATATACGTTGGAGTGTTGGACTTGGAGACTTGGAGGAAAAAAAAATAAAAAACAGCTGGTTCGGGTCCTCTGGGCCGGTTCTAGCCGGTTCGACCGTCGGTTTTTCTCAGGATTCGCTTGAGGCACTGATTCGGGACGGTCCGGTCCAGTGGAAACCGAGCAGGATAGGGCGTCATGGAACTACTAGGTTCGTGGACCGTGGGCCGGGCCGACCAGTGGATCCGCCGGTTTGGACCCGGGAACCGCCGGGTCCGACCTGGAAAACTACCCGAACGGCCACCTGTAGTAGCTGGGGAGTGGGGAATGGACGCCGTCGATTTCACAGACATAGTCGTGGGTAGTAACATGGGAAATCTTTAAGAAATTGTCAAATTAATTAACAGATTTAATTATGTAAATAGGTTCCAGCTATTATGAGTAAATAGGTTCAAGTTGACTACCGACTTACAAGTAGTAACACAATCATTCGAGCAGACTTGGTCATATTGTGGTGTCCAGATCGTGATGAGTATTGTTTGCATATTGCGATTCAAGATTTTGATGATTTGATTGGTCGATTTTTTTCTTTTACGGGAAGAACACACACCTTATTTTTCGTCCTAGTTAGTTAGGCGAACCTCGATATCTTCTTGCAGGTTATGACCTAATAAAACCAATTGGCCGATCTGCGGTTGGTATCGGTCGACTTCTTTAAGTGCGTGAAGGTTGAATTACCATATTTCCCAAAACCCCAAGCCAGAATGGTCGACTAATCCGGAGTTCGGGCCAAGATCGATTCATCTGAATCGACTTTTACTCAAAGGTGTTGGTATCAGACGCCCATTAGGATATCGAGTCACTATCAGGAAAAAAGCGTTCGATGCGTATAATATTAAATAAATTCAATATTATACGTATGCCTCTACAACGTCATATCGAGTTTAGCAAACTATAGCTAAAAAGACTCGGCAAAACATCATAAATGCCGCTAAAATAGATTACAAACCGACTAAAAGTAGAAAATTTAACTTACAACAACGAATTTCCCAAAGTCTTACAAAAGTACGATGTCTAAAAAAAAGATACAACAAACTAATCTTACAAACTTGAAACCAAAGTACAACAGATTCTTTAAAACAAAAGATAGAACATAATCTAGTACAATGTTTATAAACTAAAACAACAAGAAAACATCATCAAGCATCTCCGTCACATATCATGAGAAACTCCTCAACGAGCGGAAGCGAACATGTTAGATCTTCTCACCCCAAAAGCACACAACAAACATATAATTGAGGTAAAGTACATAGTACTAGAAAAATGAAGAAGCTAATGTATAATTAAGTCTTACAACGATAAGGTCCGTTTTATTAATTAGGTTATCTTTTCCACGTCACTGTTAGGAGCATATCTCATTGTAACATTGTTTACGATAACAAAGGGATTATTATTTGCACCCACGACTCTTCACCGGTATGGTGTCTCCAACCTATCGATTGTATGGTGTCTGCATCATTTTATGCAGAATCGATCGTGATTATATGAGTCAAGAATCGATTTCTCTGAAATAAGTCGTGGTGGTGCAAATAAATAAATGCCAGTAACTAAAGTGTGGAGATGTAAAAGCGAAATTCTCCAGCTTTATTTGAGCAAATCAAAATGAGATAAATGAAGTCAAAAAGCAACAAATTTCTGGAAAAAATAGATAAAGGGATTTTAATTTCAAAGTTTGAAGCTGAATTGCAGCTATATATATTTGCCAAATGAATTATATTCATCATCATCAACTATATAAACCGGACTCCACTTCTTTCTTTTTGGGTTTTGCAGAAAGTGAAGTCAGATGAATTTGAGGAGGAAGCTGAAATAATGTGTTACCCACAATGTGTTCACAAAAATGAAACGACAATTCTTTGTGTGTGTGTGTCTATATATGTATATTCTTTTTCATTATTGTGTAGTCCCGCCAATACCGAAAATAGCGGAGATCAATCTGAGATAGAGAGAATGCGGGATTGGGATAATGATACTGACATACTGTCGTAGTACATAACTCAGTACTAGGTGTTTCAATGGATGATCGAATCGAACCCGATCAACTTCTTGAAGAAAGGTTAAAAATGATGCTTCTAGAAGCCCTCCAAATATACCACATGAGGTCCTGAAGATGATCATTTTAAAAGCACAGAGGATGTTACTGAGGTTTGAACTGTTATTCTTGTCTTATATTTATCTAGGTTGCATGGGGGTACTAAACATTTAAAATTTCATTTCACTAGGTTATAAACTGAACTCTTGATAAGATAACCTAGTTAGCATTTTGCAGAATTCTATTCACATTTCATTTGCGCCCTACAATTCTTTGTAGTATGGTTTTTTGACTACAAAGGCCGCAACATTTTCTGGTTGTGCATAGCCTTGGTTTGTTGTGGCTTCTGCTTGCTCTTTATTCCGTAAAGCCATGATCTATTTTAATAACCTTGTTACGATACTGTGTTAAGAAATAAAAGAGATCATGAAGAAAAAGAAAATAAAAGAAAAAGGCTTCTTGTTTCATCGAGATAGTAGTAAACGAGAGTTCTTATAGTTAAAGATATTGACAGGAAATCCACAAGAATGAATCAAAATTAATTATAAAGTATTCTCAATTATGCTCTATGATTCTCTTATTATTCTTCTGTGGCAACAATGTGTTCAACAACTAGATAAAGCTTTATTTTAAATCAAACACATAGCTTTATCATATTTATGAGATGATTTTCGTTATTATCTTTAATAGAAAACCCCAATTGATCACCATGGTCATCGCATAGTAATTAGATAATGCCTCCCCATAAGAAAGAGTCGAACACGTCCCAAGCATTTTGAAAAGGATTGAATCACCAATCCCTCGCTATTCTAACAAGACCCCTAACGGCAAGATTTCCATCCACTAAAAGCGGCATCCATGTTGACCTTTAAAGCCCGTGAAGGAGGGCTTTCCACCACTATAGGCGCGCATTATGTAGACCAAACTCCGGATGATGTATGGTGTTGTAGTAGTCGTGGGCTTCATTATCTACAGGCTAAGACTTGATGAACATAGATTGCCTTAGAGCAAAAAATCTAGGAACATCTTCATTTCCAAATGTGCCAAATGAGGGTGATCACTCTTGCTACAGTTGGCTTATCTTCATATTTAATCAAATTCATTTAGCTCTTCTTGTTTGGCTGTAATACAACCAGCATATTGAATTGCATCATCTATTGTTTTGGGTTCCATCTGTGATAGAAAACAAGTGAGCATATTCTCAGGTTGTCTTACGGTTCTAACTCACGTATTAACATCTCTAATGACTTGTTCTTTCATGATGATCTCTCAAACCAATTCAAATCAGGTTGAAGTTGCTCTTGACTTGGTTCTTCCACAACTTCAACTTGTGCATCAACTCCTTGATCTTGTGTTGGTGCCTCTTGTGTTGTATTAGTGGTGCATCATCTTGATTTCCAAAAGTGTGATCCAAGATTATAGTTGGTGCTGTTGTATTCATATAGACTTGTCCTTGTACAACTTCTGTTTCTTCATGATTGTCTAAACTTTTACCATTTGTATATGGTTCATAAAAAACTACATGAATTGATTCTTCAATCACCAAAGTTCTTTTGTTGACTACTCTAAAAGCTTTGTTGGTGTCGGAGTATCCCATAAAAATTGCTTCATCAGCTTTTTTCATCAAAAGTATGTAACCGATTCCTGTTCAAAAGAAACATTTAGATCCAAACATATGTAAATGTGAAATGTTAGGTTTTCTTCCATTCCAAATTTCATATTGTGTTTTTCCATGATGTTTGTTGATGATTGATCCGTTTTGAGTATAGCATCTTTGTGTTTCTTTGCTTACCCAAAATCTCTTTTTGGTAAGCATGCTACGCAATCATTGTCTGATTTGCTTCTTTAAGTGTCATGTTTCTTCTTCTTCTACACCATTTTGTTGTGGAGTGCTGCTGCTTTGGCGATTGATGTAGTACTCCATTCTCTTCACAATATGTTCTCGATAATTTCATTAAGGAACTCACGTGCTTTTATCTCGATCTTATCTTGATGATCTTGATTTTTTTTTTTTGAATTCTTTTTAGCAAATCTGGTAGCTTTTTTAGTGTCTCTCTTTTCTTGTTCATGAATATGGTCCAAGTGAATTTGGAAAAGTCATTCACCACCACTAGAGTGTTTCTTTCCAGAAACACTTACTGGGGTGATTGGTCCAAAAAGGTCCATATGCAGTAGGTGTAAGATCTTTGTTGTAGATTGATAGGGCTTTGACTTGAAGGAGCTTTTGATCTGCTTCCCTTTTTGACATTCATCACAAAGACTTTCCTTTTTGAATGTAATTTACGGAAGGCCTTCAACTAGCTTGCTCTTTGATAATTTGTTGATGGTCTTGAAGTTGAGATGGTTCGATCTTATGCCAAATCCAGCTGGTTGATTGTTTATTTTTGACAAGTAAACATGTCTCTGTTTTTGCTATCTTCCAATCTACTATTAGATGTAATATCACCGGATGGATCAAGATCCACCCGATTCTGAAATGAATATACGAGATCTAGATCTAACAACCAAAATACATGAATAAAATAGATCTAACCTACGATGGAGTTTAGATTGCTTACATTTATTGTGAATAAACACCAAGAACAATCCAAGATCCAAGAATTGAGAAGCCACCGTCTTCCGGCGTGTATCTCAAGCAACACCAAGTGGATGGTGATTCAAGCGCTTGACTTCCTCGATATGCTACCTTAGAAAAACCCGAGATTTTTCTAAAACTCAAACCAAGTATAGGAGCCGAAAATTCTATGCTCCAATACTCCCAATATTTCGACTTGTGTGTCACGTGATTTGGGCAGGAGCTCTCTTTATATAGGAGAGTAATCCTTGTCTTCCAATGATTTAATTAATTAACGGATAATCAATTATAATAATCCTTATTCAATAAAAGATAAATATAATATATATCCCAAACAAATTAGGATAAATAAATATATTATCTAATATTCCATGATTTATCACGTAACAAATAAATGATTAAATCACATATTAAATAATTATCCAATAAAACTAATTTTCTACAATTAAATAATACTCAAAATCACGCCCACCCTAATGGAAATAGGCCACACGCATTTTTTCATCCACGATGGGCGAGTCCATGAAAAATATCTTGTTCATGTATTTAATTATCTAGTCCAACTAAACAATTAATCGCGTATCATTAAGCAGTCAATCAACTATTTAATATTAAGTGAGGAAGCAGACGAGAAAACCTATATCTTTATATTAGGAAGCGTAATCGGGGCCAATGGGCCCGTATTCGATTAAATTACAATAAATTAAATAATATTATCCGTCGGACCGAACAATAATATTTAATCTATTAATTTCGGGATTACACCACCGTAAACACGGCCGAACTGAACTGCGAATATAGATAATTTACACTCAACCATGAGTCAAAGCGTCTCTTGATATAATCATTACATCACGGATAAATCCTCATGCATTTATTTCATTTAGTCGGGATATTTCCGTAAACCGCTACAAGAAACATATTATCCTTATTTACCATTAACTTGCGGTGATCAATTAGTTTCACATACGGACTAGTAGCTAATTAGTCTAACATGAACTCCGGGATCGATCATTTTCTTAGGGCTAACAAAAATAAAGGAGCCCATGCATCTACTTCCGAGGAAGGAATGGATTCCAATATCTGTGATGGCGTAGACTACTCACTTTCGTTCGAGAATAGAGCCAGCGAAGTGTTGGACCACATACTATGAAGTGATCCTTACTAACACATCAAACTCTACCCGATCTAGCGGTTATGCATGATCACCTCGAGTTGAGATTAATCAATATATGATCATCTTGTGATTGATAAGACTTCGATTACGGAATTATATCGAGAACTCAAATCAAATCGGTCCAGCCCTTATATGATTATCATCATATATAAATGCCCACTCTGGATTACCTTATTACCGGCGATCCGGATGAAGCTGTCACACCGTAAAGTGTTAGAGCGCATTATTAGCATATTAATCATGAGACCCGTGCTCAGATTAATCAGCTTATTTACGGACTAAGTTAATTTTAAGTACATCTCTCACTAACTCAATCCTCTTGTGTATGGCCATATACATTTGAGTTATGTGATTACGTAAGCAGTACTTAGGGTTTTAGGTAGTGTCTTAATTATAAACATAAATTCTATAATAAGATGAATTATTAATTACATCACAAAACAATTACATAATTGTGTTTGAACCTTCTGGCACAACAATCTCACTTGCACGAAAGGCAAGTGGATTAGTGTTTTAGAGCACACACTTTATATCTATATCTACAACATTCTCCCGCTTGCTCAAAACAAGTGAGACATATCTCAAGATTCATACCTTCCAAAAGCGCATCTTCGTAATTCATCCTTCGAAACCACGACCGGAGTGTGCGCGTGAGAGTAGGTCGAGGTGACCGGCGGCGTGCCAGAATCCCGAATACCATGTGACTTGGTGCATAGATGAAGTAGGTTGGGCGTCTTGAGTCGATCTTTTTAGGATCGAAGGCGTCGCTTTCCATCCAATCACGTAGTACGATTTCAATATGCTTTTGATTCCAACACTGAGGAATGAAATCGAAGCATAACTATCATCCTTAATTTGACCTAAAGTCAAGAATCGGTGTCATCACTTATTTCTAGTTACTTTTTGAATATACGACATATTATTCCTCGTTCGAAGAAGAACTTTGAGGGTTGACTAAACATCCATTTTCGTATTCATCTGCGAGTTTAGATAACCAATCCACGAGAGGTAGGAGTAGACTACATAGTTGAATGTTGCATAAATGCAAGAATATCTCAACCAGGTGAATGGATAGGATTGCAAATGATCGATTCTAGAATTTGAGAGAATCCGCTAGAATGAATCCCGATGGCAT
>CM047806.1:31526057-31733537 GCA_026214975.1 Gentiana macrophylla
TTCTGTCACGACAGGGAAGCTGGTGGCCATTTCTCCGGGCACCGAACAGCTTTGAAAGTTCTCCAGAGTGGTTTTTACTGGCCCTCGATCTTTCGTGATTCACACACGTACGTGAGTGTGTGTGATGCCTGTCAGAGATCGGGGAGAAACTCGAAACGGTTTGAAATTCCTATGCAACCGATTCTCGAGTGTGAAATCTTCGATGTTTGGGGAATCGACTTTATGGGACCCTTCCCATCTTCCTATAATAATAAGCACATTCTAGTCGCGGTTGATTATGTCTCGAAGTGGGTCGAAGCAATGGCATCTCCTACTAATGACCGTAACGTAGTCATCCGGTTCTTGAAAAAGTACATTTTCACGAGATTCGGAGTGCCTCGAGCTATGATTAGTGACAATGGCAGTCACTTTCGAGAATCGACCGTTTAATAAGCTTCGACCAAATACGGGTTCGACACAAGTTGGGAACCGCGTATCACCCCAAACAAGTGGGCGGTCGAGGTTTGAATAGAGGTATTAAACGTATTCTCGAGAAAACCGTGGACTCGAATAGGAAAAACTGGGCTGAAAAGCTCGATGACGCAGTTTGGGCGCATCGGACCGCTTTTAAGACCCCAATAGGAATGTCCCCGTATCAATTGGTGTTTGGAAAGGCATGTCACTTACCTGTCGAGTTAGAACATCGAGCTTATTGGGCAACTCGGTTCTTAAATTTCGATGAGACAGCCGTAGGTGAGAAACGGTTGTCGCAATTGGCCGAGCTCGATGAGTTTCGATTGCAATCTTATGAGTGTGCTCGTACTTATAAAGAGAAGACGAAACTTCTCCACGACGCTAAGATTAAAAAGCGTGAATTCAAAGAAGGAGACGATGTCTTACTTTACAACACTCGTTTCCATTTCTTTCAGGGTAAGTTGAAGTCTCGATGGACCGGGCCTTATAGAGTCTCCAAAGTTTTCCCTTCTGGAGCTGTCGAAGTAACTCACGACACCAAGGGGACATTTTTGACAAACACCCTTCGGTTAAAGAGATATGAGAAATCTTACTTCGACGCCAGTCTAGTGATCGTCAACTTGGAAGATCCTCCTGTTTGTCCCGAGGGTTGTGAGTCGTGTAAATGACTCTTTCCGTCGTTTTTCTCTCGTGTCGGTGTTGTTTCCCGCTTAGTCCAATTTTCCTCGCCTAACGTTAACAAATAAACTTCTGTTGACGTTCGTTTAATCCATCTTTCTTTCTTTCAAATCATCACGTCGAGCTAACGACGTTAAAAACAGCCGCCGTGTGGAGGCAACCTATGTTTATTTTCAGTTTTAGGAGTTTCGGGGAGGTCTCGAAAGTCGAATTACCCTGAAAAGCCTGTTTTTAAGCTTCTTGGCCATTTTTATTGCTAGGCGTGTGCCTACCATTTCTTAGGCGCACGCCTAAGGAGCTGTTTTGAGGCAAAAGTTTTAGTACGTGAAATTGGATTTTGGCACCCAGTTTTTGTTGACAGGCGTGCGCCTGTCATTTCTTAGGCGCACGCCTACGGGCTTTTTAAAAAAAAAAAAAGCTTTCTTCCCCATTTCTTCCTCCTTCCCTCTAGACCTAACTGCCACCCCCCCCCCCCCCCCCGTTTTCTAATCTTCATCCAACCACAAATCATAGCCTACCAACACAAAATTCAACCTTTCTTACATCAAACCACTTCCACTCCTCCCCTCTCTTTAATTCCGCCCAAAACATCATCAAACCCACTCAATTCCAAGCAAGTTGGGGCGAAAATTTTAAAGCTTTTTGTCAAAAAAAATTCCGGCGACCTCCATCAATTCCGGCGAGTGTTAATTTTGGGTAAGAGTCTTTCCTTGTTCGTTTTAATTTGGCAAACCAAATTATTTGTATGTATATATATCATAATAATAATATTTTGTGTTTGTTTATTTTGTGTTTTTATTTTTATTTATTTATTTACTTTTATTTTTAATTTTTGTTGTTTTTAATCTTTCAAGTGAGTTGTGCATAATTTTTGTGTGTTGTTTTGGAATTTGGGTATTGTTTTTGGTGTAGAAAATGACTGGTGCTAATACGAAAAGGAAGACTCCGTATGTGCCGGGTGGTAGGAGGGGTAGTGGTAGTAGTGGTGGTAGAAAGAGGGGCGGTGGCAGCCGCGGTGGGGCTGCACCGGCCAGTGAGGCTGAGCCTATTGCACTTGCTGTTTTGCCTGAGGACGACCCTACAGGGGAGCAGAGGGCCGACCAACCTAGGCAGCCTCGTAACCGAGACGAAATAAACCGTTTCATAGATGGCAAAGCCCTAGAGTTTTTCAATGGCAAGTTTAGGTCCAAAACGGCACTGATTGAGCGAGAGATCAATAGGGGTGAGGTGAGTGAAACTTTCTGGCTTGGCATGCAAAACCGAGGGTGGGGGAATCTTCTAACCGTTAGAGATGAACCGATAAATCTGTCAATGGTTAGGGAATTCTTTTCCAATGCTAAGGCCGTAGGGCCGGCTGCGAATTACATCCTATTGAGGGGTCAGAGGTTGAATATCAGTAATAAGGGTATAGCTCGTCATTTCCGTCTTCCGAGTGTTCCCTTTGTTGATGAGTGCACTCAGGTCTTCGCTAGGCTTTCCTCCGAACAACCCCCGGTAGATGTTCTCGAGATGGTGAGAGAGGCCGTTTGTCCTAACTGTCCGTGGATTCCGAGTCAATCCGACCCGAGACATTCCATTGCCACCAAGGACTGGAATCCACCAGAAAAGCTTGTGGTGAAATTTGTCACAAACCGACTCTATCCCACCTCTCAATCCACCACGATTAGTGCTGAGACTCTCAAGATTTTTTATGCTATCCTTAACGGTATTCCGGTTGACGCGGCACGGATCATTAGGGATAAGTTTTCCTCCTATGTTAGGAAGCAAACTCCCAACATGATTTTCCCTCGTTTAATCACGGATATGGCTGTTTCTTTGGGGTTGGAGCATTTGCCCGGTGATGTTTTGATTCGTAGGAAGTTTCCCCCCATTGTTGAAAAGTCCAACTTAGCGCGGCATGGCGTCCAACACCAACCTCAACCACCCCCCCAACCAACTAGGGCAGCCCATTCTACTCTTGAACAAGTCACCTATGCCGCCCTAGGTGTGCAACGTGATTGGTTCAATGACAACCGTCTAGCCATGTTGTCCTTGCGCACCATTAGTGATGAACTTGCCAAACAGAATAACTTTGCAACCTCGCAACTCCCTAATGTTTCCCAGACTCCGTATCAATACCCCTCTTTTATTCAACAGTTTGTTCCCCCCTTTTCGCATCAGAGCTTTGAGGATTTTGACCAACCTTCTGAGGGTGGGGAGCCTAACCAAGGTGTTGGAGGTTCGAGTGGTGGTGCTTTTGGGGGTGTTGGAGGTTCGAGTGGTGGTGCTTTTGAAGGTGCTAGCTCGAGTGGCGGTGGTTTCGACGATTTTGGTTTGGCGGCTACTTTAGGGTCGGATTTGGCAATGGACACAGATGACTTTTTTGGTGATGACGTCGGCGCTCAACAGGGGTTTGGAGCGGAGAGGCATGATTCCGAGACTCGATGAAGAGTAGGTTGAAGATGGGAACACCGACTTTGTGTTTTGGCACTTTTTCCTTTTATTTTTATTTTTTAAAAAACACTGTTTTGTAAGCCCGAGGGGCAACGACTTGTTACTTTTTGGTACTCTTGTTTACTACTTTTGGGTAGGCTTTTTGTTGGCCTCTTTAAATTTATGTACATACTTTTGTTTATTCCGTGGTGTGTACTCTTTTTGTTTGCAAGCACGGTGTACGATATTTTTGAAGTGATGCTCTTGGCACAATTTTATGCTTTTGTGTAGCATCCCGGTAAATCGTGGTTTTGTGTACATATTTTCCCTTCATGTCTCACCTGTGTTGGTAGGTCGTTTTGTTCATTGTACAGTAATTCCCGGATATCCGTGATTGCGGACACTTCATGCCAAAATTCCGCTGCTTCGGGTTTAAGCTAAGACTTTTATCCTCGCTTTTATTTATTCCAACACCGAGGACGGTGTTCATTTTTAAGTAGGGGTGGAGGCTACTAGCCGGTTTTATTGACCATGTTTCACGTAGTCGTGGCTTGGTGGTTATCGCCTTTGTGTGAAATTTTGGGCTTAACTTTTTCAAATTTTTATAGTTTTGACGTTGTTTATTGTGTCACGAGCTTTCATATCCCGTAGTAAGGCATGTGTAGTTACACAAATACATTTTACTTTGTAGTGTCTACCATGTGTTGAAAATTGAAATAATTTCACGTAATAGCTTCGACGTCATGATAACTCGACTAGTGAACGTTTATAATTGTATTGCGACCCGGTTACCTAAAACTTATATTAGTAACTTCGAGGCGAAATAGAAAGGTCGTCGTTGTTAGGTACGGGATGACGGTTTTGGCATTTATTTTGATTCAACTAGAGCCAAAAGCCATCCTTGTACATTTTTCCACAGTTACCCCTCTCAGCCTTTGTAGGGTGGCCAGACCGCTACCCGAACTGACCTTTTATGTTACTAACACGTAATTACCGATACCCTGAGCTTTATTTCGGTCTACATATCTTTGATCGCCTTGCAATTGAGCTTTTAAGTTCCGACATTTCTTATACGATGTTGCGAAATATTATGAAGACTTGAATTTTGTTCTGGCGTAGTAAGTTACGAGTTGGTTGGAAGGAGGAGTATAACTATGAGTCGGTGGTGACTCTCGAGAAAAATGTTGGTGTACTGACTGCGTTTTCAAAAAAAAAAAAATTCTACAATTTGTTTTGAGTCCTAATTTGGGCTAAATTTGTGTATAGTGAAAAAAAAAGAGAAAAGTTGAAATAAGGGTTTGGTTTCCGAGTTTGTAAATAGTCGAAAAGAATGAACACGAAGTGATAACCGAGTTTTGTATTCATGTGTCGGTTAAAGCTCTTTTGCACCTTCTTTCTTCTTTTTTATCGTAAATATCATTTCGTTAACCCCAACCCTAGCCTAACGATATAACCCTTCAAGTCCTGCTCGACCGTGCTAGACGACGTTAGACCTCGATTAGTGGAGATGTTTACGACTTATAAGCCTATGGTGTAACCCTGGTACGTGTGCATCTATAAACCGAACCGGTCGTTAGTAATTAATGTCGAAGAAGCTATTTTCACACACACACCCTCATTAGTCAACACAAGGTAGAACCAATGTTTGATGTATTTGTGCCTTTACGCTTGCATTATCTTTTGGTATGGAAGGTTAAATCGATACATGTGACAATGTTGACTCTATTTCTGCTTGAACGCTTCGGTTTTGCTCGGGCAGCAAACGCTAAGTAGGGGTAGTTGATGGGAGTCAATTCGACTGCTTTTTCTACTTATTTTGTGCCCCATTACGACTCGCTTTGTGCTATTTTGGGAGTTTTTGGCTAAGTCTTGGTGCTTTTACACCATTTTACTTATTCCGGGACTCGGGTACATAATCCGTGAATCTCGGCCTTTTTCTCGTGTTTTTCATTCATTCTCGGTCACCCTAGTGTCCCGTAGGATTACATTTGGTATGTACTTTGATGTTATTCAGAAACTAGGTACTCGAGAATGCCCGGAAAACATGACACGTGGCTTCGGATGCAAAAGGCTCATTTTGGGAAAATTACATGCTAGCGCGTACCGGCATTACATAAGCGCACGCCAGGACCCCAAATGACCCAATGTTTCATCGTGAATTCCGAATCGAAAGCCTAGGCACACGCTTAGAAAGGCTAGGCGCATGCCTGCAAGTGGGTCTGCACACTGGATATTTTGTAAAAGTAGTCGCGTGCGTGCCCGAGCTTTTTTGACAAACACTATAAAAGCTCATTTTTTAGCTTTGGATAAGGGGACTACTTTTTACAAAGCATTTTTGGCGATTTTCTTCTCCAAGAACACCATAGATTAGTTTTTAAGCTTTCTTAACATAATCTTTTGTAACAAACACTTGGATCATCTTGGATTGCAAAGTTATAAATTCAGCTTTGCTCGTTTTCAGATTTCGATCGGTTTTCAATTCGTATAGGTATTTCTAATCTTTATCTTTTGTTTGATTGTTCTTCTTTTATGATGAAATCTTGTGTTTCGATAGTTAATATGGGTAGCTAATTGCCTTATAGCCGAGTTATGCGATAATCATCGAAACTAGATCCTAGCTTGTTCATGAGTTATTCTTGATGGTTGTTTTTATTATTTCTTGATGTGTTTGTAGTCCTAGAACTTATTCGTAAATGACTTTTATTGAACTCGTGACTCGATAATCGTATTTCACGCGTCTTCTTTACATATGTATTTTGCGAGAGGATACGGGAACAGGGGTTCTAGGATCACCGTGTAAAACCGACTGAGTTGTTCAGACTCGGTTTCGTTGTGAGGTTTTATATCGACTTGTCGAGCGTTTCATTGACCATAGACCGTGTTAGGTCAGTTAAATCCGGTCAGCGGACTGTTGAACCTGACATAGGAGGGTAGATTATTGAAATAATGTCTATTCTCGGAAATAGGAAGCGACACCCTACTTTTGACGTCAAGACGTTTAGGTAAATCGAGAATATCTTCGGACTTAGCTAGGGTTTGGTACGTAGTTGATTGGATCATAGCTCGGCTATCGCCTTTAATTGTTTGCAACTCCTGTTTTAATTAGTCAGTACGAACATAGCAAATTTAGACTTCAGAAACCTTATCAAAAAATCTTATTGACCTAAACTAGAGATGCACTAGCTTTGGTACTTAACTAAATTCCCTGTGGGATTACGACCTTGCTTGCTAGTTTTATACTACAACCGATTCGGTACTCTGCCGGTCAAAGTTGGTATACTATAAAACGGCCATCAAGCTTTCTGGCGCCGTTGCCGGGGAATAGAGTTAATATCTTGTAAGTTGGAAAAATCTTCAGGATTAGGTCGTTGTTTCTTTTTAATTGTTTGTTGTTGTTTCATTGTTTGTGCGAAGGTATGACCCGTAGTAGCAACGAGGGAATTGGTTGAATATAATCCGAGATCGAGCTTTACTTCCGTCGACAATTGGCTTTGAGAAATAGGACGATTGATCGTCGAGCAACTCAACAAGCCGAGTCATCTAACCGGGAAGTTGAATCCTCAACGGCTACGACTACACCTACAGCGGCGAATGCAAGGCTCTCCAACCGGAGAGTGATACCCGAGCATCATGTTGAGGAAGTTGAGTCTACGAAACGAAGATGGTGAATTGAATCCTCCGGTTGAGGAGGAGTTGGACTTCGCCTTCAACCGCCTATTCAAAACCCAAGGCAAGAATGTAATCAAAGAGAGCCTCCACAGATTCTTCAACAACAGCGACCCGATTTCAAGGGGCGAATTTGAATCGAATGCTTTTGTCCAACGACCCGCACCTCAGGTTGATCCGAATCAAGTCGTGGCAACAAGATCAACAAATGATGTTGCAAATGGCTCGAGATGAACCCAATAGTGAATCAATACAATCCGATGGTCGCTCGGATAACCCTATTCTTATGAATCCGATGATGGGCGTGATCGAAATCCGTATCAACAACCTAATGTGCCAATCCCGCGACCAATGCCGGTTCCATTACAACAAGCCCCTCGTAATGCACATCCTTATCGTGCACCGATATTCCGACCCCGGTTATTCAAGGTATGGTGAGGCCCCTGGCGTAACATTGAGGGATTATGCTACACCCATTTGTTGGTGAGGGCATGCTCTATCCGAATCCCACCGATCCAGGCCAACAACATGGAAATCAAAGGTCATGTTTGGAATTTGTTTGCAAGAGATCGCTCGCTTTAAAGGAAAACCCGAGGAGGATCCAAACAAGTTCTTAAATCACTTTATGCAAGTATGTAAGACGGTAAAGATTAACGGTGTTTCAGAAGAGGCGATTCGGTTGATACTATTTCCACATGTCTTAAAGGAACATGCTATTGAGTGGTACGAATCGTTACCTCGTGATTCCTTACACACTTGGGATGGGGTAACAAGAACTTTTCTGTCAAAATACTTCCCTCCGGGACGAACTTTGGATATGAGGGCAGACATCTCGACTTTTGAACAATAGGCTTCAGAGGAATTACACGAGGCTTGGGACCGGTACAAGGCAATGTTGAGGAAGTGTCCGCAACACGGTTTCGAAATTTGGAATCAAATGCACATATTTTACCGAGGGGCGGATAAAGAGTCCAGAATAACATTGAACTCTGCGAGTGGAGGAGATCTTATGAGTTTAGAGCCGGATGTTGCGTTAGCTACGATTGAAAGGATAGCCGAAAATAACCGACAATGGAATTCTATCAAACCTAAAGAGCGTCAAAAGGGGAGCAATTTCGAGAAAGAGGTAAAGGTCGGTGGCTACGATCGATCGATGCAAGACGAGAACAACAAGTTATCCAACAAAGTGACGATGTTGGAAAACAGATATGCGTGAGGTGATTCTCGATCAACGAGCGGCAAATAAATGTTCATCTTGTGGTGGTATGCATAAAACTTGAGTGCACTAACACCGATGCTACTCCAGCGATTATTACCTAGAGCTCAAATTAATCAAGTGAGTGTGGGAGAAGCACCTATTCAACCGATGTTGAGCCCGGAACAGTTAAATCAAATGTTTTCGGATCAAATGAATCAAGCATATGTGAACCAAATGGCTATGAATCCATGGGCGATGCCACCGGTGGATCCAAATACGTTGCCGGTTAACCCACCCTATGATGTTAATTATGTTCAAAATCAGAGTTGGAGGGGCCAACCAATGGCAACCAAACCAATGGCAATCGAATCAGAATTGGAACCGGAATCAAGCCGGACCTTCAAATCAGAATTACCAACAAAATCAACAACAAGTTGGCCCGTCCAATCAAAGGCCGAATGCTTATCAACACCCGAATGCTCCGGGGAGAATAGATAATCAGAATCAACAACCACCGAAAACTCTTGAACAGATCGTAGATCAATTGAGCAAGATAGTTTCTGACAACTATAAAGAGTTAAAAAATGGTCAAACTACGATGCAAGCGTCTATACGAAACATAGAGCATCAAATTGGGCAAATGGCGGAAAAGTCAAATACTGTTCCAGTTGGAGGCCTACCGAGCAATACGGTTAGGAACCCGAGAGGGGTCAATGCCTTATCAATTGAAGAAACTGTGATTGAGGATGATGATCTTGGTATCAGGAGAAGTCTTGGGCCAGCTAACCCAATTAATGCGATCTATACTCGGAGTGGTAAGAAAGTTGGAGTTGATGATGATATAGCTCGAGATAAGAAGAAGAAAGCACCGGTAAATGATGATGAGAATGAGAACGGCGGGTCAATTTCGAATTGGTGAAGGTAAAGATTGAACCGGTGGATAGTGATGACGATTGTGATGAGGTCGTGGAAATTCCAAGTCCCATGAAGAAGAATGCCGAGTCAAGCAAGCAAGCACAATAAGCAAAGCACACGCGACAAAGGTAAACAGGTATGGATTTTACACCTACTTATTGATGTTAATTCGTTACCCTATCCCCGAGAGGTCCTAGGAAGACCATCTTATCAAAGAGTCAAAATAGATTCCTCGACATTTTACGTAACGTTGAGATTAATATCCCATTTGTTGACGCGATTGCAAACATGCCTTCGTATGTGAAATTTCTGAAAGGGATATTATCTAACAAAGCAAAAATGGAGGAAGTTGTGTGTTTAAATGAGAACTGTTCCGCCGTATTCCAGAATAAGTTACCCCAGAAACTTAAAGATCCGGGTAGTATTTCAATACATTGTACCATAGGCTCTAAAACGTACCCGAATGTCATGTGTGACTTAGGTGCAAGTGTGAGTTTAATGCCCCGCCACATTTACGAGGAATTAGGTTTAGGTAAGCTTACCAGAACCGCTATGACCTTGCAAATGGCGGATAGGTCTTTAAGGAAACCGTTGGGAGTAGCCGAAGATGTACTAGTGCGAGTGGACAAGTTCGTTTTTCCCGCGGACTTTGTGGTGTTAGAGATGGAAGCCGACAGTCGGACACCCCTATTGTTAGGAAGACCTTTCCTAGCAACCGGGAGGGCGATGATAGACATCCAGAAAGGAGAGATTGTGTTACGGGTAGATGAGGAAAGTGTTACCATTAATGTCTTCAAGTCCATGAAGCACCCGTATGATGAAAACGAATGCAATTTTCTGGATACTATTATGCCTCTTATTGTTGAAAATGCTAACACACAGGGCTACAAGGAGGATGACTCTATGGAGCAATGTTTAGTGAAGTCAAGCGCAATTGATGATGGAAACGAAGAGTTAGCAGAAGCCGCCGGTGAGCTCGAAATTACCGAATTTGTGGATGCAAGATGGCACAGGTTCTTGGAACTTGAACTCAATGATGAAAAAGCAAAGCCTTCCATAGAAGATCCGCCCCGAAACCTTGAGTTAAAGGAACTCCCGGCTCACCTTAAGTATGCTTTTCTCGAAACTAATTTGCTCCCGTTGATTATTTCTTCTATTTTGACTAATCTGCAGGAAGAAAAGTTATTGCGTGTTTTGAGAAGTCATAAGCGTGCTTTTGGGTGGAAAATGGCGGATATACGAGGAATAAGTCCGGAGCTTTGCAAACATAAAATTATTCTTGATGAGGGCATGAAACCGGTGAGGCAACCCCAAAGAAGGTTAAACCTCATATGCAAGAGGTTGTAAAAAGGATGTGATCAAGATGCTTGAGATGGGTATCATTTATGCTATAAGTGACAAGTGAGTGGGTTAGCCCGACGCAGTCGCATCAAGAAAGGAGGAATGACGGTGCAAGCCAATGAACTTAATGAACTCATACCCACCCGATCGTCACCGGATACCGTGTGTGCATAGACTACCGGAAACTAAATGATGCTACACGTAGGATCACTTTCCTTTACCTTTCATTGATCAAATGTTGGAGCGTTTGAGTGGGCATGCTTATTACTGTTTTCTAGATGGCTTTAGTGGGTATTATCATATTATAATTGACCTTAAAGACCAAGAAAAGACCACTTTTACGTGTCCATATGTCACTTTTGCATACACTTTCGAATGCCGTTTGGGGTACGGTAACGCCTTCAAATGACATTCCAACGTTGCATGACCGCCCATATTCTCCGATATGATTGAGAAGTTTTAGAAGTATTCATGGATGATTTTAGTGTCTTTGGTGATTCTTTTGATGATTGTTTAGATAATCTTGATAAAGTGTTGCAACGCTGTGAGGACACTAATCTCGTGTTAAATTGGGAGAAATGTCACTTTATGGTAGAAGAAGGTATCGTGTTGGGACATAAGATATCAAAGAGGGTATTGAGGTAGATCGAGCTAAAGTTGTGGCTATAGAGCGATTGCCACCCCCACAAACTTGAAAACGCTTAGAGGTTTTTAGGACACGCGGTTTTTATAGACGGTTTATACCGGATTTCTCAAAACGTGTTAAATCTCTTACGCATTTGCTTTCAAAAGATGTGCCTTTTGTGTTTGATGATGCTTGTTTAGATGCCTTCTTAGATATTAAACTTTGTTAGTGACCGCCCGATTTTGATAGCACCAGATTGGAGTCAAGAATTCAAATCATGTGTGACGCTAGTGATATGGCAATTAAATGGGCGTATTGGGCGAAACGTGATAAACCTGCTTAAGCTTCTATCTATCACGCGAGCCATACTTTGAATTCGGCTCAAACAAATTACGCAACCAACGAGAAAGAATTGCTAGCGGTAGTTTACGCCTTTGATAAATTTCGTTCATATTTGATTGGTTCGAAGGTTGTAGTTCATACTGACCCCCTTGCACTGAAATATCTTATGAATAAGAAAGACGCGAAACCGCGACTCTTGAGATGGGTACTTTTGCTCCAAGAGTTCGACATTGTTATTAGAGACCGTAAAATTTGTGAGAATGTGGTTGCTGCACCACCTAAGCCGCTTACAATCGACCCTCGATGTTGTGGCACGAGAAAGAGCGATAGATGACGAGTTTCCCGATGAACAATTTGTTTGTCGTCGATGAGTCTATTCCGAAATGAGGTTGAGCCTCTAATCCCGGAAAGTACGGTAATCCTTGGTATGCTTCTTTTGTGAATTATCTTGCGTGCGAGTATGTAGAGCCCGACTTGACCTACCAACAACGTAAGAAATTCTTTAGTGACCTTAAGTATTACTACCGGGATGACCCGTGATCTGTGCTTTAGAGATGTTCGACGGTATAATTCGTAGATGTGCTCATGATGGAGAGATACTCTAGCATTTTGTCGCTCACACGGCGGGAAGCTGCGTGGCCATTTCTCCGGCACCGAACGCCTTTGAAAGTTCTCCGAGTGGTTTTTTATCGCCCCGATCTTTCGTGATTCACACACGTACGTGAGTGTGTGTGATGCCTGTCAGAGATCGGGGAGAAACACGAAACGGTTTGAAATGCCTATGCAACCGATTCTCGAGTGTGAAATCTTCGATGTTTGGGGAATCGACTTTATGGGACCCTTCCCATCTTCCTATAATAATAAGTACATTCTAGTCGCGGTTGATTATGTCTCGAAGTGGGTCGAAGCAATGGCATCTCCTACTAATGACCGTAACGTAGTCATCCGGTTCTTGAAAAAGTACATTTTCACGAGATTCGGAGTGCCTCGAGCTATGATTAGTGACAATGGCGCTACTTTCGAAATCGACCGTTTAATAAGCTTCTGACCAAATACGGGGTTCGACACAAGTTGGGAACCGCGTATCACCCCCATACAAGTGGGCAGGTCGAGGTTTCGAATAGAGGTATTAAACGTATTCTCGAGAAAACCGTGGACTCGAATAGGAAAAACTGGGCTGAAAATCTCGATGACGCAGTTTGGGCGCATCGGACCGCTTTTAAGACCCCA
The DNA here is from genome assembly GCA_026214975.1 of Gentiana macrophylla. Classification (NCBI taxonomy): domain Eukaryota; kingdom Viridiplantae; phylum Streptophyta; class Magnoliopsida; order Gentianales; family Gentianaceae; genus Gentiana; species Gentiana macrophylla. The sequence goes on from CM047806.1 coordinate 31,538,918, forward strand.
ATAGGAATGTCCCCGTATCAATTGGTGTTTGGAAAGGCATGTCACTTACCTGTCGAGTTAGAACATCGAGCTTATTGGGCAACTCGGTTCTTAAATTTCGATGAGACACCGTAGGTGAGAAACGTTGTTGTCGCAATTGGCCGAGCTCGATGAGTTTCGATTGCAATCTTATGAGTGTGCTCAGTGCTTATAAAGAGAAGACGAAACTTCTCCACGACGCTAAGATTAAAAAGCGTGAATTCAAAGAAGGAGACGATGTCTTACTTTACAACACTCGTTTCCATTTCTTTCAGGGTAAGTTGAAGTCTCGATGGACCGGGCCTTATAGAGTCTCCAAAGTTTTCCTTCCGAGTCGCCGAAGTAACTCACGACACCAAGGGGGACGTTTTGACAAACGCCTTCGGTTAAAGAGATATGAGAAATCTTACTTCGGCCTTGATCTAGTGATCGCAACTTGGAAGATCCTCATGTTTGTCCCGGGGGTTGTGAGTCGTGTAAATGACTCTTTCCGCCGCTTTTTCTCTCGTGTCGGTCTTTGTTTCCCGCTTAGTCCAATTTTCCTCGCTTAACGCGTTAACAAATAAACTTCGCTGACGCTTCATTTAATCCATCTTTCTTTCTTTCAAATCATCACGTCGAGCTAACGACGTTAAAAAACAGCGCTTCGTGGGAGGCAACCCATGTTTATTTTCAGTTTTAGGAGTTTCGGGGAGGTCTCGAAAGTCGAATTACCCCGAAAAGCCTGTTTTTAAGCTTCCTGGCCATTTTTGATGCTAGGCGTGCGCCTACCATTTCTTAGGCGCACGCCTAAGGAGCTGTTTTGAGGCCAAAGTTTTAGTACGTGAAATTGGATTTTGGCACCCAGTTTTTGTTGACAAAGCGCGCTGTCTGCTATTTCTTAGCGCGCGCGCTACGGGCTTTTTTAAAATTAAAAAAAAGAACAGTTTTCTTCCCCATTTCTTCCTCCTTCCCTCTAGACCTAAGTTGGGAACCGCGTATCACCCCCATACAAGTGGGCAGGTCGAGGTTTCGAATAGAGGTATTAAACGTATTCTCGAGAAAACCGTGGACTCGAATAGGAAAATCAATAAAAATCTCGATGACGCAGCTTTAGGCGCATCGGACCGCTTTAAGACCCCAATAGAATGTCCCGTATCAATTGGTGTTTGGAAAGGCATGTCACTTACCTGTCGAGTTAGAACATCGAGCTTATTGGGCAACTCGGTTCTTAAATTTCGATGAGACAAATTGTAGTGAGAAAGCGGTTGTCGCAATGGCCGAGCTCGATGAGTTTCGATTGCAATCTTATGAGTGTGCTCGTACTTATAAAGAGAAGACGAAACTTCTCCACGACGCTAAGATTAAAAAGCGTGAATTCAAAGAAGGAGACGATGTCTTACTTTACAACACTCGTTTCCATTTCTTTCAGGGTAAGTTGAAGTCTCGATGGACCGGGCCTTATAGAGTCTCCAAAGTTTTCCCTTCTGGAGCTGTCGAAGTAACTCACGACACCAAGGGGACGTTTTTGACAAACGCCCTTCGGTTAAAGAGATATGAGAAATCTTACTTCGACGCCAGTCTAGTGATCGTCAACTTGGAAGATCCTCATGTTTGTCCCGAGGGTTGTGAGTCGTGTAAATGACTCTTTCCGTCGTTTTTCTCTCGTGTCGGTGCTGTTTCCCGCTTAGTCCAATTTTCCTCGCCTAACGTTAACAAATAAACTTATGTTGACGTTCATTTAATCCATCTTTCTTTCTTTCAAATCATCACGTCGAGCTAACGACGTTAAAAAACAGCGCTTCGTGGGAGGCAACCCATGTTTATTTTCAGTTTTAGGAGTTTCGGGGAGGTCTCGAAAGTCGAATTACCCCGAAAAGCCTGTTTTTAAGCTTCCTGGCCATTTTTGATGCTAGGCGTGCGCCTACCATTTCTTAGGCGCACGCCATGAGGTCGCTTTTGAGGCCAAAGTTTTAGTACGTGAAATTGGATTTTGGCACCCAGTTTTTGTTGACAGGCGTGCGCCTGTCATTTCTTAGGCGCACGCCTACGGGCTTTTTTAAAAATAAAAAAAAGAACAGTTTTCTTCCCCATTTCTTCCTCCTTCCCTCTAGACCTAACTGCCACCCCCCCCCCCCCTTTTTCTAATCTTCATCCAACCACAAATCATAGCCTACCAACACAAAATTCAACCTTTCTTACATCAAACCACTTCCACTCCTCCCCTCTCTTTAATTCCGCCCAAAACATCATCAAACCCACTCAATTCCAAGCAAGTTGGGGCGAAAATTTTGAAGCTTTTTGTCAAAAAAAATTCCGGCGACCTCCATCAATTCCGGCGAGTGTTAATTTTGGGTAAGAGTCTTTCCTTGTTCGTTTTAATTTGGCAAACCAAATTATTTGTATGTATATATATCATAATAATAATATTTTGTGTTTGTTTATTTTGTGTTTTTATTTTTATTTATTTATTTACTTTTATTTTTAATTTTTGTTGTTTTTAATCTTTCAAGTGAGTTGTGCATAATTTTTGTGTGTTGTTTTGGAATTTGGGTATTGTTTTTGGTGTAGAAAATGACTGGTGCTAATACGAAAAGGAAGACTCCGTATGTGCCGGGTGGTAGGAGGGGTAGTGGTAGTGGTGGTGGTAGAAAGAGGGGCGGTGGCGACATGCGGGTGCTGACCCGCCCCGCCGAGGTGAGCCTATTGCACTTGCTGTTTTGCCTGAGGACGACCCTACAGGGGAGCAGAGGGCCGACCAACCTAGGCAGCCTCGTAACCGAGACGAAATAAACCGTTTCATAGATGGCAAAGCCCTAGAGTTTTTCAATGGCAAGTTTAGGTCCAAAACGGCAATCGATTGAGCGAGAGATCAATAGGGGTGAGGTGAGTGAAACTTTCTGGCTTGGCATGCAAAACCGAGGGTGGGGGAATCTTCTAACCGTTAGAGATGAACCGATAAATCTGTCAATGGTTAGGGAATTCTTTTCCAATGCTAAGGCCATAGGGCCGGCTGCGAATTACATCCTATTGAGGGGTCAGAGGTTGAATATCAGTAATAAGGGTATAGCTCGTCATTTCCGTCTTCCGAGTGTTCCCTTTGTTGATGAGTGCACTCAGGTCTTCGCTAGGCTTTCCTCCGGACAACCCCCGGTAGATGTTCTCGAGATGGTGAGAGAGGCCGTTTGTCCTAACTGTCCGAGTCAATCCGACCCGAGACATTCCATTGCCACCAAGGACTGGAATCCACTAGAAAAGCTTGTGGTGAAATTTGTCACAAACCGTCTCTATCCCACCTCTCAATCCACCACGATTAGTGCTGAGACTCTCAAGATTTTTTATGCTATCCTTAACGGTATTCCGGTTGACGCGGCACGGATCATTAGGGATAAGTTTTCCTCCTATGTTAGGAAGCAAACTCCCAACATGATTTTCCCTCGTTTAATCACGGATATGGCTGTTTCTTTGGGGTTGGAGCATTTGCCCGGTGATGTTTTGATTCGTAGGAAGTTTCCCCTGTTGGGGAGATTTTGCATCATTAAAACAAAAGAAAATTTATAAACCTGTACTACCATGTAAAACTACCTCCTAACCGGCCAAATACCGGGTAGTTGCTAGTAAAGTTGGATAAGTACGGGTATCGATCCTCAGGGTAAAGGGATGTTGAATCTAATCTAATTAATTCTCCTTTATTAACTAAACCTAAACCTAAACTAGAACGGAAAAATAACTGGACGGAGGATTGTTATCCAAATCCAGGAAATCATAAAAGCGTAAACTAAAGCTAAACTACGAACTATAAAAGAATAAGCTAAACTAAAGATACATGGGATCAAACAGTGCACAAACCAAGTGATTTCAATCCTAGTTCATCTCATGATTTCAATTCAAATTGTGGTTTCACCTTTACACGAGATACAAATCCCTAATCTCTTAGTGAATCTATTTCTCAAGCTATGAACTCCTAATTCCTTAGTGAATTCAATTATCGATCTCTCCTCTTCCGAATGTTGAGACCAATTCCCATACAAAACGAAGGTGTAGATTCAAGTTAACTCTCGTATTTTAGAATCTAACAACCTAGATAATTAATCCATTAATTTGTCATCATTAATGATTAAAGATCCTATCTTTCTATGGTGATCTAGTTTACACAACTTCCGTATGTTGTAAACATATCAATTAGTAAACAAATCTCTCGTTATGGTTCACATAATAGCATCATGAATCGAATAGAAAGATACAACATAAATTAAGGCTCATGAAAATAAACAAAGGAATTGAATAAATTCAAAGAGAAACTCACATCGTTTGGATAATGGATGAATCCATGAATTAAACGAACGAAAAGAAAACGAAAAACTACATCCTAATCTAACCCGGATCACCCGAGCACAAGGCTCGGGTGACCGCCTTGAACTCCTCAAGAAGGGTCAGCTCATCGTGAATAATGCCGCAGAATATTGTGTGTCATTAGGGTTTGGGGCTCGCTGCTATTTATAATAAAACTAAGTCGGTCGCTCTGAGAACCTAAGTCGGTTTTGCTGAATACGGCCTTGGACGCCCGTCTGTTTTGGGTGGACGCCCGTCCATAGATCTTGGACTGCTTCAGACGCTCGTTCGTATCAGCGTCCAAACTCTCTGTATCAAAAATCTCATCCTGGATGCTCGTCCACTCTATCCAACGCTCGTCCGCACTGGACGCTCGTCCAATCTTCTGGATGCCAGTTCGGCTGGATCAATCACTTGATTTCTTTCCTTAAATCTTCTATTCTTCCATAAATGTGATTGATTCCTTCTCCACTCGACTTTGGCTCTCTAAAATCCTTTTTTCCATCATCAATGAGTATCTACAATTAAGGGAAAACATACCAAAGCGTAACACAATTCCAAAATCATATAAAATCATCATTTAAGCACATAATTAATTCGCTTACGCAATTTAACTATTGAAAACACCATTTACTCAATAATTCAATATAAAGCTCGATTTCTATGAAAAACATCCAAATATGGGGGAAATTGATATCAAATATATCCTTATAAAACGTATAAAATCACCCTTAACATCCCCCCATTGTTGAAAAGTCCAACTTAGCGCGGCATGGCGTCCAACACCAACCTCAACCACCCCTCCAACCAACTAGGGCAGCCCGTTCTACTCTTGAACAAGTCACCTATGCCGCCCTAGGTGCGCAACGTGATTGGTTCAATGACAACCGTCTAGCCATGTTGTCCTTGCGCACCATTAGTGATGAACTTGCCAAACAGAATAACTTTGCAACCTCGTATCTCCCTAATGTTTCCCAGACTCCGTATCAATACCCTCTTTTGTTCAACGCTTTGTTCCCCCTTTTCAGCATCGTGAGCTTTGAGGATTTTGACCAACCTTCCGAGGGTGGGAGCCTAACCAAGGTATTGGAGGTTCGAGTGGTGGTGCTTTTGGGGGTGTTGGAGGTTCGAGTGGTGGTGCTTTTGGAGGTGCTAGCTCGAGTGGCGGTGGTTTCGACGATTTTGGTTTGGCGGCTACTTTAGGGTCGGATTTGGCAATGGACACAGATGACTTTTTTGGTGATGACGTCGGCGCTCAACAGGGGTTTGGAGCGGAGAGGCATGATTCCGAGACTGATGAAGAGTAGGTTGAAGATGGGAACACCGACTTTGTGTTTTGGCACTTTTTCCTTTTTATTTTTTTATTTTAAAAAAAACACTGTTTTGTAAGCCCGAGGGGCAACGACTTGTTACTTTTTGGTACTCTTGTTTACTACTTTTGGGTAGGCTTTTTGTTGGCCTCTTTAAATTTATGTACATACTTTTGTTTATTCCGTGGTGTGTACTCTTTTTGTTTGCAAGCACGGTGTACGATATTTTTGAAGTGATGCTCTTGGCACAATTTTATGCGTTTTGTGTAGCATCCCCGTAAATCGTGGTTTTGTGTACATATTTTCCCCTTCATGTCTACTGTGTTGGTAGGTCGTTTTGTTCATTGTACAGTACCCGGATATCCGCATCATGGACACTTCATGCCAAAATTCCGCTTTGTTGCCGGGTTTAAGCTAAGACTTTTATCCTCGTTTTATTTATTCCAACACCGAGGACGGTGTTCATTTTTAAGTAGGGGTGGAGGCTACTAGCGGTTTTATTGACCATGTTTCGCGAGTCGTGGCTTGGTGGTTATCGCCTTTGTGTGAAATTTTGGGCTAACTTTTTCAAATTTTTATAGTTTTGACGTTGTTTATTGTGTCACGAGCTTTCATATCCCGTAGTAAGGCATGTGTAGTTACACAAATACATTTTACTTTGTAGTGTCTACCATGTGTTGAAAATTGAAATAATTTCACGTAATAGCTTCGACGTCCATGATAACTCGACTAGTGAGCGTTTATAATTGTATTGCGACCGGTTACCTAAAACTTATATTAGTAACTTTGGGCGAAATAGAAAGGTCGTCGTTGTTAGGTGCGGGATGACGGTTTTGGCATTTATTTTGATTCAACTAGAGCCAAAAGCCATCCTTGTACATTTTTCCACAGTTACCCCTCTCAGCCTTTGTAGGGTGGCCAGACCGCTACCCGAACTGACCTTTTATGTTACTAACACGTAATTACCGATACCCTGAGCTTTATTTCGGTCTACATATCTTTGATCGCCTTGCAATTGAGCTTTTAAGTTCCGACATTTCTTATACGATGTTGCGAAATATTATGAAGACTTGAATTTTGTTCTGGCGTAGTAAGTTACGAGTTGGTTGGAAGGAGGAGTATAACTATGAGTCGGTGGTGACTCTCGAGAAAAAATGTTGGTGTACAGCTCGTTTTTCAAAAAAAAAAAAAATTCTACAATTTGTTTTGAGTCCTAATTTGGGCTAAATTTGTGTATAGTGAAAAAAAAAAGAGAAAAGTTGAAATAAGGGTTTGGTTTCCGAGTTTGTAAATAGTCGAAAAGAATGAACACGAAGTGATAACCGAGTTTTGTATTCATGTGTCGGTTAAAGCTCTTTTGCACCTTCTTTCTTCTTTTTTATCGTAAATATCAATTCGTTAACCCCAACCCCTAGCCTAACGATATAACCCTTCAAGTCCTGGCGCCGACCGTGCTGAGACGACGTTAGACCTCGATTAGTGGAGATGTTTACGACTTATAAGCCTATGGTGTAACCCTGGTACGTGTGCATCTATAAACCGAACCGGTCGTTAGTAATTAATGTCGAAGAAGCTATTTTCACACACACACCCTCATTAGTCAACACAAGGTAGAACCAATGTTTGATGTATTTGTGCCTTTACGTTTGCATTATCTTTTTGGTATGGAAGGTTCGTCGATACATGTGACAATGTTGACTCTATTTCTGTTTGGAACGCTCGGTTTTGCTCGGGGGCGAGCAAACGCTAAGTAGGGGGTAGTTGATGGGAGTCAATTCGACTCTGTTTTCTACTTATTTTGTGCCCCATTACGACTCGTTTTGTGCTATTTTGGGAGTTTTTGGCTAAGTCTTGGTGCTTTTACACCATTTTACTTATTCCGGGACTCGGGTACATAATCCGTGAATCTCGGCCTTTTTCTGTGTTTTTCATTCATTCTCGGTCACCCTAGTGTCCCGTAGGGATTACATTTGGTATGTACTTTGATGTTATTCAGGAACTAGGTACTCGAGAATGCCCGGAAAACATGACACGTGGCTTCGGGATGCAAAAAGGCTCATTTTGGGAAAATTACATGCTAGGCGTGCGCCTGGCATTACATAGGCGCACGCCTAGGACCCTGAAAACAGCCCAATGTTTCAGTACGTGAATTCCAGAAATCAGAAAGCCTAGGCACACGCCTAAGAAAGGCTAGGCGCATGCCTAGCAAGGGGTCTGCACCTGGGATATTTTGTAAAAGTAGTCAGGCGTGCCAGCAGGCTTTTTTGACAAACACTATAAAAGCTCATTTTTGAGCTTTGGATAAGGGGGACTACTTTTTACAGCAATTTTTGGCGATTTTCTTCTCCAAGAACACCATAGATTAGTTTTTTAAGCTTTCTTAACATAATCTTTTGTAACAAACACTTGGATCATCTTGGATTGCAAAGTTATAAATTCAGTTTGCTCGTTTTCAGATTTCGGTCGGTTTTCAATTCGTATAGGTATTTCTAATCTTTATCTTTTGTTTGATTGTTCTTCTTTTATGATGAAATCTTGTGTTCCGATAGTTAATATGGGTAGCTAATTGCCTTATAGCCGAGTTATGCGATAATCATCGAAACTAGATCCTAGCTTGTTCATGAGTTATTCTTGATGGTTGTTTTTATTATTTCTTGATGTGTTTGTAGTCCTAGAACTTATTCGTAAATGACTTTTATTGAACTCGCGACTCGATAATCGTATTTCACGCGCCTTCTTTACATATGTATTTTGCGAGAGGATACGGGAACAGGGGTTCTAGGATCACCGTGTAAAACCGATCGAGTTGTTCGTGACTCGGTTTCGCTTGTGAGGTTTTATATCGACTTGTCGAGCGTTTCATTGACCATAGACCGTGTTAGGTCGCTTAAATCCGGTCGGACCGGATTGTTGAACTCCGACATGGAGGGTAGATTATTGAAATAATGTTTATTCTCGGAAATAGGAGGCGACACCTACTTTTTTGACGTCAAGACGTTTAGGTAAATCGAGAATATCTTCGGACTTAGCTAGGGTTTGGTACGTAGTTGATTGGATCATAGCTCGCTATCGCCTTTAATTGTTTGCAACTCTGCTTTAATTAGTCAAGATCTGAACATAGCAAATTTAGACTTGAAACCTTATCAAAAAATCTTATTGACCTAAACTAGAGATGACACTAGCTTTGGTACTTAACTAAATTCCCTGTGGGATTACGACCTTGCTTGCTAGTTTTATACTACAACCGATTCGGTACTCTGCCGGTAAAAGTTGGTATACTATAAAACGGCCATCACTCACATGCATTCAACCATTGACTAATAATTAACCGAAAATACCATGAATTCACATATAATTCGCAACATCAAAGCCATGAAATTTTTTAAAAATGGCTCATATTTTCTCAATAACAACCAAACACCAAGCATATAACTTATTCGATGGATAAATAAAAGCACATAGTCAAGTGAAGCTAAGTCCACCACCCCCCACTTAAAACTGAACACCGTCCTCGGTGTGTGAGTGATAAAGTAAAGACAGAAAGACTTAGCTGAACTGGCAATAGGGCGGAACTCTGCAAAGTGACAACCTCCAATGTATCTCCCAGGGTACCTATACAATCACAACATGGAAACCAAGAATCCACTACGACAAAAGGCCGAAACCTTAAGTGTAGGTAAGCACACAAGTATGGAGATGTATAGAACAAATAAAATATGGATTATCACAAAGCATGAAATGGAATTCGAAATGCGAGGTCAAATTTTCATCACTCCTAAAAAAAAGAAACCTAAAAACCTAAAGAAAAAAATATGGGTTGCCTCCCATAAGCGCTTGTGTTTATTGTCGTTAGCTCGACTTATTGAATTTCAAAAACAAGATAGGGTGCCGAGTTTATAGTCTTCGGCAAGACTCGTATCCCCCAAATTTTACATTCGACTCTACCTCTATCCTAGGGACACTCTCACTAGTCACACTCTCCTCGGGTTGCTCACAACTCATGGGATCTCCTAAAAAACTTCCACCCTTTGTACTTCCTCACGCTGCGTGCCCAATCATTTCCCGGTGCTTAATGGTTTTGTAGACATTAAAGGTAATATCTCCTCACCCGCCTCATTATGATCTCACCTTTTTGGACGCCTAGAAAAGTTCTACCCGTAGCTAGGAAAGGTCTACCTAATATAATGGGGGTTTGACTATCCTCCTCGATGTCCAGCACTACGAAATCCACCGGGAAAACAAGTTTACCTACTTTAACCAAGACATCTTCCACAATTCCCATGGGGCGCCTAATCAACTTATCTGCCATCTGCAAGGTCATATTTGTACGCTTAAGCTCACCTACCTCCAAACTCTCAAAAATTCTCCTAGGCATCAGGCTTACACTTGCACCTAAGTCACACAACACCTTAGGAAATAACGTCCGGCCTATGGAGCAAGGAATGGAAAAACTACCCGGATCTTTCAACATAGGTGGCAAATTTATTCTCAAAAAACAATGAGCACTCCTCATTTAAACAAACAATTTTCTCTATTTTAGATTTATTAGACAAAATCCCTTTTAAAAATTTGACATAAGATGGCATATGAACAAGCGCATCCACAAGTGGGATATTTTCTCTACTTTTCTTAGGATATCGAGAAATTTGTTTTGCTTATTAGAAATGGTTGGCTTTGTAGGGCCACGAGGGGGGTAAGGTAATTTAGATGAATCAAAGGGTTTTTTCACAGAATCCATACCTGAGTTGTTTGTACCTTCCCGTGTTGTGTCTGACCGCTTCTTTGGTTCCGCACTCGGCTTCTCCACCTCTTTCTCTATCTCTTCAACTTCTTGCTCCTCATCGACCACTACACATTCTTCATCTTCTTCTCTACTCTTCTCCATCTTTTTACTCTTCTGAACCTCGGGTGCTTCAACATCACTACCCACCACTTTTCCACTTCTAGTAAAAATAGCATTCACTTGCCTATGGTTCACTTGACCCATTTGCGTCTCCAAGTTCTTTACCACGGATTGCAGTTTACATTGGCGCTTCTCATCTCCTTCAATTCCTTGTTCACATCCCTATTATTCTCCTTCATGTTTTTGCTAATCTGCTCTAATAAGATGTCCGTGGAACTTTTAATTTGTACGGGCTCCAGGGGCGGTGGTGTTCACTGTGGCGGTGGGGCATACAGTAGATGCGCATTAGGGTGCACATAAACCCCTTGATGAGGTGGCATATGATTCATAAAAGTAGTTTGTGGTTGAGGTGCATATTGACTCTGTTGAGGCTGCACAAATTGCGGTTGTGTGGTTTGCCCGACCCCTTGATTTCTACCCCATTAGGATTGTCCCGCCAATTCTAAAAATTCTGCCCCCCGTTATGATTGGCTAAGTAGTTCACATCCATGGGCCAATTTGATGTAAAACTCAAATTTGCGATCCCGATATACCATGTGGCTTGAGCATAAAGGATGCATGTCCATACAGCTTCATACCAAATGGGTTCTCAAGAGATGGATCATTCAACAACCGAGTCGTGGTTAATCGACTAACTTTGCTTTGGTAGGGCAATTTGAGGCCCAATGTTCTCCACCACGAGATAGTGCACCTTTTCGATTCCTTCGCCACGCTTAACATGTCATTCATCCGATTTTAAGATCCGCCATGTCGCTTGCATCCTCATAAATTCCTCACTCGGCCCGACTTGGTTGACCGAGCCAATTGGCTTCCTCAAATCTCTTCTTCCCGTTTTCCACTGTCTGTTGCTTTCTGCAACCCTCTCTATAGTTGCCAATGCGACGTCAGGTTGAACACTCATCACATCTCATCCACACGCCGCATTCAAATTCGGCTGATCCGTCTCGCGTAAACCACCATAAAAGAGATGTACCTGTTCCACGCCTAAATCCATGATGCGGGCACTTTCTCAACATAGTCAGAATCGATCCTGCACTTCATGTATGCTCTCCATATCCAACTGCTCAAAGTTTGCAATATCCGCCTTCATATCCAACGTTACAGAGGGGCAATATTTCAATAAAATTTTGCGATCACTTGATCCCAAGTGTGTAAGGAATCGTGGGGTAGTGACTCATACCAAGCTCTTGCGGCCTCCTTCAATGCAAATGGGAATAAGAGCATCATAACCGCTTCCTCAGAAACTCCATTCATCTTCACGGTCCGTAAAACTTGCATAAAGTGGTTCAAGAATTGATTCGGGTCTTCAGTTGACTTACCTCAAATTGTGCAATCGTCGCTCGTGGCGTACCACACATGTTGTTTAATTTCCAGTTTGTTCACCGGAATAGGTGGCAAACGGATGGGGTTATGCCCCTCACCAATAGTCGGTGCCGCATAGTCTCTCAAAATTCTTCCCTGATTACCTTGATTATATGCCTTAGGTGGTGCGTAAAATTTTTGTGTATAAACAGGGGCAGTCGGTGGTGGATTCACATTCTGAGCCTGATTCTGCATCATTAATTGCGCCATCATCTCGCAGATCATCCGTTCGGTCAAAAGGCATTTGTCCAAATAGATTTCCGATTGTTGTTGTTCTAATTTCGCAGACTTGCCGCTGTTTGTCGGACTTGGTTTTGCCGACCTTCTTTGATTTTGGACCACAGCTTGGTCCCGTGATTAATTGCCTCCTCGATTAGGTGGGGGCTCTCTCGTTAAGGCCTTGTATTTCCCGATCCTCGGGAGTAATTGTTGGGTCTAATTGCAATCCGTCTTGAGTCTCATCTCCGTCAGTTAAATTTGTTAAATGTCCACTTCCCGAAGTCATTTCTGATACTTCTGATTCGGGCTCTAATTCAGTAACTGATGTCGATGCTTTCCAAACCGATCTCTTCTTCCTCACGCTGTTATGATGCCTTACAAATGCTTCAATTTCCGAAATCAAAGGAAGTATAGGTTCCTTGGAACTGCGGGTCATACACTGCAATCACCAAAACAACAAGAAAAAAGTAAAATAAAAATGACCTAATCCTAAATACTCAAATGACTTTCTGATATCGACCAATTCCCCGACAACGGCGCCAGAAAACTTGATGGCCAAAACAAAGGACGCCCAACTTTAACCAAAGAGAGTACCAGGTCGGAAGCACTATAACAAGCGAGCAAGGTCGTATCCGACGAGGAATCCGTCAATTATCACAATCACGGTTGTATTTAGTTTAGGCTCACAAATGATGTGAAAGTAGTCATAACTAAGCAAATAAAAACTATAACCTTAATAATATGATAAACAAATAGCTAAATTATGATCCGACACTACTTTCAATACCTTTTACCGAATCACTATGGACGAGCCTTAACCTACCAAACCAACCAATAGCTTTAATGAATGTGTTGTGGTGCAATCTCTAAACCGGTCCCTCAGCGCTAATACCACAACCTAGTTACCCTATACTCGGTTCAACAATCCTCTCTACATGGATTTAATTGACCTAATATGATTAAAATCGGAGAGACACTCAGCATCCGCCGAGTTCACGGCTTAGCTAGAAAAACCTTACCAAGGAACAGGCTGCGAAAAACTCGACTAGTTCGTGCATGGCAATCCTAAAATTCTAGTTCGCACACTCACTCGCAAAATACATTTATAAAGGTTATGTGTTGAATCATGAATCAAGTGATCAGTTTAATTCAAGCATTAAGATCTTATTTTAGGACACAACAACTCAAAAAATTTAATTTTTAAGCACTACTCATCCCTAGATCATCATTTAGGCATTAATTTCGTAATTCCGTCACATAATCTAGCTGAACCGCTGTGCAGGTTCTGATGGTAAGTGGGGTAGGTTTAAGTCCATATTTCCTGTGCTTCTCTTAAATCCATCCACTTCGGGGGTGTGGATAGGAATGGAAACTGGGATCAAGCGAAAAATAAATGAATCAAAGGCCACATGGTGAGAAAATAAAAAGAAGGGTGACTCCACTTCTCGCCCAGAGTCAGTGGGTACCGCTACTACATCAAGTACATTAGTGATCGGGAACTTGTCCGACAAGTTGTAACGTAAAGTGTAGCAGTTACTCTAAAATCAGTGTATGAGAGGTCCCTAAAAACGAGAAGGGAAATCTAAGAGCTTTTAAGCCACGTTGAGAATAGTCGGTGAGGTCAGGGTATGAAGATCAATAGTAGTTGAAGAGGTAGAGAAGACGAAAAGCTGGTGCTCTATATAATATGGCCAGATGTCGGTGAAAGGGATCTAATTCAGCCGCATGTTGCATATTCAGGCTGTCAGAAATATTAGATTTCATTGCATTTCCAACATTACTAGAGGTGCAGACGAGCATTTAGAGCATCCTAGGCTCGCATCTTCCCACGGCCAATCCAGCATGTCAGTTTCCCACTCCCACGGAATAATATTTGGTAGCAAATGATGATGTCATCTCCGTTGGAAGGAATAGACCTAAATGCCCTTAGAACTGCGCTTGGCTAGCCGGGGTGTACACCTTGCTCCTATTGTGAAGAGCTCACTATGGCCCACATACTGCCATCGGCTAGCTATCTTGGCTGGAACTCTTTCGCCTCTTTCGAGGACCCGCAAGGTTTTATGATACGAAAGCACCGGGTACCCTTAAGGTTTTATGATACGTTATGCAAGAGAAGGGGGCTTTTTTCTCTATTTCCGGGGAGGTGAGGGCCATAAGAGAAGATTGCCTTCTCGGTAAGGAAGAGGGGAAATGGTGATGTCATCTATCTCGACCAGTTTCTCGAGGCGTTGGAAATCCAGACCCAGTCTCGTTGATTCTTCAGCTCTTATTGATTCTTCTTTAAAGGATGCACTACGCCTGTCCCGGGATTGATTTAATATATGATATATGTATTTTTTTCCACAGGACTGAATCCATAGAAACCTTGGCTTAGTGCCATTCTTGTAAGCGGCGGATGATGGAAATCAATATCAATCAAAACATGAAGGGATGCTATTGGTGCCGCTCTGCGTATCATCGGCAGATATGCCTCTTTTTCTATTAATGGGAGTATTTCTCTCTTTTGTTGTTGGTATCGGCTTCGGATATGAATCCAAGAACTACAGAGAGAAAGAAGGTAAAAAGTATTTTTTTCGTATAAGAACGATTTATACCTCCCTCGCTTGCGGGTTAAGAAGATGTCTCCATTTGAGTCCAAAGAATTCGAAAACTTGGTTCTCTCGACCATAAGACCCTTTATAAGTAAGTGGTTAGGTCAGTGTTCCTTCGACACTGCTCAAAGCAGCGACCTTTTCTTTTTTAGCAAGGTGCTAAGCTCGTGAGTGGTGACCTCAGATCTATCTACGGTCATTCTTCGATCCGGCTACAACTCGTATCTTTGGATCAACAGCCAACACGGGATTGGCCCAATTGATAAATCGCACGAGAACCCTTGCCACCAATTTATAAATAAATGATCTTCTTTGAGAAAAAAAAAAAAGGCAAATGCTTGTGTTTACTAGCTACGACTTTCTAAAGCCTATGGCGTGATAGAGATCGTAATTTGGTTCTCGTAAAGATCTCAATTGGCTGTTGGCTCGAATGGTTGAGAGCAGCAAAAGAGTTAAAGAAAAGAAAAAGAAGGGTAAGAAGCACTTCAAAAAGAAGATCTGTCCCTTGCAATTCGCGACTGCTTTTCCCTCCACAACGTGATTGGATTGGCACAAGGCTTTTTGTGGTGGCCTCTAGTGCAAGAAGGAATGCAGATGGGGCTTTTTCTCTTTACTCTAATTCTGACTTGCCATTAAAGAAACCAAGGCCTCAATGATCTCGCATCTGCTCAATCCACCTAGTTTAATTGGACAGATGAAATCGTGCCCTATCAACTCTTCCGTGACCTCGATTTACTGGTTTTGTTGATAGACCTTTACTCTCCTTAGAGATGAATTGCTCCATTTTCCAATCGATCTGAAAATAATAAATCAATCAAAAGTAAGTGGACCCGAATCGAATCATGACTATATAAGCTATTATGATATTAAGAAATTCAATATAGATGAGTGGAAGCGGACCTTGATTTCCTGACCTCATCTAAGACTATTCCCCGAGCCGGGTGAAGAACGCAAGTAAAGCTCAGCTTTTTGGAGTTATTTAAATTACTCATAATAAAATCAAGAACGCAAATAAACCATAAATAAATTGGTAAACAACATGATAAAAAGTTAAATAAAATTACCACGTAAAGATCAAGAATCCACAACTCGAATCATCATTTCATCATTTGTAATCGCAAAATAAAATCAATAAAACTGCCGTTGTTCTACTTAAAATCTATAACACAAAAATAGTCTAGATCTATTTCTAAAAGAAAGAAAAATTATTGCTGCAGAAAAATAAAATTTTGATATGAAAAACTGTGAGTTAAAATTTGACCTAGATGGCTTTTAACCAATTTCCCTATCCATTTTTGGCAAATTTCCGTCCGCATTAAATTTCATTGCCAAGCGTGGGCTCCAATATGTCACAACTCACGCCTAAGAAGCCGAGGGAAAATAATTTTGGCCAATGAGATGCTTTGGCTGCAATATCTCAAACATTAGCTTGAGATTTTATTTTTATCATTTTTTTTTATATAATTTTGATAAAGCACCAAAATTTGAATCTTACACCATTTCTTCATACGAACTTCGTTTTCGACGATTTTCATACTGTTGTGATCCTCGTCATGCCATCTATCACGTCATACCTGTAATAAAAATAAACCACACATCCAAGCGTGACAAATACCAATAAAACACACACAAATCATCTAAAAATATCGAGATTTTCGACGTAAACGCCTTATCATCTCGATTCAACAACTGCGTGAAACGTATCTATAAAAACACTTAACTACCCAAAAATTACATCGAAAAAGGCTACAAATAGGGGTAAATTACACACCTAAATTATAAAGAAAGCTTGACTCTCATCACCCCTCTCCTGCTTTTGTTTTCTTCGGTGTCAAAACAATAACAAAGATAACCATTTTAAACGACTAAGTGCTTAAAAATCTATGAAATGTAGGTTGGAATCGGATGTTAACATACTGGATTTGACCTCTCCGGCTCTAATTAAAATCATAGCAATAAATACATTTCAAGAGGTTTTCGATATTAATGATCATCAAGGCGCGCCGATTAATATGTTTTTTTTTTGGAGTCTGTTATAGTGTTATAGATGCGACGGTGCTGGCTTGCATTGAATTTTCATGCCCTAAATTGGAATCGATTGAGATCCTAACTTTGGTTGCTTCAGTTAATAGGACAACAGGGTAAACAACTTATAGTTGATATTAAGAAAAATATGCTTGCATGTTACTACGCGACTGGTTCACGATCATTTCATTGCATATCAACTCTACGCTTTATATTTTAAAGATTCATTACCAAATTACACTCGCATTTGCTTCGTTTGTGTTTAGTTATTTTCATCAACGCCGGTTTGTTTCGCTCGCTTAACAAATCCATTTTTACCATTTGATATCTATTTTTTAGATTATCATAGCTTTCGATTTATATCGGATCCGTTTGACTTGCAGACGCCACAACCCTCACAACCACTAGTATATATATAAGATATAAATAACTCGGTCTATATCGGATCCCATTTGATATGAAATTTTCACATTTGTCTTCTCCCTACGTATTTGACACCTAATCAATTCCAAATCAAGTCGATCCAAGTTTTTAGACTTTTGTAAACTGTACTTACTAATTTATTCTCAATATTCAGAAATTATAATTTAGAGCCTCCACTTAATAACTGTTACTTGACCTTTTCTCCTACCAGTGATAGCTGACTTTATACGTATTATTATTACAATTATTATATTATGAATTTCCTTGGATCGAAAGATCGGGTTTATTTATTTTATTTTCTTCAAAGACAAAATACAAGACTTGTTTGAAAGATATGTTCTCACAATAAAACCTATAAAAGACCCTATGCACCAAAACCATTTCCATAATCCAATCTAATTATACTTATCTCTACTGCTTAAACTGCTTCTTTTGAGTTCATCAAAGTTTTTCTGGCTCTTTATATATACTACTCTACCTTCCATATAAGAAATCCCCAGTTTTCCAGGTATGTTAATTTGATTAAGTATCAATTAATTACTTCACTTCTATTAATTACTTTCCATTCTTTTCTTTACCATTTACTTTGTCATCATGTGCTTCCTTTTTTCTTTTTTTTTTATAGAATTTTTAACTTATTGTAGTGGTAAATATATATATTCTACATCATATTGTGTTGTACGTACGTAGACTACAGAGTAATAGTAGTTGAGTAGTAAAAGTTGGTTGTAGATATTCACATGCACCAACTTTTAAGTGGGGCAGCTCCGATATCGATATGTGAGTGAATGGTCGGTGTCCCTTTTTAAACCCGTGGACATAAAAACAAAACAAAAAACTATGTGGTTGAAATATTTTCCTTTCACCTCAATAAAAAAAAAAAAAATCTTTATTCAAAGGGAAATAAATATGCGGTGAAAAACAGCTTAGGCATAAGTGGGGAGAACAGTGTACATAGCAAACGCGTTGCACGACATGTTTGTTGTTTTTCGCAAATGTGTCACACGGGTTGTTTATGTAGTGAAGTTTATCACATGCGGTGCCTCCACACCAGATGGGGAAGATATCGCTGTAGCAAATTCCAATACCATACGCTTTTAAGCAAGATTTAATCAGATTAAGCATGATCGTTTCACCCGTCACTTCACCTCAAAATCCCTCACCACACAATAACTTCCCGTTTATGTACGTACATTAAGCAATTTTTTTTTATGTGAGGCTTCTCACTGCATATAGTAAGTGATAGAAAAAAAAAAGTAAGGCTCCGTTTGTTTTGGCCGAGTTTTTTTGGGAGTTTTTTTTCCATCACATCACCAATCATTTCTTACAATTCTCTCACCAATCAAATCTTCAACTACAAATAAAAAAATATTAAATCATCTCTCATCATTTCACTTTATCAATTTTATTACATTTTTTACCATTATTTTATTCATTATTCTACTTTATTTCACCAATCATTTCATAATCTACACCAATCATTATTCTACTTTATTTTACCCCATCAACTTTCTAATCATTACTTCAATCACTTTATCTAAAAAAAACTCCCAAAAAAACTCTAACCCAAAACAAACACAACCTAAGTGGTTTAACCTATTATAGTCTAGTAGTAATTGACAATGGGTCACGTGACTTCATTGAGATTCGGGATTTTTTAATAATTTTAAAATGATATAGTTTTATTCAGCGGGCACCCCGACATTTTTTGCGCCACGCCGTTTCGCCGAATTGTGCTTAGTTCAATTTTTATACTTATCGATTCGAATTAGCCCAAGTAAATGTTTTTTGGGCCTTTATCGATTCTAGTAATTTTTTTTTAAAATTTGCTAAAGATTAATAAAAGGGCTATGATCATACTCGTTAAACATAGACTTGTATTATTAACAAATGCTAAATGAGCGTTATAGTGTTACACAAGGAAAAAAGATTAAGAAAATAAGTAAAGACTAAAGATTATTAGGATGTCTATGATTATACTTGTTAAACATAGAGTTGTATTATTAAAAGTGTTGTATAGTTTGTACAAAAAGAATAAGTGAAGGAATTGATATGATTAATATTAAAACAAAATGATAAAAAGGAAATTGAAAAGCAAATAAGATTAAAAAATAATAATGATAATAATAATAATAATAATAATAATGTTGTATAGTTTGTGCAAAAAGAATAAGTAAAAAAATAGTTATGATTAATATTAAAAGAAAAAGATAATAAGGAAATTGAAAAGCAAATAAGATTAAAAAAATATATATATATATATATATATATATATATATATATATATATATATATATATATATATAGTTTGTACCAAAAGAATAAGTGAAGGAATAGTTATGATTATTATTAAAAGAAAAGGATAAAAAAAAAAATTTGAAAAGCAAATAAGATAATAATAATAATAATAATAATAATAATAATAATAATAATAATAATAATAATGTTGTATAGTTTGTACAAAAAGAATAAGGAAAAGAATAGTTATGATTAATATTTAAAAAAAAAGATAATAAGGAAATTGAAAAGCAAATAAGATAAAATAAATAAATAAATAAATGAGGCAATTGGGATCGAACACGCCTGCTTAAAGAGAGGACATGCATCTTACTATTTCAACTGCAGCAAACTTAATCTATAATTGTTCAATATTAAATATATAATCAAAACATATAATGTTAGGCCCAGGGACACCGTTAGCCTTAGCTGGTGGTTTACTTCTGCTTTTATCAAGTTAAAATATATAATTTTGTTGTAAAAAATGCTGCTTTAGATCACGTTAATTTAATGGAAAAAATTCTCGACAGATATGTAGCTTCTCAAGCTCACGCGATCGATCAAACAAATTCTTAAATCCACTACATACTTGTCTTTATGTGTGTTTTACATTTACAACTAGATTTTAAACTTTTACACTTATCTTTATGTGCTTATCATATGTACATATTCTTTGTTCAATGAAATGTTTTGGAATATGTAATATATGATTAATTTTATGTTAAAAAAAAATGATTAATTTGTTTTCTGAAATAACGTTTTATATTTGAAAGATGGGGCAATATATATAAGGAACGATGATAGTAGTTGTCACAATTGGCATTTTCTTGAGGTGTTGCCGGCTTAATTAAGAAAATATATAGTGATTAGTTTCACCAAACTTTAACACTTTGATGGTTGGAGAAGACATAAAATCTAACTTGGTTGCGGTTTTGTATCAAATCATAAATGAGATAGGGACCATGGGTTCATTAATTTCCATTGTTTTCTATCCTTTTTCAATCACAAAGCTCTCTAATTGCATACCTTGTACCATCTGGTCCATCTCCTATCAATGTTAAGACTGCACGGTGTCAGAAATGACAAAGATCGCTTTTAATAATAGGATATCGTAAGAACTTTATATACGCTCACTTCTCTCACAAGCGTGACGCGAATTTGATATCATATATCGACTCTTCTAAAAAAGAAAAGAAAAAATGTGTGCAAACTCTTGATTTTTTACCAAACTCCAACAATGCTATAATAAAGGCCATTTGGCTTGTGAATCAACCCTTTTTGTTACTAATAGTTTTCTTTCACTTTCTATTCATTTTTTTTTTTTTTTTTTTCGTCTTATTGTTCTAGAGTTGACACGTAAACATTAATTGCCTATAAGATATTACCTTACACATATAATCTACTGAGAGACTACATCTATTTTTTTAATAGCAATTTAATAAAGAATGTAATATAACATCGATAATGATATGCTTACTTCATTTGTTACACTAAAAATACATAAACCTATCCTCAAAAAAAAAAAAAAAAAAAAAAACCAATTTAAATCATATATACAATTTAAATAACCAAACCAATTACAGAAATAACTTGTTTATCTATCTTCCAAAAAAGAAATAACTTGTTTATCGTAATTATGTTTTTTATTTATAAGTAAATCAAATTAGGTAAATCTATCATCTTCCTACAAAACATTACCAAGCTACATCAATATTCCCTGAACGGTTGTTGCCGACCGACATATTCGACCGCCTATTTTGTTGATGTAATTTATTTCATAGATCACAAATTTATTTAAAGCAAAAGAGATTTCAAGGAAAACTTACAATAATATAATTTTAAACAGCAAGGAAGATATTATAAATATATTAATATATTAAATATGTTATATGATGTGACATATTCTAAACAAAGGACGGAGGCAGGTATGATTTGAGGCTGTTCATCCTGACAAAAAGAGATTACATTAAAACGCCTACGTAAAACCAAATGATCTATAAAATATTTTTAATTCAAATTTCACCCAACTAACTCGATATAGTCAGACAATTCCCCAAGATGTAAATCACGACTCCGTCCATTTCTAAGTATTTTAAAAAGTGCCGTATGGCCTGTGTCTGGATCACATAAATTCCCAAACATATCATGAAGTTTTCTCGTCCAGGCTTTTATTGTGGTTTTGAAATAGTTTTTTTTAGGAGATTGTTGAATGACATTTTAAAACTTAATCAATGCATGACAACGAACATAAAGACATACACGTTGTTACTGTTCTTTCAGACTCCATTGTTTTAAAATGCTGTTATTTTCAACAAAATCCTTTTTTTTTATTACATTTTAGCCTTTTATAACCCGTCCAAATCTAGTGGGTGATTCGTTCTTGAATGAATCAATACTTTCTATAATCGAATTTGACTTGATTAAGAAAATTCAGGCTCAAAACTCGACTTAAAATCAACCGAGTTATAAACAAAAACAAATCAAAGTTGATTCGCTTAATACTGTATATAACTCGACTGCACTCATGAAAGACGATTATTTTTAAATTCATTTAATTTTTATAAAATATTGCAAGATCGAATTCTACTTAAGAGTAATATATAATATTGATTATTTTATTTATTTTAAATGTCATACTCCCTCCGTCCAAAATAATTGATGCCGCCGACAAAAACACGATATTAAGAAAACGAGCTAATACTTTAATTTAAATGTCAAAACGACTAAAAAACCTAAATTTATAATTAATGCAATCTGCTTTTATTCTTTCACTTTTTAATAAATTACGATACATATAGGAAAAACACAATTTAAGCAACGGAAAAAACACAATAAATATCTGCTTAAAATGTAAATGCCTCATATAAAATGTAACAACAACATCAGTTGTTTTGAAACATAGAGTACATTTTCTTGCGCTTAGAGTTAGTTACTCGATTCACGCCGAACTCAAAAGAAACGAATCGAAAGAAAATACGAAAGATCTCACGAAGAAGCAGATATATAGTGTCCTTATAGTTATAGCTCTAGCCCGACCTGTATATAGTTAGCATCATTAACTTCTCAAAATTGATATATATCTAACAACTAATTTTATTTTTTAACTGTTTGGATACAACATTTATCCAAAATATATCTCCTAACCACACAAATTAAATTTTGTCGTGGAAAGTAGTCAGTCTTATTAATGCCGTCTTTTTTAAAACATGGCGAACCCATACTCTGTGACTGTGTATGGTTATGATGCCCATTTCCCCCTTATAAATGGCAAGCTTTGCTATCACATTTTCACATTGCAATTTATATACACAAATAGTAAGTATCCATTTTCTAATTATTATTCTGTTGGTCGTTTATTTAGAGATTCCGTTGGCATAAACATACATATAGATATAGATATGTTGGATCAATAATTTCCAGTTGTATATATGCAGGCATCCCATACATATATTTGTATATTTATTTTGAACATCTTTTTTATACGTTATATATGCCGGCAAAGACATAGTCTCCTCTTGTGTTACCCTTTATTAAATTGTTATCTGATAAAAGCTAACTTTTTTTATTTTCTATATATAATTTGCTACAGAGCTAGTATTTGATCTCTTGGAGGAGGTAATTAAACTACTTCAAAGAAACTTGAAAAAGATAAAAAATAAATAAATTATGTGGAAGCTTAAAATTGCTGAAGGAAATGGACCATACCTCTACAGCACAAACAACTTTGTGGGCAGACAAATTTGGGAGTATGATCCCGACGCCGGAACACCGGAAGAGCGAGCTGAGATCGAAAATGCCAGGCAAGAGTTTACTAATAACAGGCAAAAAACTGGTGTTCACCCTTGTGCTGATTTGCTCATGAGAATGCAGGTAATAAAAATAATAATAATTATTTTTCTACAAAAATTGTTTTATATTTTGAAGTTTCATATTTGTTTTTTTATGTGCACAGCTGAAAAAGGAAAACGGGATAGATGTTTTAAGCATCCCACCGGTTAGGGTTGAAGAGAAGGAGGAAGTGACATATGAAGTTGCAAGTATTGCTGTAAAGAAAGCGTTACGGCTCAACCGTGCTATACAGGCCCGTGACGGCCACTGGCCGGCTGAAAACGCTGGTCCGATGTTCTTCACACCACCATTGGTATGTCAAATTTACTCCTTGTTTACTTAATTAAAAAGGAAACATCCTAACTAATTAAATGTCTCATCAAGTAGTATGTGTGGTGATGATCATATATATCTATACATATATATACATACTACGTATATGTATATGTAAAATCTTTTAACTTTGAGATGTAGTCCGGGATCCCATGACGCTATCTAAAATGCACGAACACGGATACACAGACACGAGACTTGAAGATACGAGATTTTAAAAAAATAAAAAAAAAAAGGATACAGACACTGGGTTAAAATGTAAATATTAAAAATATAAGGACCAAAATGTAAATATGAAAAATAAGGACTAAAATGTAAAATAAAGACTGGATCTCCGTAAAGAATGCCGTCCGGAGAAACCCGGCCAGAGAAAGGCTGTTGGAGGGAGCTATGATATGATCTTTAAGAGGTTTTGGTTCGGAGGAGTCGAGGAAGTGAATATATATAATGATAATTTTTATGAAATGTATTCCTGGAACCAAAAAAAAAAAAAAATGAAAAAACGTATCCACGCACTGGATACGTATCCATAGACGAATCGTTCCCGTATCCTCAGTCGTGTCCAATATTTCGGTATTTCCGATAAAGCCCGACACCATATCTTGTGGCGTATCCGGTGTATCAGCTACGTGTCAGACAGACACGGGTACAGCCACAAAAACAGCGTGTCCGTGCATGATAAGACGCTATAGTGAGAATTGTAACTTAGTGCACATTGATATTATCTACTATGATTTCATTTGATCTAGATATTCTAAAGCCGGCGAAACTCGTATCTCAGTTAAAGGTGGGTCTCCGGACCCATTCATATATATATACATATATTCACACTACCTGGTTATGTGTTATTTGTCCACTTTTTTTTTTTTTTTTTGTTTTGTTTTGTTTTGTTTTGTAGAGTTGGACTTTATTAGTTTTGTTTATGTTATATCTACGTGTTTAGAGGAATAAAATTCTCTGTCCCTCAAGGCATGTTCTTCTTTCTTTTAACTATTATTTTTTAAATAGAATGACATTTTTTATAACTGGTTGCAGACAACGAATAACACAACGACCATCTACATCATTGATCACGCCATATTTACATAATGATCAATATATACATAATCTCCCACCTAAGCCTCATGATTTTAAAAATTATGGATCACGAAATGGTAACTCTAGATATATATATATATAGAGAGAGAAGAGAATGATCGTTCTGACAAAATTATATCTCGTTTTATATGGGATTTGCAGCTTATAGCATTGTACATCAGTGGAACAATGAATACTATCCTCACTGAAGAACACCAAAAGGAGATGATCAGATACATATACAATCATCAAGTATATATGTTTCAATTTAATCAATTATAATCTTTGAAGTTTGGGTTATTTTGATCAGAATATGATTTTAAGTAGCTGAAATTTTTATGTATGTATGTAGAATGATGATGGTGGTTGGGGATTTTACATTGAAGGCCATAGCACAATGATTGGTTCGGCTCTTAGCTATGTCGCACTGCGTCTGCTTGGACAAGGACCTGATGATGGCAATGGTGCAATCGCTAGAGCTCGTAAATGGATTCTTGATCACGGGGTGCCACCGGCATTCCTCTTGGGGAAAGACTTACCTTTCGGTACGTAATTAATGATTTGTTGCTTATATGTAACATTAATTTTAGAGCTCAGACATGACAATAATTATGCTCTTTCAGGTGCTAGGAGTGTATGAGTGGGAAGGCTGCAATCCATTGCCCCCAGAATTTTGGCTTTTTCCTTCATTTTTCCTTATCATCCAGGTAAAAATAAAAACTTTCATTGATGATTTTTGGCTTCAAAATCTTGGTTTTTTTTTTATATATAATCCTGTGAAAATACAGCAAAATGTGGTGCTACTGTAGAACAACCTACATGCCAATGTCCTATTTGTATGGAAGGAAATATCATGGTCCTCTCACTGATCTGGTTCTACAAGTAAGAGAAGAAATTTATGTCATGCCATACAACAAGATCAACTGGAATGCAGCACGACACAATTGTTGTAAGGTACGTGATTGTAACGCCTCCAGAACTCGCTTCTGTAGCGCTTAATTAAGTTATAAATGATCCGGCCAACTGCTTAGACCGCCGCCCTCGCTTGGTCTAAAAGGGCTTAATCCGAAAGGACATGAACTTTATGCATGTCTCACACTTATATGGGGTGAGCAGGACATTACTTTATAGATGTGAGACTTCTACATTCTCCCACGCCCCCCTTATAAAGAACTGGCGCCCTTACCAGAACGGCCAGGACTTGTCTCAGTAAACTTGTTCTAGTCTTGTCCCAACCATAGATTCCCACCGCCTCACTCTGTGGTATGTAGCTCCGTATGACAATGGGCTCTAATACTATTCTCAGAATGCCTGCACTCTGGTCCAGAAGCATTAAATGAGTCATAAATGATCCGGTCAACTGCTTAGACCGTCGTCCTCGCTTGGTCTAAAAGGGCTAACCCAAGTCGACAAGACCTTTATGTCTCACACTTATATAGAGGTCAGAGGTGAGCAGGAAATTACTTTACAGAGACGATCTGACAACAAAGGAAATGATCATTGCTTCTCTCCCAAGAAAACAAAATATGTTATGTTGATCTATATATTGTGTATTGTTTTTTTTTATTCAGGAGGATTTGTACTATCCACATTCCTTCACCCAAGATCTTATCTGGGACACCTTAAATTACTGCACGGAACCAATCATGACACGTTGGCCTGCAAACAAGATCAGACAAAGAGCTTTGGATAAAACGATTAAATACATGCGATATGGCGCAGAAGAAAGCAGATACATTACCATTGGATGTGTGGAAAAGGTAAAGTCTTTTTGGATGATGAAAAATGTACAACTTCAAATTGTTAATTAATCGTCTTGTTAATTGGTAAACAAAATAAATTTTGTTTATATTATTTTACAGAGTTTGCAAATGATGTGTTGGTGGGCACATGATCCTCACTGTGATGAATTCAAGTATCACCTCGCGAAGTACCTGATTACTTGTGGCTCGCTGAGGATGGAATGAAAATGCAGGTTCGATTCGAGCATGTCGATGTGATATCCGCTTCCCGAATAATGTATGTTTTACCATTTTCTTTTTTCTTTTTTTCAGAGCTTTGGAAGTCAAGTATGGGATTGTGTTCTTGCCACTCAAGCAGTTCTTGCAAGTGGTATGGAAGATGAATATGGAGACTGTCTTAAGAAAGCTCATTTCTACATCAAAGAATCACAGGTTAAATACTAGACAATTTATAGACAAATGAATTAATTTGGGAGAAGATATATATGTACAATTTCGAACATGAATTTTCTAAACCAGATTTACAATAATTATAGGTCAAAGAAAATCCGAAAGGAAATTATACGGAGATGTATCGTCACTTTACTAAAGGTTCATGGGCTTTCTCTGATCAAGATCAAGGATGGACTGTATCAGATTGTACCGCAGAATCACTAAAGGTAATTTGAGTCAAATATGTTTATAAAATTTTCATGGAAAATTTAATAACCAAATTATCCTTCATAATGTGCAGTGTCTCTTGATGTTATCACAAATTTCACCAGACATTGCTGGAGAAAAAGCAGACGTTGAACGCCTATACGACGCTGTCAATGTCCTCTTATATCTGCAAGTATGAAACATACTGTATTTCAATATTTTCCTCTTTGAAAACCTCGAGTATTCACGGTCATTAGACATATATATATATATAATACATATTCTTTGTTCATATATATAGAGCCCTGAAAGTGGTGGTTTTGCTATTTGGGAGCCGCCGGTTCCACAACCATACCTGCAGCATCTCAATCCATCAGAACTGTTTGCAGACATTGTTGTCGAGCAAGAGTGAGAGCTCGTTTTATCCGTATTTATATTCCTTTTTTTTAATTTCAAGGCACTAATAAACAAACAGTGACACAGAATATGATGATTGATTTATTGTAAATGCAGGCATCTTGAAAACACTTCATCTATCATCCAAGCACTTTTGTTATTCAAACGTCTACATCCAGGACACAGAGAGAAAGAGATAGAAGTTTCTGTCTCGAAAGCTATTAATTTTCTTGAAGGAAGACAATGGCCTGATGGTTCATGGTGAGTGCGCGCCCTTTCGGCTTTCTCACCATTAATTAACAAAATATATACTGATTTCTTGAAAATAGGGATTATTATATATCTTCTCCTTTTGAGAAAAAGTATTTCAATCTTGCAGGTATGGCTATTGGGGAATTTGCTTTCTTTATGGCACAATGTTCATATTAGCCGGGCTTACTGCAGCAGGCAGAACCTTTAAAAATAGTGAAGCAATCCGCAAAGCTGTTAATTTCCTCCTTACAACTCAAAATAAAGAAGGGGGTTGGGGAGAAAGTCTTGAATCTTGCCCCAGCATGGTAATCACTCCAATCATAAATTTAACTTGTTATATATAAATAATACAAAAAAAAACCAGACCAGAAATATATATTACTTTGTACTAATCATTCTAATGTCTTTTTGAAATAGATTTACACACCTCTTGAAGGGAACAAAACTAACTTTGTACAAACTTCTTGGGCTATGCTAGGCCTGATGTTCACAGGACAGGTGAAAATCAGAATCAGTTTTAAATGGCTATATTCAGTTTAATGCAGTGCAATTGCAAACACAATACATATGAAAATTAGCTAATCAAATCTTCTTCTTCTTTTTTTAATCATATATATTTAACAGGCAGAGAGAGATCCAATGCCATTGCACAAAGCTGCAAAACTGTTAATTAACGCTCAGATGGATGATGGAGACTTCCCTCAACAGGTAAACAATAATAATCCTACTTTCTGAACAATATGGACATTAATCTTTGCTCAATAAATTATCTTGTTATTTTGTTGAGCTTTTTTTTTATGATGACAGGAAATCACAGGGGTTTACATGAAGAATTGTATGCTACACTATGCACAATATAGGAACATTTTCCCCCTATGGGCACTGTCGGAGTATCGTAGTCGTGTGTGGTCGAGTCATAAAATGTAGATGTATACATATTTCATGTATGAACAAAACTAATAAGTTCTTGTAATTGTATTTGTTTAATTTTTTTTTTTTTTCTTTGTAACGGCGGGGCAGTTCCACTTGAGAAGCAAAAAGTGGCATTTCGGAAAGAAACAATTTCTTGTACTATTTGTCAAATATATGTATTTATTTTGGTTTGTTAGTGGCGTAGTTTCCCTTGAAGAAAAAAAAAAACGTAAGAGCAATCCAAAGGTTTATCACCGTTTTAATGAAGCTTTTTTTTTTTCTTTTTCTTTTTCTTTTTCTTTTATGACCAATGAAGCTTCCTTTTTCAAGCGCCACTTATATTATGCCAATAATACAAATACTATAGAATATAAGAACGTCGAGAATGATATGGGCGCGACTTGCTATATCATAACGAATGATTACAACAACGCGATGATATCGTCGCCGATCATGTTAGATTTACATCTAATCAATTTAGACACATTATTATTAGGGGAATGGCGAGTAATGACAAAAATATTTCATCAATTAAGTAGGGGACGATAATTTTCAAACTTTTGCATAAAGCGACAAAACTATTTATCCACTATCGAAATTCACTGTGTCAAATTCATCGCTTAAATTCACCGCCGAAATTCAATCGTCGAAAATTCACTAATTTTCAAAATTCATTGTCGGGATTCACCGATTTTCGGGATTCATCATCAAAATTCACCGTCGAAATTCAATCGATTTCGGGATTCACTAGTGAGATTCACCGATTTTCTGATTCACTGTTTGTCTTCTCGCTATAAAAATTATGCAATTGTCTTCTTCTCCTATAAAATATGTAGTTGTCATGTTGCTTAATAATATTTCGATTGTGTCCTTATCCCTAATTTCCCATTATTATTAATCTACAGAGATCACCGTTGCATACTTTATCACAAGACAAGCTGGCGTTGTCAGATCATTACTCAAAAATGTTACTATAGAGGTCCCCGCCTTTGATACCCTACAGTACCTCGAATGATTACCATTTTCATCATGTGAGCCATTTTCTTCTTCCCTCTGCCACCATCTCCACTTCATCAACCAATTCCTTCCTATCACCGTTACAATTTTTCCCAACCCTAATTTCTTTAACAACAATCCAACCCAAGCCAACCTTCACCCACCATTTTCACCATGTGAGCCTCCTCCTTCTTACCACCACCACCCATCTCCATCAACCCTTTCCTTCCTATCAACGTTTCACCGTCAACACCAAATCATTGAAGGAGGTTGGTGATGTAAAAAAATCAAAGAAGAAGAGCCAACTGCACCTGGTGATCTTTGAAAGGGTTGTGGTTAAAAAAAACAAATCGAAGAAGAAGAAGGGTCGAGTGCACATGTGATCATTGAAGGAGGTTGATGATGTTGTATGAAGAAGAAGAAGGGCCGGTTGCATCTGTGATCATTCAAGGAGGTTGTTGTTGTTGTAAAAAATGAAGAAGATGAAGAAAGACAATTACCACATCTCCCAAAAGCTTAAACTGATGGGGAGGTAGATAATTAACAATTTATATATATCACAATACGTCCCCTCAAGTGTGGACTGCAAGAGGAGAGAAAGGCCAACACTTGATTGAATTTTTTTTTTAAATTGAGCTTGGAGTGAGGTTTGAACCCATGACCTATGGCTTTGATACCATGTTGTACTATCATCTCCACCAAAAGCTTAAACTAATGGGGAGGTAGATAATTTACATTATATCTCAATACGTCCCTCAAGTGTGGGCCTATAAGAAGGGAGAGATGCCAACACTTGATATGTTTTTTTTTTCTTTTTTGTTTGGTGTAAGATGAGAGAGAGGCCAACACTTGGGTTTTTTTTTATTATGTTGGAAGCAGTTTTTGAATCGTGATCTCCTGCTCTGATACCATATTGTACTACCATCTTCACCAAAAGCTTAAGCTGATAGGGAGGTATATAATTAACATTATATCTCAATAATGATGATGATGATAACGGTGATATGAGGAAAAGAGAGAGATCGCTAAAAATGCCTATAGTAAGTTTCAAACTCGGGTGAAAAAAGAAAAATTAAGCAAATAGCGAATGTTCTTCCACCAAACGAAATTACCTTTAGTGAGGGAAAAAATTAGGCCCATGTATATCATGGGCCCTAGACGGTCTGTAATACCCTACTCCCGACCCCTGCGCCCACCTGGTCATTCTAGGAGGGCCATGAAGCTCTCCGCGACTTCAATAACTAGACTAAAAATCCCAAGATAATCATCTAAAACCACAATTTAACATAATAAATCCACAAGTTATTTTACATCAATTCAACAAATATCTTCATTACAATATTACAACTAATAAAAATTACAATAGCTCTCAAAATTATATGAAGTACCATCCAAAACATTAATTTCTTTTATCTTGAATCTCGATCAAACATCGCCACAATTTCTCTTTTTTCCTTGATCAAAACTCTGTACATATATTTTTAAAAGAAAAAAAAAAAAGAGACAAAGAAACAAGGAAGCGAGAAGGCCAACAAAGCACTTCATGATGAAATGTGCAAAGTGTTATATACTATATATATAAATAAAATATATTGATCAACTTTTACAAATAATAATGTTTTTATTAGTTGATAGAACAAATGAAAAGTACAAATTTCAATATTGAAGTGCACGAGCATTAAGAAAAAACATGTCGAGTTTATTTTACAAGATCGCCTTTGGCCGAGCCGATGAGTCAAGTACCGCCTTCTAACACCATTTTTACCTGGGATTTCAACCGCACTCCACGAGAATTAGCCATGCCGATAACTCCGGCCGATTGTCGTGGAAAAGAATCAACCTTCACCGTAGAAACCTCCTACACGGCTCCAGCCAACCCTCGCTCCATGCCCTGGACCCACGCACCAACCGGTCACTTTGCTTTCCGGTCAGTAGCATGAATCTTCGGGAAAAGTCTGGCCCCCACTTACGAGTGGAAGACTCTACCATCTTGTCGGAAAGACTTCAGTCAAGAGGCCCCGAGACCGGTGACTAGACGTTCTCCAAGAGTTAAGAACTCTAATCTCCCTAGCCACTGAGCCTTGACACTTTCGTGTCACGAATGCGAGCAATGAAATGAAGCAAGATTCCAAGATCATTTTATTGTTTAAAAGATGTCGCATTAAACCAAAATAATGATTATTAATTAAACATTTTGCTTTAGTAATTTTAAGAAATTATTCGAAAACGACTTCAGCTTTAAAAGTTATATTCACTATACATAAAATACTTGAAAATAATATAAAATACACTTTGACTTTTATATCAAAATAAAAGACTCACCGATACTACTTATAGGTCCTTGAAAGTGGATTTTTAACTCATGCGGCCTCGAATATCATAGCTCCAAAATCAATATTTTCTTTCGTTCATCTCCATAAATATATATATATATTTGTTTTGTTCCACTTTGCTCATGAAATAATCAACTTAAAACGCTACTTACGAAACATCCACAAATGACTTCTTCAGTTGTCCCTTATTGGCTTACATATTAGTTTCCGTTTCAGCCAATTTCACCCCAACTCCATAATTCTCCTGCATAATAAATCACTTATCCAAATTTTCCATTCAGCCCCATGGCGGTGCTACCGGGTAGTTACGATAAACAGCAACTTAGTAACATAACGCTCCAAGATTTCGTTTGCAGTGGTGGTTATAACAGATGGGTTTCTGAAAAAAATACGTGATATGGGGAAATTGACGGTATGACGAACTAATTTTTTTTTCTCTTCTTCAGTAAAAGAATGGTGATAGAAGCAGGTTTCGGGTTTCAACTCATGACAACGAGACATGATGGAAATTTTTGGTCACAAGGCTAATGATCCAGAATCCAGCTTGATGATTGATTACTATTTTCCGGAGGATCTCATTGATGACAACAAAGTTGCTAGTAGGCCAAGGAAGCTGATGTTCTCATGAAGCTGGTGTAATTGGCCGGGAAGAAAAATAAATAGATGTGAATACTAATCATTTAGACTATGCAAATTTTTTTTTTTTCAAGAGTAATGATATAACATGCGGTAGGAGAATTAAGGTGATTTATATAGTGTACTTCCTAATGCTCAGAACTTAATTAATGAAGCTGGGTAAACTGAACAAACGAATTAATGGACAAGTAATTAGACTTTTCCGTTTGCAACTCCTATCATTCACTCATCCTAATCAATGTATATTATTATATCATAGTAATAATTACTATCTTAGAGGCTTAGACTTAAGGAAATTTGAAGAAAACAACCTCCTAAAATTTGCACACACGACACTATAATATTTTAGAATGATACAAATGTAAGATATATGTATGTATATATTATTAAGAAAAACTATTATTATTATTATTATTATTTTTGACAAATATACCCTTTTTCTTTATTCCATAAAATTCGGGGCGTTACACGGTCGCCCGACTTGCCTTTGCCCGGAGACGGCTATGGTCTCAATCTTTTATCCGATTTTTACATTTTGCTAGTTAAATACTCCTTGGCAAATCTTACTCATAAAAAAATGTAAAAGTCAATTATCAGAATGTGAAGATCAAGTATTGAAAGCTTGTTGAAACACAGAACTGAAAGGAAAAAAATAGTAAACAAGAAAAAGTTTCTCAGCTCACAAGTCACAACAACTAATCATTGCATCATGTGTAGGATTAATATGCAAAACATGAATATTGCTTCACATTTTACAAATTTTCTTGCGAAACAATAATCACTAATTTATGAGTTACGACACATCCTATACAGCAACTCTTATCAGGACCATGGTACCTGCAAAACAAATAATCAGAGCTCTAGAGGAAACAAAGGATGCCAACAAAAACACAATGAAAGAAAGAGAGACAAAACAAAAAGGAAAATTACAAGCGGGTCGGGACGCCTCGACCCCTTTACATGTCAGACACCTGGAAGGAAAATATTAGATATATTATGTAGTTATTGTGAATATTCTGTATTTATATTTCTATATTCTGTATTAATTATGGTATCGGAGCAGACTCATCGCTCACGATATTTCTCGACTCACCGCTAAGTCCGGAACACCGCTTGATGATGCCTCGAATATCGTATGGTTATTGGCGACCTACGGATTTGTTGTTTACTAGACCGATCTTGCCTTTGTCATCAATTAACTCTCTCGCTTTATGCATGCTCCCACCGATGTGCATTGGGGTCATGCTAAGCGCATGTTACGGTATCTTGTCGACATTGGACCTTGGGCTTCGATTTATCGTGATTCTCCACGGGTTCTTCATGCATTTTCGATGCCGATTGGGAGGTAATAAGGACGACTATGCTTCTACCGGTGCTTATATTGTTTATCTTGGCCGAAATGCCATATCCTGGAGCTCCAAGAAACAATCGACCATTTCTCGCTCTTCCACCGGTTTAATATCGCTCGCTGGCTCTACTATCGCGGAGCTTAATTGGGTTACTTTTCTTCTTCGCGATCTTGGTTTTCCTTCCAAATAAGCTCCGCTTATTTATTGCGACAATTTGGGCACCACGCAATTTTGTCATAATCTGCTTTCCACTCCCGAATGAAGCACGCTGCCATTGACTATCATTTTATTCGGGACCAAGTGCAACGTGGATCCTTGCGTGTTGCTCATGTTAATGCCCAAGATCAACTTGCTGATTGTCTTACCAAATCGCTTCCTCGTGTGGCGTTTCATCATCAACGCAGCAAGTTAGGTCTCGTCCCTCGTCCAACTTGAGGGGTGGTATTAGATATATTACGTAGTTATTGTGAATATTCTGTATTTATGTTTCTATATTCTGTATTAATTATGGTATCGGAGCAGGAGGTCATGGGATCAAACCCTGGCTCCCTCAGTTTATTGTGCAAGTGTTGGGCCTCTTTGTCTTGTTGGCCTAGTTTGGTCTTGTCTTTGTGTACCTAGATGGCACAGCCTTGTTAGAGGCCCACACTTGAGAAGGCGTGTTAAAGGAAATAAAGTTGCGCCTTTACTAACACCAATTGGTTTTAGTACAACGGTAAGCGCTTGATCCTAATAGAAAACACTTCCCCAAATGACATTCGGCATGCCAATCCTCGTAAGTGCCTAAGTTAGATACTTTCACCACGGGCTGGGCCCTGATCGGCCCCGGAATACCAGCCACACAGCAGAAAGGAGCCCCAAGATCAATCAAGCTCCTCCAACTAAAGGTCATTTTTTGCGTCTCGCTCGTTTTATCCCATCCGAGCAGTTCATGAAGTTCGTCAAGAAGCCCCTGCTCGATGTGGTCAAAGGTTTTAGATACAACAATCGTGTTTGACCTCTTCTCTGACGTGGTTCAAACTTGGGAAACGGCCATCCGCACTTGATTCAACCGTTATGGCCTTTGTATTCCAAATCATGCGACCTTGTTGGAAGTCCAAGAAACAATCGGCACTTTTACCCTGGTCGCCAAGAAATTACTCGTGTCGACTTTGTTCGTAGCGTCTTTGTTTGAAAGTGTAAAACCTCGGAAAACCATCGTAAGCGGCTCATAGCCCAAAATCCGATAAAGGACAACAAACGCCATCACTACCCGAACCGCACTGTGGGTGAAATCACATGGAAGAGCCGCGACTCCACATGACCTCGGCGAAAAAAGGGTCAAAAGGTGGCGGGAGGCCGGCAATGAAATGATCATAAAACAAGGGCAATCCGTTTTTCTTCACCAAAACCGCTCGATTCTCCACCGCCTTAAAGCCGTAGAATTGGTAATCGGATGAAATGTTGAACTCGAGTAAGTAATTTGGGATCCCTAAGGCGAGGCCGAACGACGCCCAATTTGACTCGATTTGTTTATCAAGCGCATCGATCCGCTTTCGTCCTCCCTGGGCGGCCTCGTGGATTTTGGGGTTTGTGGTCTTGTTGCTCTCCTTCGCTCGCCCTCCCCATTTCCGCACTTCTTTCTCCGCTTGGGCTTCTCAGTCCGGACACCGCAACACGGGAGGAGGAACATTTAGCCCTAGCGCTTGCCTTCTGTGGGAGCGGCAACATATGAGATAGATTTGCCCTTCGACTTTTCAGGAGCCACATCTCTGGACCGGCTAGACTGCGGTGATATGAATCGTTGATCATGTTAGATTTACATCTGATCAATTTAAACACATTATTATTAACGGTGTAGATCACCGTTGCGTCACTCATTGTGGCACAAGCGTTGTATCCGTATCATTACTCAAGAATGTTACTATAGAGGTCCCCACCTTTGATACCCTACCGTACCTCGAATGATTACCATTTTCATCATGTGAGCCTTTTTCTTCTTCCCTCTCGCCACCATCCGTAAATTGGAAAATCAGTCGTGTCGACTTGACACTTGTAAATCAAAGCAGTGCCTTTTCTGACATGAAAAATATGGTAAACGTAGAGATCCTTACGTTCATACGTAGATATATCTACGTTCAGACGTAAGGAAATATAACTAACATTAAATGTTGCAGTTGATCTTTCCCTACGTTTAAACGTAGGGTTTCTACGTTTTAACGCAGGGTTTCCACGTTTAAACGTAGAAACTATACGTTTTAACGTAGAGAAATTCAAAGGCGATATTTTGAAAATTAGCTACGTCTAAACGTAATAAAATCTACGTTTAAACGTAGAAACCCTACGTTTAAACGTAGAGTTCATTACGTTTAACGGTTCACATACTTGTCCTTCCCTTTTATCTTCTTTATTTCTATCCTATTTCAAATTCTGAGTGGCTGAGTGGCGATTGGCGATTTTTGGCGATATTTGCAAGAAATTCTGATAGTCCAATTTCACAATCTCTCAAGTGCAATGGCGGTTGAAAGCGAAAGGGTATGTATTTTCCCTAATATTCTTTTATAGTATATCATAATAATTTCACTTTAGCATGTGCTTGTTATTTCCGAATATTTATTGTAGAGTGGTTTGTGGTGGTCCTTGATAATCATTATATTGATTTTGATTGTATGATTTGTCGTTTTCTGGGTTTAAGAAGGGTTTTTTGTATGAAGGTTCATACGTTTGGACGTATGAAGGAAGTATTATACGCTTGGACGTAGAGAAATGCGTCTCTACGCCTCAACGTAAGATTATATTTAGGGATCGTAGAGATTTGCGTGTCTCTACGCCTCGAACGTAAGGTTTTACGCTTGGGCGTAGAGACCGCAGATCTCTACGCCTGAACGTGATTTGTCTACGCTTTGACGTAGAAACACTACGCTTGGACGAGAAAACTCGCAGATTTCTACTTTATATTGAATTTAATGTATATGTTTTTCATATTGTTATTTGATTCGAATTAATGGGGCTAATTCTATTAAAATGAACTGTAATGATATGTATGATAGGTTTTTAGAAGTAAATTAATGTAAAATTATTAATATGTGAGAATATGTATGATAGTGTTATAATTTTTGATTTGATAATGTAGTGTAATTTATGATATTGAATTTGATAGAAAAATGGGAAATGGAAGCATGTGTATGGTGTTACATTGGGATTGATAATGTATATGTTATTTGATTGTGATTTATGTTTGCTTTCATTCTAAGGTAGCACGATAAGTAGTATTGCTAATGACCTAATTATGCCCTTGAAAGTATGGCTAACACGGGGAACAATAAAAATGCCCTTGAAATTATGGCTAACATGTATGTTAATTAAAAATTGAACCAAACGACAAACTATCGTTGTTTGAAAATCCAAAATCAATATCTCGGATCGAATTCCATGGTACGCCTCGGCCTGATGAGGTTCTTAGAATTG
Source organism: Gentiana macrophylla (assembly GCA_026214975.1). Taxonomy (NCBI): domain Eukaryota; kingdom Viridiplantae; phylum Streptophyta; class Magnoliopsida; order Gentianales; family Gentianaceae; genus Gentiana; species Gentiana macrophylla. Next base: position 31,576,297 of record CM047806.1, read on the forward strand.
TATGCTTTCCTAGGGTGTTTTCGATTCCTTCGATCCATTTGTGTCATGCCTAAGTTCCAGGCTTTATATTGGGGCTCCTGGTAGGTAGCTCGTAGAAAATTTCATTAGTCCGCTCAACAGAGCATCTTTCCTCGTCCCCAAGAAATGGTAATCCTCACCGGAAGTGAGGCACCCTTGGATTGAAATATAAGGTCCATTCCGCCGGCTCCAGTGCCCTTTGTTCTCCTCGTCATCATCAAGTATTCTATGACGTGGTAAAAACCATATTATCTTCTTCTCTTACCCCCTAACGTTACAAACAACGTAACACAACACAAAACAACGATGTTCCAAAAAACAAAAAGAGATGATAAGACATTTCAAGCGTATATATATGTATATATATATATGTGTATATATATGTATACATATGTGTCTATATATGTGTCTATACTTATATATACACACACACACACACACATATATATATAGTATATCTATATGTGTATATATATATATACATATATATACACGCATACATAGATATATATCTACATATATACATATTGGAGTAAATAAATACATATATATACACATATATCTATATGTGTATATATATATACTTATACACACACACACACACACACACACACACACACACACACATATATATATATATATATATATATATATATATATATATATATATATATATATATATATATATATGAAAAATAAATACATATCCTATTTACAATGTATATGTTCATGTTGACAGTTGGTTGGCCCTCATGGTACTGATGTATACAAGGTAAGAGAAAATTTGACTTGGACCTTTAGAGGGGAAAAGACCAAGCTCAAGCAACTTCTCGAGATCCACATGAGAAGGATCGGATTTGAAGACACGTTGAAATCTGGGGTTTTTAAAGAATTTATTCAAATGTATGAGCACCGCGCTTTTCCTCCAAAGTCCGCTAATATGTATGTTTCAAAGCCATATATCCGAATATGCCTCATGAGTTGCGCTTTAGATTCGGTAGTACGACCGCAAAGTTCGGTAGAGGGAGTTTAGCATGATCACGGTTTACCGCTTGGTGATCTCCCGTAAGATCCCCAACCTTATTCAAGGTGTTTTGAAGAGGGACATACGGCCACATCCATTTTCCTAACAATAAACCGATAACCATACCGGATATTGAGAAGTGGTTATTGGATGAGCAGGAGCATCCTGAAGTTCTCCAACGTGTAGGTTTAGTCTACCTAATTAACGGGATAATGATGGGTCACGATGAGACCAAAGAGGTACCCTGCTCGCTTTTTATTTGGTGGAGAATGTAGAAAGCATAAACGACTATCCATGGGGCACTTATTTGTGGGACCAGACTTTTAGAAAGATATGTCATTTGATGAACACATACAAGGAAAGTTCAGAGGGCAGGGTGACCGTACAGGGGGTTATACATGCGTTCTGCTTTGGGCTTACGAGACCCTCCCGACATTCTTTGCTCCGATCGCTATGCGCCACCCTCATAGCTCCTGATGCAGCTCCTCGGATGATGAGATGGAGTTGCAAAACTACCCCTCCGCAGTGGAAAGGATTATCGGCGAAGGCAAATAAGGTAATAAGCTTAATAAACATTGTTATTGTCTTTTAATTATATCCGGATTTGGTAAACATTTTGTTATTCTTAATTGTAATGAAATATACATTGTTCGCAGAGTCGTGTGATAGGGTATCTGACTGCAAGGGATGTTGATAGGCAGTTGATGCTAGGTAGGGGCATTCTGGATGCCGAGATTAACGAGCCGCCATGTGTGATCAATCGCCCTGCACTTATTGCACGCCCACACCCTAGACATGCATCCACTACACAAAGCCACGACTGCTACACGCCCGATCGACCCATGCTACACAACAATCACCCCTACTTCACGACCTCCTACTTCGATCCTCTCATTCACATGCCACCACTTCACGGCGCGTGTGCCGCACACTTCCTACGTTCAGATGCTAGAGGCGGAAGATGACCAATCTGATGAAGAGGATGAAGCTGATGGCCTTTATAGAGCTGTGAGGAAAGTGTTCGAGACCGATGCACGATTATGTCAACTCCCAAAAATGGTTGATCCGGCGAAGCCTCCTTTGGAAGTGAAAATAGTAGAAGACGTACCACAAATGCCAATTTCGTAAGTGTTATAAACTTCTAACTATTTATCACATTATACAATCTACACTATTCTGACACTATCCATTTTATACAGGGGTGATTGTGGGTTATACACGGCAAAATTCATTGAGCATTTGTTGCACAAGGAAGATTTTTCGCTCCTCCATCATAAGAACATGCCGTTGTTTCGGAAAAAAGTTTATGTCCAACTTTTTAATCAAATAGTACAGTTGTAAACTAATTTTTAGAAACATTGTTTTGGTGTATGTTAATTTTGGAATTTTTGGTGTATGTTATATTTTTGGTATTTTGTTGTATGTTGGTAGCCATTTATATTTTTGGTGATGTTGTTTTGATGAGTATTCAATTTGTTTAAAAAACAACTCAACTTAAAATGGATAATGATCGTTCTTTAAATATAAATGTATGGCTGCAACATTCTCTACGTCCAAACGTAGCAAATGCAACATTCCCTACGTTTGAACGTAGAGAATGTTGCATTCCCTACGTTTGGACGTAGAGAATGTTGCATTCTCTACGTTCAAACGTAGGGAATGCAACATTCTCTACGTCCAAACGTAGCAAATGCAACATTATCTACGTTCAAACGTAGGGAATGCAACATTCTCTACGTTCAAACGTAGGGAATGCAAGTACTAGTGTGGTACATGCAATTATTGTTGTTGTACAAGTACGAGCCCTTTAAATGATTTCTTCAAACTCTTTTAAGTAGTGTAAAGAGAACCACTTCTTCACCTTTCAATTTACACTTCTTCACCTTCAAACTCTTTCAAATGGATAATGATCGTTTCTTTAAAGTTCTTGATGGCGGTTTCGCAACAAGTTTGGTATGTCATTATTAATTTATTTACTTTTATATCACTTGTATTATTATGATCAAACAAACGTGAAATGTTTCTTTTTTTCATAGACACTACCTCCAAAGATACGTTAATAGGTTGAACGACACGCCGAGGAACCTAGATAGGGCCGTTCTCAAAAGCCAATTAGGGACATACGAAGTGAGAGTTGGATCCACAGACAATGGAATTCTTCGCTTCTTTGGGGAAGGTTGGGAGGAGTATGTGGCGGCCCATTACTTGAATGAGAGGGAGTTTATAGTGTTTGAACACAGGGGGGATTTCACTTTCGACACTCTTGTTTATGATCACACTTCTTGTCAGAAGACTTTTTCTGAGACCGATGATGCAGATGATGATGCAGGTGCAGGTGCAGGTGCAGGTAACCGAAATCCCCATTTTCAGACGACGCTGCCAAACTGGGTATTTTCACATGGTTGTTATTATGTGGTGAGATATTTAATATATTTTTAGTTATTTTCTTGTTTGATATTATTTTCCCCATTTTGAAACAGTATTTAAATTTGTTTGTGATTTGTAGAGTATTCCAAAGGCATTTGCGAGAACAAACGACATGTTGCGAAACAAGACCGTGGAACTGCGAATTGCCACAAGGGAATCATGGCCTGCTAGAATTGTCTATATGGTAAATGAAAAAGTTCGTTTAAGCGGGTTGTATGATTTCATTACGGACAATGACCTAAATGCGGGAGATGAATGCAGCTTTGAAGTCATTGATCAACCTATAGAAAATCACGTCGTGTTTAATGTGGTGATTACTAAATATTGAAGATCATTTATTTAAGCGTCATCCTATCCTATTTATTGATCACCCTTAGTTTATTTAAGCGTCATCTTATTGTTATCTCAATGTATCATTACTCTTTTTTCTTGTGTGTAAACCCCGTAATAATTATTGTTAGTTTTACTGAGGGTAGTGTAATGCAAGACAAACTTGATACCGATTAATAACCGAATACAATCATTACTACAATCCATTAATAAAATACTACATAACAAAAATCAATAACAATCAATAACAATCCATTCTAATACCACCATAACAAAAATCAATAACAATCCATTCCAATAACAATCCTACCGGTATTGCGTGCAACTAGCTCTGTTATGTCCTGAATGTTTACAGTTGCTACACACATTCTGATGGCCTGGACGTTCCCATTCAGAAGGGATTCTAGTGGTATTAATTCTACCTCTTCTTGGTGCTCCACTGGCATCAAAGATATCTCATATTAGGCACTCCGACTTTCATGTTTCTTACCGACTGAACATCCCAATCCTCTCTGTTAGAATTGGATATATGCTAGCCATGTAAATCTCTTTGAAACATTCACCCTATAATACGGTGAACGAGTTCGGGTGGACTAATTACGCATGATCTTTGCGGTCGCTATAGCATGCATACCACGGTATTTCCATTTTCCGAAATAACCACAATAACACTTCCTCTCTCGTAGATTTACCACCCCATGAAGCAAGTTATTTCCATGAATCTCAAATTCATCAAGTTAACAGCTTAACCCTCGAACTTCCTTCTAGCAAGAATATTCAAGCCACTATTTCATCGATCTCCGATGCTAACATAGTCGCACAATCAAGCGCCTTCGTCTCTATCATTATACCATCTCTACAAGGTAGCTCTAATGAATTCCAAGAGGCTGAGAACAGGCCAACGACGAGCTCCTCTAATCGCACAGCTTGAAACTTTCAGCGTAATTGCTTGTCATTAAGGCGTATCTTTCCCAGAAATTTGGCACGCGCCACACGCTCAACACCTATTTCTTCAAGTTGTTTATATGCGCCAAGACATTGTGCCTTAATCAGGCGAACTTTCGGAGAAATTCGGCCTCCGAGAATGCATAGGCGTTTGATAGAATGTATGTTCACAAAAACCGTGATCTTTCCATTTTTGGTCGATTGCCTTTTAAATGATGATAGCAAACACCATGATATGCATCGGGAATACCTGACCAACCGCATTTCTAATAGCCTGGTGTCTATCAGAAATAAAGCTCAAGTTTTCATCATGGATACCTCCAATGACCACCCTCAAATGTCTCATGAAATACCCCCATGAATCGTTGCATTCTTTTTCAGCAATACCGAAGGCTACAGGGAATATGTGGTCACCGGCATCTACAAAGAATGAAGAATAAATAGTTGTCCGGAGAAATGGATTTTCAGATGAGTTGCGTCCACACACAAAATAGGTCGACAATACTTGAACCCACGACGGCTTGCTCCCAAAGACATGAAACAACTCGTCGAACCTTCCCAGTTATCAAGTCGAAAAGTCAATATAGGTCCTTCATTGGCCTTACGCACCATCCACAAGTACGAGGGTATCGCGTTGTAACACTCCGTCGGTGAACCTCTCACCATCATTCTCATCATCTCGTGAGCTCGGTATGCTTGGTCATAAGTCAATTGTACACTATAAGTTGTGAGCATGTCCTCCATAATTTGTATGGGCTTATACTCATTGCCGAGTTCTTCCATTTTCTGACTTAGCAGACTCGCAATAACAATAGGTGTTGCTTGTCGATTGTCATTATCCGCATTCTGAGAGGCACAAGTATGGACATCATTCAACGTTGTGATCTCAAATGTACGTGTGACATATGTATTCACCTTCATCCGTTTCGCCCTTACATGCCATTTGCATGTATCGATAAGACATTTGTAATACAAGCAACGTGTGTCCGACCTACCCAATCTCATCTGAAAATTGTTCGCAACCGCATACGATTTTATTTTCAAATTAAAATCTTCTTTTGAATCGTATTTCTTCCCAATGAACAATTCGCTCACGCCATTCATATGTAACGTGCGGTGGATAAACACCTCGGTAAATCATCATCTTCAAATGTGGGAATCCTCCATGAATAATCTTCTCGTGACGCTTGCCCTATCATGTGCACCACGATTATTGTTGTCATCTCTCGCCGGTTTGATCGGTTTGTATATGAGGTGCAAACGGAGAAGCCAAAAAAACTAGTTACCGATCCACCAAACATATTATATGGTCATGGATGGGTGGAACACGACTACTTGAAGGTTGGTTAGGAGGATATCAAACGAATGGTGTGGTTGGTCATTTATGACAATATTACGACTACTTGAAGGATGATTTGACAGATTATGACTTGGTCTTCTTGGTTGATACCAAACGGTTGGTCCGAAGCTTCACCAAGCCTTTGTGTAGCAACATTGTTTTCATACCCACTACATCCATATTGTTGCTCGAACGGATTAAAATCTGGATCTCAGAGCAAGTTCTTGTACCGAGAGAAAAATTTCCAATACTATAATCCGGAGTATTGTTACCATTCGGGGCATTGCAATCTTCATTTAAATCAATGCCATCATCCTCCTCATTTATCGGTTCATTGTTTGCCTCCACTGGTGTCGCATTCACACAAAAATTACATTCTTATCGCCATAGGCCGCTTCGATGTAACCATTTAAGGTCTCGCTGCTAAGATATCATCAGGTGGTATATTTCCCACACTACCGTAAGTAAACAAAGCTTTTAGGTTGAGCTTTGAATCGAGACCGATCAATACCAAGCCTCAAATACACTTTATCCAATAACGCATTCAATCCTATTTTCTTTGGGACAAATAATGAGAACATCGACCCATTTACATAATTCCACCGGTTATAGATAGGATCATACGTAAATTCTCCGTTGAACGAGACAACAATCATAGTGTTGCGATTATCTGTTTAAAACAAAAAAAAAACCATTCAAGTCAGTATCAACTAAATCATTATCAACTTAAAAAAGATTGTTTCCAAAAAATGGTAAACATGATATGTATTTATTACACTTTCATAAATTACACTACATTATCAAATCAAAAATTATAACACTATCGTTCTTAGATGTATAAAATTACATAAACAACCTACTTAAAACACACATTTCGAGATAAATACATATCATTTCTACAATATAAATAACATAATCACTACTCAAAACACAAATTTCGGTTAAATAAATATCATTAATTACACTAAAACCTAGTAATTGAACCCTAAGAAAATACTTAAATACACTACTTAGAAGTATGAACATTACATAAACAACCTACTTAAAACACACGTTTCGGTTTTAGACATATGATTACTACAAATATAAATAACATACACACATTGAGCACTTGAATTAAGATAAATAAGATAGCAATAACTTACCCATTTTAGCACTTGAATGATGAAGAAATGAACTTGAAAGATGAAGAAGTGAGCACAAAATTGATATTAGATTCAAAGCCTTTGAAGGAATGAGAAAAATCTCGTTAATGTGGTGTATATTCAACAAGCACCTTACAACAACATTAATACCCATCTACCACTATCAAACGTAGAAAATCTACGTTTAAACGTAACAAAACCTACGTTTAAACGTAGATTGTATTACGTTTAGACGTAGCTAATTTTCAAAATATCGCCTTTGAATTTCTCTACGTTAAAACGTATAGTTTCTACGTTTAAACGTGGAAACCCTGCGTTTAAACGTAGGGAAAGATCAACTGCAACGTTTAATGTTAGTTATATTTCCTTACGTCTGAACGTAGATATATCTACGTCTGAACGTAAAGATCTCTACGTTTACCATATTTTTCATGTCAGAAAAGGCACAACCTGATTTACAAGTGTCAGGTCTGACACGACCTGATTTTCCAATTTCTGGCCACCATCTCCACTTCATCAACCAATTCCTTCCTATCACCGTTACAATTTTTCCTCACAATCTTTCCCAACCTAATTTCTTTAACAACAATACAACCCAAGCCACCCTTCACCCACCATTTTCACCATGTGAGCCTCCTTCTTCTTACCACCACGACCCATCTCCATCAACCCTTTCCTTCCTATCAATGTTTCACCGTCAACACCAAATCATTGAAGGAGGCTGGTGCTGTGAAAAAAATCAAAGAAGAAGAGCCAACTGCACCTGGTGATCTTTGAAAGGTTGTTGCGGTTTAAAAAAAACAAATCGAAGAAGAAGGGTCGAGTGCACCTGTGATCTTTCAAGGAGGTTGATGATGTTGTATGAAGAAGAAGAAGAAGGGCCGACTCCATCTGTGATCATTCAAGGAGGTTCTTGTTGTTGTAAAAAAAATGAAGAAGATGATTGACGAACTACCATCTCTCCCAAAAGCTGGGGAGGTAGATAATTAATATTTTATATATATCACAATATGCCCCCTCGAGTGTGGGTCTGCAGGAGGAGAAAAAGACCCAACACTTGATTGATTTTTTTTAAATTGAGCTTGAAGTGAGGTTTGAACACATGACCTATGGCTTTAATACCATGTTGTATTATCATCTCCACCAAAAGCTTAAACTAATAGAGAGGTAGATAATTAACTTTATATCTCAATACGCCCCCTCAAGTGTGGGCACATAAGAAGGGAGAGAGGCCAACATTTGATTTGTTTTTTTTTTCTTTTTCGTTTGGTGTAAGAAGAGAGAGAGGCCAACACTTAGGTTTTTTTTATTATGCTGGAAGCAGTGTTTGAACTCGTGATCTCCTACTCTGATACCATGTTGTACTATCATCTCCACCAAAAGCTTAAGGTGATATTGATGTATATAATTAACATTATATCTCAATAATGATGATGATAATAACGGTGATATGAGGAAAAGAGAGAGATCACTAAAAATGCCTATAGTAAGTTTCAAACTCGGGTGAAAAAAGAAAAAGTAAGCAAATAACAAATGTTCATCCACCAAACGAAATTGCCTTTAGTGAGGAAAAAATTTAGGCCCATGTATATCATGGGCCCTGGACGGTCGCCCGGCTTGTCTTTGCCCCGGAGACGGCTATGATTTTAATCTTTTATCCGATTTTTACATTTTGCTAGTTAAATACTCCTTGGCAAATCTTACTCATAAAAAAATGTAAAAGTCAATTATCAGAATGTGAAGATCAAGTGTTGAAAGCTTGTTGAAACACAGAACTGAAAGGAAAAAAAAAGTAAACATGAAAAAGTTTCTCACAAGTCACAACAACTAATCATTGCATCATGTGTAGGATTAATATGCAAAACATGAATATTGCTTCACTTTTACAAATTTTCTTGCGAAACAATAATCACACATTTATGAGTTACGACTTACGACACATCGTATACAACAACTCTTATCAGGTGCCATCCTAATCGCTTTTTATTTGAACCAGTTAAAAACCCTTACCCTCTGATTATCAAAGCTTTCACTGCATTGTCTCTAAATATGCATTGTCAATGTTGAAACAACTGTCAATGCGTCTTTAATTGTCACTCTATTTTCATTTGTCACTTCAGCATTAATTGTCATTGCAGTTTCAATTGTCATGCATCTTTAATCGTCTGTCACTGCATTTATGGTAGTCCTGTTCCAAGGCAAAAACTGCTGCAAATTCATCTTTAACAATTCAGCATTAATTGTCATTGCAGTTTCAATTGTCATTGCATCTTTAATCGTCTATGTCACTGCATTTATGGTAGTAATAAGGTTGAGAATTGTTAAAGATGAATTTGCAGCAGTTTTTGCCTTGGAACAGGATGATCCTGCCTATTCCCGCCGGTTTGGCGGACGTCATAGTGGTTTTGGCGGACGCCAACCTGAGCAAGAAATAAACAGGATGAATCAGTTCGTATTGGCGGACGCCAACCTGAGCAGGAAATAAACAGGATGAATCTGTTTTTATTGGCGGACGTCAATGGCTGATTGGCGGGCGCCAATAATGTTGGCAGACGCCAGTGAGCTTTGGTGGGCGCCAACAAGGTGCAAAATGTTAACATGATGATCGGGTAAGTAATGATGGACACCAACAGTGGTTGGCAGGCGCCAAAAGCAGGCAGTGAGACTCTGCTCACTCTTGCCGGACGCCAATGAGGTTTTGGCAGGCGCCAGGAGGAAGCAAAATGGTAGGTTATGTTTTGGGCAAGGTTGGCGGACGCCAATAGGTCCTTGGTAGGCACCGATGGTGTCTGTTCACCTTGTTTAGATCCTTTATTGTGTACAACTTGTTATGGTTTGGTATGTATGCCTTTGAGGGCATTATATGTTATTTCGCAATGTCTAACTTCGACTTCTGGTAGCCTCGACTCAGCACCACAACTGAGACTATCTGCGGGGAGAAGGTGGGAGTACCGAAAGGTGATGGTTTAGGCCTTGTGGGACACTGACTTAGCAGTCAATGATCTCTTTACAACATGCTAGGTAGTATAATTAAAATGTGTAGGACTTGATGTCCATAAGAAGCCTTTTATGTGAATGAACAATGTGGTTAGATTTAAACACGTAAATTACATATGTGTGTGTCTAAAAGCTAAAACATCTTTATCATCGGTGATGCACGTTTACTTTTCGAAGCATGAGGACTATTACACCTCCACTTGATATGATGTTAAGGGACTCGCGTAACTCCCACGCGGAGACCTACGTCTGTGCCCTTAAGAGGTGCTTACCGTGTCGTGGTGCAGTCTTCACCATGTGCAGTGTCCTTTGATCTTGTTGTAACGAACTTACTTGTGAAATGATGTACTACGAAGCTAGTAGAGGGTGAGTGAGCTATATTGTTACAACCTATGTGGTAGTGATTGTAGAAAGTATTTTTGATGTATATGCATATGTGTTGTTATTAATTGTGCCGTTTTTTTTACCCCTTTACTAATTACGTATGTACTTACCCCATTTCTTTATTGTTCCCACCCCGAGAATGTGGTGTATTTGTAGATTGTTTTCGAGGCAACTGAGGGGTGACCCGGAGATGATGCATTTGAAGTCAGTTGTTCTTATTTCCGTTGTAATTTGGGTATAGACTCTTCTTCCCTTGTAATGATAGAAATCAATGAGTTGAGTTTGTGGATATCAAGATGTAATAGATTTATTGTATTTGACACTTATAATAAAGTTTTTTGATGATGTAATAGATGCAGCTTGTGTTGCTTTTGATCGTTGTTAGTCGTTTTAGTTGTCTCAGTTTGCCGTTTTGTCTTCCGCTTTGTTCTGTGATGTTTATCTACGTAAGACTTACGTATATAATTAGATTAATTTTTAATTATATGCGTGCCAGACGTTTTCTTTTTTCGAATAAATACTCGGTATCCGGAACATAAGCGCCACAACAATCCTCTCCGACCGATACATTCAAACTCAACAAAACTATTTCTATAAACTCAATTTATTTCTTTCCGATTTATCTCAACCTTCCTTGTTTATTCAAAAGAAATTTCACAATATAAAGTTCAAGAAGAAGAAAACCATAAAATTTAAAATCAAAACGGAAACCCATCTTCATCCATATCGCTGCCGGTGCCGGCGTGAGAACAACTAAGAGTAAATCTCTGGATATGAAATTCCTTGCATTAGTTATTTTGAGAAATGAGAAGAAGTAAGATTAACGAGACAAAAAAAAGGGATTTGTGTAAGGAATTTTGCGTATTATTTGCTGAGGAAGATGAAAGAAAGGTAAGAGAAAATATAAATAATAACATTCCGTCCATTTTAAAATAATTGATGCAGCTGACAAAAACACACGCATATTAAGACGGTGAGTTAATGATTTAATTGGAATACTAAAATAACTAAAAACTCGTGGAAAACACAACAAAAGAGACGTGGATTTTTTTTTGATAACTATATCGTTATTTTGAATCCGAATGATGCGTTTGTTTTTTTGTAGGGGTGGCAAATTTCCCGATAATCCCGACCCGTCTCGAATCCCAACCCGATCCCGTCCCGAAAAATCCCAATCCCGAAATTACGGGATTTTTCCCGACCCGACAATGCGGGAACTGGATCGGGTATAAAACTCAATCCCGTCGGGTTCCCGATCCCAACCCGAATACGTATATATATATATATATATATATATATATATATATATATATATATATATATATATATATAACATATTTCATCCCGATATAAATACCTACAACCCTAAATACTAAAAACATAAACATACTACACTCTCTCGCTTCCGTCATTTCTCAATTTCTCTTGCACTCTCTTATAACTTTTAATATTCCAGAGTGTTTTTCCTCACAAAAGTCACCCGCTTTCCACCGACCGCCGACTTCTCATGTTAACTCATTCTCCGAACCCACATTTTGGCCTGTTTGTTTTGATCAAGTAATTGTTGTCAATTTTTTTATATTAACATGAATATTTTTAAAATCATATGTTGGGACATTAATTCCCGACCGTGATGCGATCCCGAACATTCGGGTATCCGATTGTCGGGACCCGACACTTATCGGATACGCGCTAGAAAAGAAAAATTGAATCTCAAATCTTAACGGGACGAATTTCGGGTAGAAGATTTACGGATCGGATCCCGACCTGATGTCGCCCCTCATTTTTGTTCACATGTATGGAAACCGGCGTGGACACTATCCCTACCACATCCAGAATTTGTATTCTCACATGGGCTTTAATTGAGCCACGGTGAAGACGACGTTGTGATAAAAATGGAACATGACAATTTAGAAGGAAAGTTGTTGAAACTGTCGGCTAGAAATGGAGGCGTTCTATCTTCTTTGCTCCGTTGTCTCCACTACTTCAACTTCCATAATCCTCTCAATATTCCTTCTTCTCCGGCACCTTTTCCGTCTACTTTTTAAGCTCAATGCTGTTGTTATTGATGGCCGAGAAGATGATGTCACCTTCTATCAAGGCACGGTCTGGCACGAGCGCCGCCGCCCAGTCCACCATTCCTTCCGGTATTCCGTCCGTTACGCACTCATTGACCTTGACAACTGTTCTCAGGTTCCTCCGGACCATCTCTCTGCTAACGAAGTTCGCCGTATTTCAAAGACCAATGGCCCGATGTAAGTAATTGCTTTCTGCACATTTCGTCCATTTCTGCTTTATCTGTTGATTGTCCGTATTAAATATTGCAAAATAATTGAATTTCCATACAAGGTCTCTTGTTCAAGTGCTAGTTTATTCTTGTTAGTTCTTTTGTCTGGAAAGTCTGGAAAGTGTGCGCTACTGCAATTACAGCAGTACAATATTAATGCGAAAATAAATTACTTCAACCGATGCGAATCGTTTAAAGACGATTTGATGTAGAAGATCTACAAAATAAAAGATAAACACAAGAGCTAATCCAAGCTCTTAGATAATTTCATTCTCAAAAGAGAAAATAGATTCAAGATTACATCATGTGACCTAGCAACCAGGAGACTCAACTATTTATAGGCTAATAAGCCCATTTAGGTAACCTAAGCCCAAATAACTAACCACTTAATATAACATAAATGAAAATACTATTAATTAATTAATTTAGATGTGCTATCCATCTCCCTACACAGAAAGCTCGTCCACGAGCGAGTCCATTGGTGATGGCAAGTCAAGCACATTTAAACTCCCGAGCTTACCAATAAATCCATTGGTGGATCAAGTCCATTCACCACCTTATGGAACAATTTCAAGGTTCTCTTAAATCGTCCATTCTTACCCACAATGCTCAAGTATAAAGAGATTGTACCAACATATTGCCGAGCCATGATGAACGTATTGCGATTGCTCTCATCATTCCATCTCTTCCATAGAATAACTCGTCCACGAGTTTTTTCCAACTGTTGTTCCAAGCTTGCCCAAACACTTTTCAAGAAATCCTGTAGAAAATGATTGTGTAGACGGATTCCCTCAAGTGCATGCAATGAAGCTAAATGGCCGAAACTAATAACAACATGAACCAATAACTCTGCTTTTCTAGTGAATGCTGCATTATACTCCATTCAATGATGAAGCAGGCTACTCAGACAAGGACGTGATGACTGTTTTTATTTACTCACCACCTCTGTTGGTCTTTGTCTAACACCCTTAATTGGCAAGGAAGCATACACATCTCACAAGTAAAAACCTTAACGCAAAAAACCCATCCTTATTGTTGCCACCATTGATCTGACATTGAGGAAGCTCCAAACAACATATAAGAGAAGCTAAAATGTTCTCCTTACAAACACCGTGCAACCATAAGGCTCCCATAAGAATTCGACTACCAATTCGGTTGCTTGACTTCAAGAAAATCACCATCACAAAACGCACCAAACGATCAGGTGTATTATCAGGCCATGAACACAAACATGATACATTTATCTTAGAAGTTCTGTCTTTTAACATCATGCAAGAATCCCAAGAACTATCGTTTTTGACCCACAAGAGTATAGCTGTCACATCAATTCGCAAAATAGCGCAATCCAATAATATGCTGAAATTAAAATAGATATAGTTACTGAATATTGTCATTATCGCCATATATGTAACTCCACCCGGATCAAATAAGAATGTTACAAACTCGGCAATGGAATTAATAGAAACCATATACTCACCACCAATTAGGTTCATGTGGTTCTTGTTGCTTCTTAGGATGAGAATCAAACCCATTGTAGATTCAATCAAAAACTTTGCCCTGTTATATTCTTCCTTAATCAAGCTCACATGAATCAAAAGCTCCAAGCCCCGTGGTTGGACATACATTAATGCAAGAAGTATCTTGTAGATGATCGACCGAGATACCATTGAACGAGCTCAATTCCAAATGGCTAATATCATAGGTGCAGGGTGAGAAAATCATTGATGGCTCAAATAATTGTTCAGAAATAATAGATAAGGCATCAGGTATTTGTTCGGAATTTAAATCAATATGATGCAATTGCTCTTCATTATCACCAATATATAATAACATTTCCATGATTCTCAGCATGCTGCTTTTACCACATAGCATATCAGATGCTTTCTCACCAGCAGGCATTTTAATCACAAACATTATGAAACTGTTGGAGCAAAGACGATTCACATAATTCCGAGATTCCGAGGAATAAATAATCCCGCCCGGATCGAATGATAGGAATGCTTGAACATTTATATTGGCAATTCTTCATGGAGTCTCCCAAGTGAATGATATACAGAGTGATACTGAATGTTAGCCATCATAACGCTTTGAGCTGCATTTCTGAACTAAGCCATTAACCAACGGTTTAGTATTCATTGTATCCAAAATGTATGAATCGGTGCGCATAAGTTGTTCAGCTGAACCACCTCCTAGTTGAAGACTCATGCCTAGCCTCCCATTAAGAACAACCGGTAGATTGTTAGCGTCATATTCTGCCCCTATATTCTGACCTTTAATGTCACCCCTCTTCAAGTGGTCAAGCATTACATTTGTTTGGTCACCTGACTCAACAAGCTCTACTACCAAATGATGTAGAAGATCTAAGCCCATTACTAACCACTTAATATAACATAAATGAAAATACTATTAATTAATTAAGATGTCACATGTTCAACGTGATGACACTGCGAACTCTGAACAACTGGCATACTCTACGGTGTTTAGAACTTCTTTTCAACAGCGGAGAAAACTACTACTAAATGAATGCTTTAATATTTGTATTAATGCTTCTGCAGACACTGAAAAGAATTCAACGGAATAGTATTGCATCGTGAGATAGTTTATGGCTTTGAACCTACCTCGTTGAAGTACTATCGGATTTACTCGGTTAATCGCTGAACTGTTCAGCCTTATTGTAAACCAAGACAACAACACGCGCACAATATATTTCCTAACACCGCTTTTGGTTCTCATGATTGTGTTCATTTTGGTTTGAACAACCCTGGTTTAAAAAGTGGTTTTGAGAATTCAGTCTTAAAATTTTAAGTCTACAAATGGATACTTATTCATTGTTGATGGTGCTGCTATATTATGGGAATCCACGTTACAGACGTGCAAAGCTCGCTCCACTATAAAAGTCGAGCTTATAGCACTTTGGACAAGACAGAGAAGAAGTAGAATGACTCGAATTTCTCGGAGGATATTTTGTGTTGGCCTAATCCAATTGTGGCTATCCACATACACTACTATAGTTAGTCGACAATTGGTCAAGCACAAAATAGCATGCATAATGGCAAATCTCGACGTATTTGTCCAAGATTCAATACCATTGAACAAATGATCTTTAATGGAGTGATCCATCGATTATATAAAATCAAAAGAGAATCTAACGGATCCGTTTATGAATGATTTACCGGAGATTAGATGTCAAAGACTCGACAATCGGAATGGGCTTGAAGCCTATAAGATAGGATCTTTGTAATGATAACTCAACCATGTTGATTGAAGATCCCAATATCATGGTTCAAAAGAGACAACTAAGTTATGAAGGTTCTGTGAGCATTTACCCATTGTGTGAATAAAAGTGTTGTTTGACAAAGGTGCGAGGTTAAGTTAAAAACTCTTAATGATTCAGCACCTTAAAGCCATGTCCCACATCAATGGTTCAGCACCTTAAAGCCATGTCCCACGTATACTGAACTGACGTCTGGCCTTTGCTGTTAATAGCTTGAGCCAACATATGCTCTCTCCAACTCTAGGACACTGGCAAGCTGCAAAACGCGCCCTTAGATCCATCAAGAGAACTCCTAACTTTGGCCTGCATTTTAAGCCTCAACAATCTCTAACTATCACAGGCTTTAGTTATGCTAACCGGGGGTGTGATAAGCTTGATAGAAAATCTGTTGCATCTTATTGTGTCTATCTTGCAGGTTCCCTAGTTTCATGGTCTTCCATCAACAAGCTGTCTCTCACTCGAGTACCGAGTCTGAGTTTCGAGCTTACAAATGCAACAACTGAGATTCAGTGGCTTCAAAATCTTTTGTTTAAACTTCATCTTCCAATCTCAGGAAATCCTACCTTGTGGTGTGACAATTTGGGAGCTGGATCTCTAGCTCATAACCCATTTTTTTCACTCCATAACCAAGCACGTTGAATTAGATGTTCACTTTGTTCGTGACAAGGTTTTACAAGGACAGTTGTTGGTTCTCCATATTCCCTCTTGTGACCAGATAGCTGATGCCTTGACCAAGCCTGTCTCTACATCCAAATTCAATGCTTTTCAATCTGTTTCAAATTAGTAATACTTATTGCATAAGTTTCCTAGTGCATTAGGCATATTCCAAACCTGTTATGTATCTGTTTCGTAAGGTCTGGTGTGTCTTTTTTAATAGATTTTGCTTCTGCAAACATTCAAGCTGGAGCTTTGATCTTCATCCCATTGTTATGTTAAAAGCCTAACTCTCTCTTCTTCGTAAGCATGATCTATCCTTTTAATTACCTACACATCTTTTCTTTTAGGGGAATTACCTAATGTGACATCAATTTGATCAGAAAGCTTATTTCATGTTAATTGATTCACAGTTTTTTATTGACGATTCCTCCAAATGTGGGGTATGAACAAAATCCCCTTAGTGTGTACTATTGCCATGATGCTGAAGGCTCTACGCCGAGTTTGAAGAAATGTATAGCAGAGGTTAGTTATGTCAAAACTTTTGTGTGTGCTTAATTGTTTACTGCTTACTGTAATTCGCTAAGTGTCGTTATGCAAGGATGGAACGTATCACCTTAAAGTTTATTGATTTAAGTTGTCCAAGATTTTCTTATCTAACAAGTGGTAAGTTTACATTTTCACAAATTGTCAGGCAGAACTAGGAGTGAATTAGTCCAGGTGCATTCCTCAAGGCTAAAGTGGCTATGAGTTTTCTCTGCTTCCAGAGTTTATTCTTCACATCAAAACTTGTTTGTCAAGAATTTTCTGTTTCATATCTCACAATCTAAGAACCCTGAAAAAAAGCTACTCAATGTGCATAATTTATTTTGATTTTTGTTTCTTAATCGTAGTAGGTTATACCTGTCCTATGTAGTAAGCGTCTCAAGAAACTTGTAGCATAAGTGTTTCACATGCTCTTGATCATATCCATTTTATGTGGTGATAGCTTTAAAACCATGGGCACCTACTACTCCTTTGTGTAGTGCAGTACAATGATACAATAAATAATTTATGAAGAAATTCACATCGAATGGTACAATTTGAAGAGGAAAGAGAATAAGAGTACCGTAAAGTTTGTGTTCCGCCATATATGAATAGGAGGTAGATTCTATTGTTTATGGTGTCAAGGCCCCCTTTCTGTACTTACATTAAATGCTAAATAAAGGTTGCTTTCCAATATAGTGTCTGTCTATTTTCCAGATTTTTCTATAACGTGGTGAATTTTTAGGGTAAAGTAGAACCGAGAGAGTAAGGTAATTGGATTTCATTAAAATAAGTTCTTTGTAATTGGTTTGCTTTTTTCAGGTGACGAACACTCCATGGGGTGAAAGGGCTTTGTTTTTGTTCAATCCCAATGCTGATTTAGTGGCAAAACCACTTCATGTTAGTCCTTTCATGGTATGTTTTGGGCTCTTTTGTATGTCAAATACAGACCAAGTTTTCTAAAGACAGTCAATCTGAGAGATGGAAATATTCTTTAGGTCATTACTTGTTTCAGTGTTACTAATTTCAACTTGTTGTCTTGAACATATTTTTCTAAAAACTCACACTCAAAAAAATCTAAATATAAATTTACCTTGCATGCACAATAGTCATATGTATCTGATGGCTTTTGAAATCGATGTTGTCGATTATAACATGATCTTATTATAGGATATGCAAGGGAACTGGAGCATGCGGGCAAGTGCACCGGGAGATGATCTTTCCTTAGTAATCTCAGTTCAACATCCTGATCTAGGAAATTACTTCACAGCTACTTTGACAGCCAAAAAAGTCTCCTCCCAGATTGTTGGGGATCAAGATTTATTCTTTTGGTTAATGCCCCACAAAGTTGCATTATGGATATATTGGCATGTAAGTTTAGTTCGATTTTCAGAATGCTCTTATTGCTTAAAATTTTTCGTTGATAGTAGTTTCTCAAAGATTGATCGGTTTGAGTTTGTTCCTGCATCTTAATCACGTCTTAGGCACTCAAGCTGTGGTGGAAAAATGTCGCCTTCATTCAGCATCCAAGGTACCATAACCCAAGTTATAAAGAAATAGCTGTACAACGTGATGGAAAACTTCGTTGCTGTTCTTCATCTGCACTTGGTGAACTGAACAATCAGAATGTTAATAATGGAAGGATTCCTAATGTGTCCGACTCAGACCTAAGGGGTAAAACTCGCCGCTTTACCTGGAGAGATGCCAATTGGCCCTGGTGCTGAAATAATAATAGGTACTACTATTATGTTTCTTATTATTTTGTTTTTTTAATTTTTGTAGCATCAATTGAATTTTGCTTCCTGAAAGGCTAATCAAATTATCATTTCGGCCTTAAAATCCCAAACTTAAAACTGTTTTTGTCCTACATCAATTTGCAGGAACAGACATTCAGCTGCCATTCTCAAAACTTGGCTAAACCGCGCGTGCTCTCTTTTGGAAGCAAAAAGGAAATGAGCCCATTGATGTCTGAACCGGTTTTGAGCTCTTTCTTTCTTTCTTTCTTTCTTTCTTTCTTCGAGTTATTCACATTCTTGAACACGAGGAAACCAAAACCAGAGAAGCTAGACTTGTTCAAGGCTTTCTAAAATCAAGGATTACCCTTTCAAAAAAAAAAACAAAAAAAAAAAATCAAGGATTACGGTTATTTTTCGTGAAATCACTGTAACGTCAGCCACTGATGTTACTTTAACAAAGTAACGTCGGTGGTAGCCGGAAAATAAAAAGAAAAAAAAATGTCGCTGGAAGTAATTCTGTAGTGTCAATTGTTTTTTGTTTTTTGTCTTTTTTACAAATATTATTTTCTTATTTTGGTGAGCTAAAGAAACATAACTTTGAGACTTGAGTATCCCTCATACGTAAATAACATTTGTTTCTCATTTTTATTCTAAATATGTCCGAAAGATGATGATGCACATGTAATTGTTGGACAGTGTCTTCTATGGTATTCAGCATTCTTTTTAGTTTTATCACATTTTTCATAAGCTAAATAAATAAATGCTTTCGACCCAAACAAGGGACCCTACGTCCTGCATTTTTTTGCTTTAAAAAGAAAAACAGAAAAAATGATACTTAAACATACTCCACCATTGTTTCCAACTCAATTAAGTGATCTGATCCAGGGGAAAAACATTTGGGGATAATTTTTTTAAGTTGTACCTTACGTGACAAAAACAAATTCTTTAAAATAGATCATAAATCCAGTGAAGGTAAAAACAAAACAAACAAAAAAAAAAAAAAAGGAAATGAAAAGAAAGTAGATCATAGTTTTAATTAGAAAATGAATTGGGACGTGGGAGAAATGTATTAGGATAAAAAAAATCCACTAAGCAAGGCAATTTCAATGGCGCCTTTAAACCAACCCCCTCCCTCCCCACACACACACCCCACCACCACCACCACCACCAAGGGGGCTCTACCTCCGATTGTTCTTCATATCTCCCTTTCGCAAGGATCTTCTTCTAACATTCGCAATCCGTCTCAGAAGCCGAGCTAACAACCAGAACGAGACGTTCGGCACGCAAGGACGGAGCCAGGAAAAAAATCTTAGATGGGCTAGTCTAATCACATAATAAAACATTTTTTCTCTCATTCAGGAAAAAAAAAAAAAAAACTTATAATAAAAATTTACATTGAACATACTTAGAAAATGAAGATAAGATTAAACTTGTTTCATTGCTCCAAATGTTCCAGAATAACATCATTATATCAGCCCTTAATTCCTAACAGAATAACAAACTCATTCTTATCTAGATACTTGGGCTTATGTGCTTATCTATCTTATTACAAACCAGATCATAATAACTAGGCCCAAATATACCACACAAGCCCAAACATATTTCAACTAAGACTAGGCTTATACTTCAGCACCCTCAAACTAAATGGGAGTGTTGCTCCACATCAGAATCTTGAAGAAGTAAACGTGCTCCAAATGCATTTGTTTAGTAAGGCAATCACCACCGATCCATGGATGATACATGTGAGACTTGTAGATGACCAATTTAGAACACGGTGTCGACAAAATGAACATCGATCTCTATATGTTTTGTACGGGCATGGAACACTGATTCTCGAGCCAGCTGACTCACCTCAATATTGTCACCGACAACCGTGGTTTGTCGGGAAGGAAGATATGCATTTCTCTCGAGTAAGGACTCGAGCCATAACACTTCACCGCCAAATGAGCAAGAGCTCTATATTCGATTCGATCTTTGGACCTCGACACCACCTGTTGTTTCTTAGATGACCAGGATACTGTAGAATGCCCCGAAAAACACAATAACCTCGCTATCGACTTTTCACAAAGGGATTGCAACCCAATCTGCATCGAGAAGCCTTGAATTTGCAGTGTTACCGTAAGATTTGAACACCAGGCCTAGATGAACTGCACCTTTGATGTATCTCAAGACCTCTTTGAGCCTTCCAGGTGTTCAGATGGTAGGAGCATGCATGAACTGTGACAGAGTGTTCACAGTAAAAGGATAGGTCAGCCTTGTAAAAGTCGTCATCGCAGCCCCTCCAATAGCACTCCTATAAGGTGTGTAGGATTACAGAATGGTTCCCTTTCATCAGCCCTCGTAATCTTCCTGAGATCATGGGAGTTGGACTTGGTTTCAGATTTCCCATATCCATCTTGTCCAATAACCGTAATGCATAATGCTTTTGAGAGAGAACAAGTGTGTCGGCAGCCCTATGAACCTCCATCCCTAGGAAATGTGAAATAGACCTAGATCTTTGAGGGGAAATTTTGAATTCAAAGACCCCAACAAACTTTTGGATAGCATCCATGAGTTCCCCGTGATCGTGAAATCATCTACATAGACAAGGACATACAAACATCACCGATCATGCTTGAATATGAACAAGGAGCTATCTGATACTGATTGTCTGAAACCCCACTTCAATAATTGATTCTTCATCTCATCAAACCATGCCCTAGGGGCTTGCTTAAGGCCATATAATGCCTTGTTTAGTTTGCGTGACATGTGAGGGTTTGTTAGGGTTTACAAACCCTCTGCTGGGTGAGCCATAAAGACAGCCTCATGTAGAGTACCATTCAGAATGCATTGTTGATGTCTACCGTTGAATTGGCCAATGTTTTTGAACAAAGAAGTGACAGGACAACCCTGATTGTAGATGACTTTGCAACTGGACTGAATGTATCATTATAGTCTATTCCTGGCTGTTGATGGAACCCTTTGCCACAAGTCTTGCCTTATGCTTCAAGACACGCCATCCGGCTTGAGTTTTAGTTTGTAAACCCACTTGTTGCCCACTATATGTTGTGAGGGATCCGGTGGCACTGATCCCATGTGTGATTATCACTCGATTGCCTTATATTCCTCCTCCATTGCCTTTTTCCAACTGAGTTAGCAAGAGCATCAAAGAACTTTTGTGGGTTCAACTTGACTTGAATAAGGTCGTTTTTGAGCTAGTCCAGAGAACCTCTTTGGCTTGTAGATCCCACTTTTTTTCTCTTGTTTGCATAGGGTGGACAGTGCCTGCTCGATTGACAGTTGAGCCGGAATAGAAACCTCATTAAGTCAGAATCTCCGGTCCTCGCATCACAAGCATTAGATGATGTGGGAACCACCAGATGGTGTGTGATCGCTCAATTAAGTCTTGGACCGTATGTTTGTATACAAGGAGACCGAGGCGATGGTGAAGATGTTGTGCACTCATTTCTCTCACTTGTAGTATTCCCAACCGTGATCGCTCCAAGTTGTTTGTATCAGGATCTAAAGATGCCAGCACATGGAATTGGTTAAGAGTAAAACCAGAGTTGGATTGTTCTGTGACTTGTGGTTCAGGTTCTGTCTGAGGTATGTTTTGACTTTTATGGGGAAAAACTTTTTCATTAAAGGCAACATCTCTAGAGATATAGATCCTACCATTAGGATCAAGACATAAATGACCTTTGTGATGAGAGTTGAGCCCTGTGTAGTACACCTTTGTGTGTGTGATATCTGAATTTGTGAGTATGATAGGGCCTTAGAGAGGTAACAAGCACAACCAAAGACTCTACAACTAGAATAGACAGCACTTTTTATAAAGGATTTCAAAAGGAGATTTGTTCAAGAAGACAGAGTAGTGGAGTATGTTGATTAGATGAACAAAGATGTTCAAAGTCGCTTCCACCAATACTTCACGGGGCGAGAGGCTTTGAGCTAGGAGACTCGCACCGGTTTACGTAATATGTCTGTGTTTCCTTTCAACAGCCCATTTTGTGGATGTGTGTGTGCAAGGATGCTCGAAATGTATGCCAAACCGACTAAGGTGAGACTCAAAGACCTAAACTTCCACCCCAAGTGAGACGAGTCGTTTGATTTTTAAATTCAGTTGGTTTTCAACAAGGACCTTAAATTTGAGAAACATGTCTAGAGCATCGATTTGTACTTGAGTGGGTAAATCCAAGTAAATCACTAAAGTTATCAACAAAGGATATATAGTATGAGTATCCATTTACAGATTTGACTGGAGATGGCCCCCACAAATCTGTATGGATAAGCTCCAGAGGCATGGTAGACACAGAATGTGATGATGTGTAAGGTATGGAGTGCAATTTGCCCATTTGACAAGCTTCACAGAAAGGAAAAGTTTCATTGATATCAAAGGATTGATTACAACTTTTTAGAACACTCTTTAGTACCTTAACTGAAGGATGCCATAGCCTTCTATGCCAAAGTTCTAGAGACTTGGCAGCACTAACTACAAAAACAGACTTATTGGACTGGACTGGAGACTGATGCGGATTGGAGAGAACTGGCACCTTTTGAACTTGATACAAACCATCTTTAAGTTGTCCTTCCAGCAGGGTAGTTCTGGACTCCTTGTCCTTCACACAACAACCGTAATCAATAAACTCAACATAAACATCATTATCGATAAGTAATTGAGATATACTCACAGATTCTTAGCAATTTTAGGGACACATAGCACATTGCTCAAAAACAGGGTTGTGTGTGGTACTAGAATACTAGCAAATCCAAAGGTGTGTGTTATTTGTAGCTTCTCACCATTACCAACAACCAAACCATCTGATCCATCATAGGGGGTGCTCAGGCTCAAGTTATTCAAATCCGATGTCACATGGTTGCTAGCTCCACTGTCAAGGTACCAAGATGGATCGTGCATCGCTTTCTTGAGTGGCAAGATAAGCGCACACTTGCTTGGCTTGTGGAGGTGCTTTGCAAGAGTGCTACAAAGTCTGCTTTCAAACCGATGCCAAGACTCAAGAAAGAATGTGGCCAACCTTCAAGCAGATTTGGCGGGTTGGTCTTGGACCTTGACTCCCATTGGGTGATTTGTCCTTCCATTAGATCGCCCACGGCCCTCGCTACCTCTGTAAGATCCTCCTCTTCCTCTATTACTTACAGTGGTGATCCATGTGCCTAGATCGATTTCTCGCTAGCATTCGATCGTGTGAATGCAAAGATTTGCACCGGGATTTGCAAGGTTGATCTTTGGAGTGTTATAGCGCAAAATTAGTCGTTCATGAGTAAGAAGTTGAGCTTGTACCTCTGGCCAGGACAGGGAGGTGACTCTGGAGGTGATATTCACAACCACGGATTCTTATTCTCTAGGGAGGCCACCCAAAGTTGCAAGAACAAGCTCAGAGTTAGGAATGGGAAGACCTGCTGCTGCCAAATTGTCAGAATAACTCTTCATCAGCGCAAGATAGTCGGCCATACTCTTTGTTCCTTTCTCCGATTTGGTCAGTGCGTCTTTATACTCAAGAATCCGGGCCTGGGCTTGGCTATTGAACAAGGTTTCCAACGTTCGCCAAACTTCAGCAGCTGTTGTGCAACCTATAATCTCTTGCAGGGCTTGTTCGGTCATGGATCCAATAAGCCAACCAAGTAAGAGTTGATCGGTGGTGTGCCATGCTTCAAACGCTGGGTTGATTTCAAGGCGGTGGTGCCTTGGACAATCTGCATGGCGGCGGTGGTGGTGTTGTTCCAAACAGTGACCATCAAGCTTGTGACCACGAATCACTGTAAGGATTGAATACTTCCACAAGAGATAGTTTCGCCGATCTAGTTTGACATCTGCAGATCGATTCGGTCCCGCCAAAGGGTGTGATCACAGTGTAGAGATGAAGGCAAAGGAGAAGGATGAACGCCGACAGTTGGGGTTAGTGTGGGAATAACGAGCTGAGCTGGTAGAGAACCAAACAAGGAAATGGTACTAGGATCACTCAAAGAACAGGTGTGCACTGCGTTCGCAGGTGAGTGTAGGTGTAGGAATCGGAAGAGAAAGATCAGCGGTGGTGATTGGCTCTGATTGGCCATTTCTGGGCGGAGGTGGATCTCCGGTGGACATTTCCACCAGTATGCTCTGATACCAACTTAGAAAATGAAGATAAGATTAAACTTGTTTCATTGCTCCAAATGTTCCAGAATAACATCATTATATCAGCCCTTAATTCCTAACAGAATAACAAACTCATTCTTATCTAGATACTTGGGCTTATGTGCTTATCTATCTTATTACAAACCAGATCATAATAACTAGGCCCAAATATACCACACAAGCCCAAACATATTTCAACTAAGACTAGGCTTATACTTCAACAAACATCAATTGTACACCATTGTGAATTTAGAGAAAATTAGATGATTTCTCACAAATTAGATAACTCAATTGACTCAGTACAACTTCATGTGTTTAGCTGCAAAGCATAAAACCCAACAAAATGAAAAGATTATCGAGCATGAAACTTTGGAATTACAAGTCAACTACTAAAATAATTAAGATAAAAAAAATGTTAGTATTTGCACCAGACCGATTCTACCAATGCACCAAATCTAAAACACATAATCAATCTTTATAAAGCCGGTTCTTGAGTCAAGAATTGATTTTCCCAATGTATATTCTCACAATCGAATTTTAGGAAGTCGATATTCGACTTTCCAAAAATCATTTTGGTGTATTGCAAGATAGTGTGGTGTGTCAATAGAATCGCGGTGGTGCCAATAAAAACCATAAGAAAAAAAAAAAAAAAAATTCAATACTTGAAAGTGATAAGTTTATTAGGTAATAAATACTTAGATGATTGTAAATATGAAAGAATTGGGGAAGAAAAAACGACGCACACACATGTGAAGTGTGTATATATCGGGTGGGGGAAAATGAGAATTGATAAATGTGAATTTCTATACGTAATGTGTAAATATATTGAGTTTAAAGTGGGTTATGTTTAAATTATAAATAAAGCGAATGCAAGTATGAAAATATAAAAACAAATGATACAACCACAACAAACTGACACAACATTGATCCACACTATTGATTTTTATGGGACTTATATTGATTGATCTGGATGCCACAATAATCAATGTTATCAATTGGTTGTGTCTTTTCGTTGTGGATGTATCACTACTCAAATATAAACGGTATAGCTAAGAGGGGAGGGGGCTGGGTGGGCTTAGCCCCCTTAAGCCCAAGCAATCCGTCCATGTCGGCACGTGCCCAAATAAACGAAACTTAAGGGAAACATCAGCCTACTGACCGGAAAGTGCTGAAATTGTGCACAATCATGCGGAAGAAAAAGAACTAATAATGACATGCTCAATATCAAAGAAACAACAATCAGCCTCACCACCTACGTGCTAGTACTATACGTGAGCTATCAAGATTAGCCTAGTAGAAAGTAGAAGCATCAATATAACCAATTATGATTACCGATCGGGAAAGATATATAATAATGAGAGGGGCCGGGTTAGTTCAAAATTTTACCATTTATAGAATAATTATAAAAGAAAGATACTTTGAAACAGAGATTAGTAATTAGAAATATGTGAGATGTGACGATGCTGGATCTCGTCTATTAATAAATCCGGACCTTTTAATCTAGGGTAATATGAACGAGGATGGTTTTTTGGGTGATTTTTAAACTAAGCTTGGGTATCTCCCAAGTTGCCTACGTATCCTGTTATGTTTCAGGAATCAAGTCTCCGTAGCTCCTTAGGGGTTGTTTATATAGGGGATGACTCATCCATTTCCTTGCACTGCAAGGAATTATTATTAGTATTTCCCTAAGGATTAATACATGTAAATCCCTATAATTTAGGGATAATTATGGATATATTTAAATGACAAGATCAATGTCATTATAAAATCGGATTTTTTCCGTGTTTAACTGTTATTATTAAGCATGTGTGCCAAAGACAAATAAGGAAGGCTATGGCCGACCTGCGTCGAGCGCCCGGGCCATCTCGACATGTACTGCATTACCCGACCTCCACATTTACCGAGCCGACCTACGGTGGTAAGTTAAGAAGGGCCGAGATGACCTCCCACATGGGGTTCAGGTCCGCTTTCCCAGTTAAACTCTAGGGCTCCTGGCATTTATTAGCTATTAATTCTTTGTCTTCAATTAATATTTAGCCAATATAAAGATGACACGTGGCGAGGGCTAGTCCGACCCTCATCATAAGCCCCCCAGATCTAACTGAACTATTTGTTGTGAGGTCGGATCTGTTAGAGGTGTTGTTAGGACACTGTCATCTAGACTTGTAGAATTTTACAATGACCTACTCTGACAGGTTGCAGAGTTATTGTTATGACGCTGTCATTCGTGCCCACATCTTCTGAGGTGGAACGGTTTTTGAGAGTTAGTCCGACCTGTGGAGCTCAGCTTTGCAAACGTCGCGAGCCTCGACATCCAAAGGCTCAATTTTACGCCTCGCCATGCGGACTTGCTTTCGAGAGCGAGTCCGACTCATGGAGCTCGGTGTGAGTTTATCTGCGAATTAACTTTTTCCCGCAAACTTAATGAGCCTGGCTTGCAAAACTCTGAAATTTGGTTCCGTCCTGCAGGTTATTGCTCGAGTCTGGCCTGCCTCTATTCCTGCTCAGAATGCTCAATCCATTCATGAGTATAAGTCCTATGGACACTTTTCAGAGGCTTTGAAGGCCTTACTAGGCCCAGTTATGCAGCATGGCTATACTTTTGCAGCCGATGAGGCCAAAGAGCAATGTGCCGACCTGGTTGTCCCCAATACCGTACGATGTACAAGGTAGGTGCGGGCAAGATCTATGATGACCGGATAAAAAAGTTAAGGAAGGCGAGAACATTGGAGTTAAGTATAACAAACGCCGTCCTGCCCCTCTGAGTGTTGAGCCGGCTCCTTCATCAGAGCAGCAGAATCCTACTGCTGAAAAGTGAACTTTGTGTCGTATTCTTTTTAAAGTGTGTTTTGTAAAACTTTTGAAAAACTTGTGCGTTTTCCCTATGTTTGTGGTGCTCTGCCCACTGTACTTTTATTAAGCACTTCTACTTTGAGTTTTGTTTTGAGTTGGAGTACTTACTTACCCGGTACCCTTTGCCTCCCCCAGTATGGCATGCATTACTCACTGTATTGGATGACATACTTGGTTTTTAATTGCAAGATTTGTTTAAATTTTGTCGTTTGATGATGGCCTGACCTGCAAACCTGGGAAGTTTGTCATTTGCAAACTTTCTGAGTCTGACCTGTGGTACTCAGTTCAAAATTTAGCCTGACCTGCAGACTTGGGAAGTTTGTCCTTTGCAAACTTTCTGAGTCTGACTTACAGTACTCAGTTTAAAATTTACCCTGGCCTGCAGACTTGGGAAGTTTGTCCTTTGCAAACTTTTTGAGTCTGACCTGCAGTACTCAGTTCAAAATTTATCCTGACATGCAGGCTTAGGAAGTTTGTCCTTTGCAAACTTTCTCGAGACCGACTCGAGACTCGCTTAAATTTTTGGCCTGACCTGCAGACTCGGGAAGTTTGTGGGATGCAAACTTTCGGAGTTTGGCCTGCAGTACTCGGTTAAATTTTTGGCCTGACCTGCAGACACGGGAAGTTTGTGGTATGCAAACTTTCTGAGTCTGACCTGCAGTACTCAGTTCAAAATTTATCCTGACCTGCAGACTTGGGAACTTTGTCCTCTGCAAACTTTTTGAGTCTCACCTGCAGTACTCAGTTCGAAATTTAGCCTGAACTGCAGAATTGGGAAGTTGTGCCGAGTCCGACCTGCGAAGCTCAGTTAGTTCGTCTGGCGAATTTTATTTGTTTGTCCTTTGCAAACTTGATCAAAGCCATCACGTATAATGGAAAAGAGATTTTCTATTGAAATAACATGAGTGTGATAACACTGAGTAACAAAATTGAAACTGAAAAAACAAAGCAACTTAAAGAAGTTTGGAACCTGTCCTAGACGCGTAATTTGCAGAGGTTGTTGGCATGCCAACTTTGTGGAATGATCCTGCCATTATGGAGAGCTCGTACTTGGAGAGCTTATGGCTCAGATATCTGGAGAGTCAAGAGCTCAGATCTGAATAAATTTGAAGAACTCATACTTGAAGAGTTGAAGAGCTCGTATCTGGAGAGCTGAAGAGCTCGTATCTGGAGAGCTGAAGAGCTCATATATGAAGGATTCGCTCGAAGGGAGCTCCAAATATGATGCCGAGCGGAGCTCGGTCTTATAAAAGAGTCGCTCAAGGTGAGCTCCAAATATGATGCCGAGCCGAGTTCAGTCTTATAAAAGATTCGCTCAAGAGAGCTCCAAATATGATGCCGAGCCGAGCTCGGTCATATAGAAGATTCGCTCTAGGGAGAGCTCCAAATATGATGCGAGCCAGCACGGTCTTATAAAAATCGGTCTTATAGAAGATTCGCTCTAGGGAGAGCTCTAAATATGATGCCGAGCCGAGCTCGCTCTTATAAAAGATACGCTCAAGAAAGCTCCAAATATGATGCCTTGCCGAGCTCGGTCTTATAAAAGATACGCTCAAGGTGAGCTCCAAATATGATGCCGAGCTGAGCTCGGTCTTATAAAAGATACGCTGAAGGTGAGCTCCAACTATAAAATAGCTCATTTAAGTTGTAGAAACGGAAATAAATGTGAATGAGGGCTTGTACCTGGAGAGCTCGTACTTGGAGAGCTTGGGAGCTCATACGGGGCGAGCTCATGGTACGTGAACTCATTTTGGCCGAGTTCATTCTGGTGGAGCTCGTTATGTCCGAGCTCTAGAGATTTGGATGAAGATCTTGGAGATCTTGGATGAAGAAATTTCACAGCTTCTTTTGGTGATACAGCAGCATCTTTCCGGCAACGACCGGGTATCGAAACGGACTCCGATCGGCACAAAATTAGAGGGCTTGTTCGTCCCTCCTTCTTCCTCAATCTGAACGGTGGAATTCTTGTTCTAACGGTGCAATCTCTGGAAATAAGCCTTCGATCTGACTGTGTTTTTTGTGGCTGCTGCATTTTTGGCATGTTTTTGCCATTAACTTGATCACGAACAACCTCGATCCATTACCGATAGAAGACCCTCCTTCTAGAGCCAATTGACGATGCTGGATCTCGTCTATTAATAAATCCGGGCCGTTTAATCTAGGGTAATATGAATGAGGATAGTTTTTTGGTGATTTTTAGACTGAGCTTGGGTATCTCCCAAGTTGCCTACGTATCCTGCTATGTTTCAGGAATCAAGTCTCCGTAGTTCCTTAGGGGTTGTTTATATAGGGGATGACTCGTCCCTTTCTTTGCCCTGCAAGTTATTATATTATTATTATTTCCCTAAGGATTAATAAATATAAATCCATATAATTTAGGGATAATTATGGATATATTTAAATGACAAGATCAATGTCATTATATCATCGGATTATTTCCGTGTTTAACTGTTATTATTAAGCATGTGTGCCAAATACGAATAAGGAAGGCTTTGCCGACCTGCGTCGAGCCCCCGGGCCATCTCGACCTGTACTGCATTACCCGACATCCACACTTACCGAGCCGACCTGCGGTTGTAAGTTAAAAAGGGCCGAGCTGACCTCCCACCTGGGGTTCAGGTCCACTTTCCCAGTTAAACTCTAGGGCTTCTGGCCTTTATTAGCTATTAATTCTCTGTCTTCAATTAATGGATAGCCAATATAAAGATGACATGTGGCGATGGCTAGTCCGACCCTCGTCAAAATGCAATATAACTATGTTCCTTTTGGTTCAATTCTATCTATTATTGTTTTTATCTGAATTGTTTAAATTACATATAAAGATTCACTAGTCTATATGGCTCTGGTTCAGTTAGTAACATGAATTCTAGTTCAATTAAGAACAATATGCACCGCCGGTTCAATTAAAAATATGTATTGTACGTGGTTCAATTAATTAAGAACTGCGAGTTTATAATGTTAGGTTTCTAAGAGTGAAATTTGTCCGGCTCGTTGCTGAAATCTTTCTTGTAATAGGTTTTATAGCTTAGCTTCTTCATTTTTCAGTGAGTCGGAGAGTGATTCTCTGGTCTGGTTGGTAGGGTTGGTCTCTTTTCTGAGTACGTGTGATCAATACTCAGAAAATTAGATTATTGAAGGCCTGAGATCGAGTGATTCTCAAGTGGTGGTGGTTTAATTGTCGAGAACCAGTGACCCGAGGAAGAAGGAACCAAGTCAAGGATTCTTAGTTTTAAGTAAACTGAGGAGAATTGAAGGAACGTGTTGTACGACTTGGTGTCAAGGAGTCAAGCACTTCCTCGTTGCTAAAGTCCAAGCTTTAGGATCCGTTTAGTATGCATCGTCTTTTATTTTGAGTTCTATAATACAATTAACATATATATTATAACGGCTTTAATGATACAATTAACATATATGAAAATCTTGTGTCCGCCCATTGATAGTATGGTACACCGATAGAATCACTATGGTGCAAAAAATAACCTCTTCTTTTATTGAAAAATGCGCTATTCGTAAATATCATTCAATTTCTTCCAAGAGCCAAAGTTCAATCCTATTCATTCATCCAATATAATCCGTTCTCTTTTCCTCAATGTATGAAAATAAAAAAAAACTTTTTTAAGGAAGACTGCGAATTTTATTAAGTTATATCCGCAGTGCAAGCTGCAAGTACATCAAAAAAAAGGGCAATGATGCCCAATTACAACGTCCTGAGATACGCAGGCTGGCCTTAGCTAACAAATGCGTCGGAGAATTGCCAGAGCATTTCACAAAAGAAAGAGATAAAGAGCTAAAACAACCAATCAAACTTTTACATTCATCCACTAGGTATCCAAAGTAGATAAATCTTCCTCCTCTTGATTCAACCGATGTATCGATAAAAGAGAGTCACTCTCCACCACGATAAGCATGAAGCCATGATGCAAAGCCTCAACTAGGCCGTCCGTGGTGTATAGCCAAGAGTTCAGCCGAAGCAACATCAATGCGTCCTGATACTCTTTCAGAAAAAGCACCACATGCGTTTCTGTTAAGATTAAGCGTTTACCGTTGTACTAAAATCAATTGGTGTTAATAAATGTCCACGATATGCATGAAGCCATGATGCAAAGCCTCAAATAGGCCGTGGTGTATAGCCAAGAGTTCAGCCGAAGCAACATCAATGCGTCCTGATACTCTTTCAGAAAAAGCACCACATGCGTTTCTATTAAGATCAAGCGTTTACCGTTGTACTAAAATCAATTGGTGTTAATAAATGTGTTACTTTATTTTCGTATCATTTAAGAGTGTGGAAATCTGTCCTACGAAGCAACATCAATGCATCCTCATACTCTTTCAGAAAAAGCACCATATGCGTTTCTGTTCAGATCAAGCGCTTACCGTTGGGCAATCTGTCCCAACACCCTCCCCCCCCTCTAGTGTTGGAAATCTGTCCAACACTTGCACAATTTTTTTTCCAAGGGTGTGGCAATCTCTTCCAACACCCCCCTCAAGTGTTGGCAATCTGTCCAACACTTGCCCAATTTTTTTCCAGAGTGTGCAATCTCTCCCAACACCCCCCCCCCCCCTCTCCCCTCAAGTGTGGGTAGTCTATCCCAACACTTGCACAATTTTTTTAAATAATGTTCCAACCATGGTTCGATCTCGTGACCTGCCAACACTTGCACAATTTTTTTTCAAGAGTGTGCAATCTCTCCCAACACCCCCCCCTCAAGTGTGGGCAGTCTCAACACTAGCACAATTTTTTTAATTAATGTTCCAACCGTGGTTCGATCTTGTGACATCTGGCTCTGATACCATGTTAGAATCAAGCGCTTGCCGTTGTACTTAAACCAATTGGTGGTAGTAAAGGTGCTACTATATTTCCTTATACATTAAGAGTGTGGGCAATCTGTCCCAACACCCCCTCAAGTGTTGCCAATTTGTCCAACACTTAGTAAAAGTGCTATTATATTCCTTATACATTAAGAGTGTGGGCAATCCCTCCCCCCTTCAAGTGTTAGTGTGGGCAATCTGTCCCACCCCCCCCCCCCCTAAGTGTTGCAATCTGTCCAACACTTGCGCAATTTTTTTTCCTCAAGAGTGTGGACAATCTCTCTCAACACCCTATTTAAGTGTGGCAATCTGTCCCAACACTTGTACAATTTTTTTTAAATAATGCTCCAACCAGGGTTCGTTCTCGTGACATCTGGCTCTGATACCATGTTAGGATCAAGCGCTTACCGTTGTACTAAAACCAATTGGTGTAAGTAAAGAAGCTATTTTTTTTAAATAATGTTCCAACCAGGGTTTTGATACCCTGTTATGATCAAGCGCTTACCGTTGTACTAAAACCAATTGGTGTAAGTAAAGACGCTAGTATATTTCTGTATACATTCAAGAGTGTGGGAATCTCTCCCAACACCCCCCTTAAGTGTGGGCAATCTATCCCTACACTTGCACAGTTTTTCATTCAAGAGTGTGGGAAATCTCTTTCAACACCCCCCCTCAAGTGTGGGCAATTTGTCCCAATACTTGTACAGTTTTGCATTCAAGAGTGTGGGCAATCTCTCCAACACCCCCCTCAAGTGTGGGAAATCTCTCCAAACACCCCCTCAAGTGTGGGCAATCTCTCCCAACACTTGTACAGTTTTTCATTCAAGAGTGTGGGCAATCTCTCAACACCCACCCCCCCATTTTAATGTTCCAACTAGGGTTCGATCTCATGACCTCTAGCTCGATACCATGTCAAGCGCTTACCGTTGTACTAAAACCAATTAGTTGTAGTAAATGCGCAACTTTATTTCTTTATACATTAAGAGTATGGACAATTTGTCCCAACATTTTCTGTAGAAGTCGTGAAATATTACCCCTATAGCCACTCCGTCATTGGTGATAGCTGCATCCGTATTACACCAATCCTCGGAGGAGTCCATTTATCCGGCAAAGAGCGTGGAGATCGATGAGTTTTCTTCATCACGCAATTTACTAACGCATAATCCAATGCAGATGTCACTGCATGATTTATCAGAGAATTAACATATATAGGTTCTTCATCATATATCCAGCTACACCGCGCTTTCTAGATGTTCCAAAAGATGGTTAAGATCGAATTTAGCGATTCACCATCTTCCGTGTCCAATAAGAAAGCCAACAACTCCTTTAAATTGGTGAAAGAGCCAAAGTTCCGCAATCCTGGTCGAAATTTATCCCAAACAGTCACAGGGATGCAACAATCCAAAAGACAATGTCCAAGAGTTTCTGTCAAGGCTCCACATGTTTTACATGATGCATCTCCGAGTCCACGCTTTGCTAAGTTATTCTCGGTGGCCATGCGCTGCATTTCCACAAGAAGATGTATTCTTGGTGGGACGCCGATTCTCCATAATTGCTTCCATACCTTATCAACCCCGATGATTTAGAAGCTCGGCTAGAATTAAAATCATTCGCCAAACTCGACGCTAAATGATAGCCAGATTTGACCGTATATCTCCCATTTGATGTGTGGCCCCAAACATATTTATCTTCTCTTCTATTTGTGGGTAGAATAATATGCAAAATAGCATCTTGTTCATGCGGACAAAAAAATATTCCTAATAAGAGATTTATTCCAAGCTTTGGTATTTGGTAAGAACAATTCATTAACCGTAGCATCAGGATGTAGTACTGTAGGCGGTGCACAGACTTTAAATTGTTGCTTCAATGGTAGCCATGGATCATGCCATATGAACATTTATACTATCAATTATACTACCTCCGTCTCATAAAAATATCTATTTTTTTTGCTTTGCACACAAATTAAAAATCAATTAATGTGTAGTATTTCAAATACAAATAGACATGTATATCCCTATCACTTAGTATATGCTTCTTTTGGAATGCGAAATAAACATACAAACATTAAATGCTAAAATAAGGATATGTTTAGAGAGAAAAAATGAATTAAATGATGCATTGGTTTTTGTTTCTATGTTTTCTGCCAAGAACATTCTACAATGTGTATTTATTTTGTATTTATTGTCGTGGGTGTCTTTTCACAAATATTCGTTCATTTGACAAAATTTAAGTCAGGAATTAATTTTTATCCTTGTCAAATTTCATTCAGAAAACACAATTGTTACATACTGACTGATTAATTAAATGCTTATTTATGAGTATGAATGCGGAATCGATATTGTTTTAAATGCTTATTTATAAGTTGCATTCATGATTTACAAATCGAGGTACGTGTAGTTGTAGTCTCCTTGTGATGATGCATGAATTTTCTTTTGATTGTTTTTTGGGGCAATTGTCCAAAAGGACACATATTAGACTTAATAAGGCAAATAGGACACACTTAAATCTTATTTGGTTATAAGGACATAAAATTAGTATACGGACCAATTTACCCTCATTTAACATATACTACTGAAATAGGCGCCGAATTCTCAGCTTTATAAAACAAGTGCAGCAGGTTGTTGTATTGGCTTTTTTTTTTTTTTTTTTTTTTTGAATTTTCTGAATGCTAATTTTTTTTATTTTTTTTTATTTTTTTTCTGTATGGTAAAAGATTTGTTTTCTTCTTTTTTTTTTTTTTTTTTTTGATACCACCGCGATACATTGACTACCGCATTTCATTGACCCTGATGCAATAACCACCGCGATGCATTGACCATCACGATACAATGACCATCGCGATATAATGACCACCACGATGCATTGACCACCGCAACGCATTGACCACCCCGATACATTGACCATCCCGATGCATTGATCACCGCAACGCACGACGCATTGACCACCGCGACGCACGACTCATTGATCACCGTGATGCATTGAACACCGTGATGCAGTGACCACCGCGATGCAGAGACATCACGATGAAGTGACACCGCGATGCAGAGACACCGCGATGAAGTGACACCGCGATGCAGAGACAGCGCGATGAAGTGACACCGCGATGCAAAGACACCGCGATGAAGTGACACCGCAATGCAGGGACACCGCGATGAAGTAAAACCGCGATGCAGAGACAGCGCGATGAAGTGACACCGCGATGCAGAGACACCGTTATGTAGAGACACCGCGATGCCGAGACACCTCGATGCAGAGACACTGCGATGCAATGACCACCCTCAATGCACAGACACCGCGATGCAGAGACATCATGATGGTATAACATTTGACGATGCAGAGACACCGTGATGTAGAGACATCGCGATACAGAGACACCGCGATGCAATGACCACCCCCAATGCACAGACATCACATGGTATAACATTTGACGATGCAAAGACACCGCGATGAAGCGGCACCGCGATGAAGTGACACCGCAATGCAGGGACACCGCGATGAAGTGACACCGCATTGCAGAGACACCGCAACGGTTGAAACCGTGATGCGAGACAAGGTCGCGATGAAGTGACACCGCGATGCAGAGACACCTTTGATGTAGAGACACCGCGATGCAGAGACACCGTGATGCAATGACCACCCCCAATGCATAGACACCACGATGCAGAGACATCACGATAGTATAACATTTGACGATGCAGAGACACCACGATGCAGAGACACCGTGATGTAGAGACACCGCGATACAGAGACACCGCGATGTAGAGACCACCGCGATGCACTGACAACCGTGATGCAGAGACACCGTGATGCAAAGACATCGTGATGAAGAGACACCGTGATGCAGTGACCACCCCCGATGTAGAGACACAGGATGCAGTGACCACCCCCGATGCAGAGACACCAGATGCAGTGACCACCCCCGATGCAGAGACACCGCGATTAAGTGACACCGTGATGCACTAACAACCGCGATGCAGTGACCACCCCCGATGCAGAGACACCACGATTAAGTGACACCGTGATGCACTAACAACCGCGATGCAGTGACACCACAATGCATTGACCATTATTAACAAGTCGAGCTCGATATTGTTATATTTTATTAAAAATTAAATGAATTCTAAGAAAATAATCGACCTTACGCGCCGAGTCGAGTTTTATCGAGTACTTAGCGGTCGAGTTCGATCTTGCCTTTTTATGGCTTCATCGAGCCCAAACTTTATCAACATTTTATGCAAAGTGACAATGTCAATCATATATGTGTGACATCAACAATTTATGCGCAGTGACATCGGTAATCATGTATGCGTGACATCAACAATTTATGCAAATGACATTGGCAATCAAATATGCAGGTGACATCAATTCTCAAATGATCGTAAATTTTGGATGTTAAAATACATGGGCATAATTATTCAAATCCTTCAAAATTCATTTTATCTTTCAAGTTCTCAATCTAAAAATGTCAACGCATTGGATGCAAAAAAATGTCATTGCATTTTTGTACACAAGCGTAATCATAGCTCATGGATGCAAAAAAATAGTCAAAGATTTGATATTTTTCCTAGAAAATCGATTTTTTTCCTTCATAAAATCGACTTCAAATGGTATATCTCTTGATATAAAATTACAATCAACATAATTCTTTCACCCTAATTTATATTTTTTCGCTTTCTTTATTCTCGATATCTCATTTTATGAAGTGACACTTTATGCAGTGACACTCAATAACACCAACATTTATAAAGTGACACCCAATGATAACATTTTATGAAGTGACACCCTATACAATGACACTCAATGACACCAACATTTTATTCCAAATTATACTCACACCACCATCAAATTCATGTCATCGCACTAATTTTCTTCCAAATCGTAGAAAACAAGATCCAAGTTTGAATCATTTTTATCGGAAAAACAAGTCCAGCTCTTTTTAAGAAACAATATCAAAATAACCTAAAGAAAATAAAAGCTTTGAGTCAAAACAATTCAAGCTCAGATCGAAAATGGCACTCATGAGAGTTGCCTTCAAAAAGAATGTGTTATTCACATTATAAGCTATCCAATTACCGCTTTGATCTGGGTTTCCAAAATCAAGGTGAAGATGTATATATATATATATATATATATATATATATATATATATATATATATATATATATATATATATATATATAGTCGAAGACTCAGAAATGTCATCCAAACCATTCTATCCCAATTCCTACATACAAAACAAAATGAATACCAAATCACTAAATACATGAGCCCATTACAGAGTAAAAATGTTGGTAGTAATTCATTTCCTTGTCGGAAAAACCATACTAATACGGTGATACCTAATCTGGGTACAAAAGGCATAACATTGTCAAGAATAATAATGCCTTGTGTGTTGTCAAGAATGAGTCCACCGAATAATGCATCGACAAGCAGGTTTTCAGGCACAATCGATGCAATTTTTCAATGGCTAGGCATAATAATAGTCTTTGGAAACGACAATCGTTCCGTTATTGGAGCACCTTCAATCGCCGAGAATGGTAGTAACCAAGATGTATATCCGAATGTTCTCAAAAGAGGTACTTTACGCCCATACTAAATCGAGGTCGATGAGCAATGAAGATTGTTCTCATTGAGAAATCTTCATTATCATACCCATGTGATCCTCCACACTCTTGCCTTCTTGTGTTTGTTTGTTCTATTGTATAACATTCATCAAATAGCCCAATAATGGGCGGAATTCGATCACCATACGAATAATGCAAACGATTAGGCAGGTCCTCTTTGAGATAAACTGAGTTTTTCCCCATTTGTAACTTTGTCTGACGCCAATCCCTCATTCATTTTAGTCACAACTTCTCTTAACGAAAATCCGGCGGTGGGCTTAATAGCAATAAGGGTGTATATGATTGAACCCATTCTTTTGGAACTTTAATCCAAGAAGATAAATCATCTAAAAAGATTAGCTTTTTATCACAAGTATCAAACATACCATGATCACCTACCATAATAATACTAACATCTTCAAAACACCCTCTTTTTTTCTAAGCAATTAATCAATCTCCCAATCATTCTATCAATTCCAAAGAATCGCTTGGTGATTTCGTGGTCATCGAGTCCAACTCGATGACCTTGATGATCCAATTCTCAAAATACAATGTTATAAAATCGGAATTTCACTAACATGCAAATCGAAATAGTCGAAACAATATCAACCCTTTCTTCAAAAGGCACGAACCATCATATCATGCTTACAAAATTGGCGTAACAATGCCAAGAACCTTTAATTACCTCGTAACCAAGCCGGAAATATGTTGCGACTTTTTCAAACCATGGTTGACCATCGCCTCCCATAACAAATTTTTCGAACCTTCACATTCAAGTTCAAAGTTGTCTTGGATTCCCTTTTACTGTTGCTTTATGAAGGTGAGAAAAGGAATTCTATCAAAATGTGCATAAAGAAAATCCGAGGAAAAATCATTGTCAATTAATATGAGAATGAGAGCAAAAACAAACAGAAAGAAAGATCCGGAAGAACGAAAGAAGAAGATAAAAAGAGTAACGTGAATAGCCTCCCATCCACATTGCTATCCAATTGATTCACCTCGTGAGTTCTAAGGTCATTGTGCTTTTCCTCAATGTTGATCAATAATCCCTCTACTCTTGGAACCAACACAAGAAGCAGCAAACTTGGATAATTAAGCAGCAGGAAAATGAAGGAAACAATCGATCGAACAAAGCAGAGAGATTATCGTAAACTTGGAGGCGGACAAACCAATAGAAGATTCGCCAAAGCCTCCGGAAACTGAATCAGTGTGGAATCGAAGAGGAGGTGTCGACCTCCTCCGCTCTCTCAGCATCGGAGGGCTCATATCGGCGAGAGTTGTTTGAAACCACCGAATCGAAAAAAAGCTGGAAAGCCATAGCCGGACGGAGGAAAAGCTTAAAGCCATAGGAGAGTTGCAGATCAGCCTTATTGTATTGTAGGGGTAAAATAGGAAAGTTGTCTAAAATATGTCCTTATAACCAATTATGTTTTAAGTGTGTCCTAAGTGCCTAATTAAGTCTCCAAATCAGTCCTTATAAACAAATACCCATTGTTTTTTACTACCTTTGTCCCATATTATAAGTCATCCTAATATTTTTTATATGTCTCATAATATAAGTCATTGTCACATTTTAATATAATAATTAATGTTTTTTTTTCTTGTTTTACCCTTATTCCTTATTTCAAAGCTTTACATTTAATAAATCTGCCTAAGGGTATTTTAATCCAAAACTATAAAAGTTTGATCATTTAATGAATTTCATAATCTGTATGTATAAAGATAGATCGACTTATAATGTGAGACGAATTTAGTATTAGGCACTGTGCGGGGTTCACCTTATTCTTTTTTTCCCCTTTACACGGTGTTACGAATTAAAGGTTGTATGTTAAGGTGAAAAAGGATTTATGTGTCGACTCTCCGTTAAGTTTTTCTTTCGTTTATGGTTCATTTAGTATGGTATAACTTGATAAGTGACCGGGGTTCGATTTTTGTTTGAGGCAAAAACATTATATTTTTTTGGTTACCCTTTTTTTAAAAGGGCCTAAAAAAATATTTGACCCCAAATCTAAATTTAGACAGAGACGGCCCTGGTACCGTCCTCCCCAGGGGATGGATAGTGTTGCTTTGCTAGGCCCACAGCCTTGGTTCCTGGATGGCTGGATCTTTAGTTTTGATCACTTTATGTGGATCGCAATCTTGAGAATATTACCTTTGTTTCGAAAATGAAACGCGTGAGATGTGCCTAATATATATATATATATATATATATATACTACATTCGTTTCAAAATGTAAATCCGTTGGGGTTTTTTTACACAGATTAAGAAAGTTGGTTAAATTGATTATGTGTCATTAGTTTTGATGAAAAAAACTAAAATAACATTTGATTGTTATTAATGCAAAGTAATGAAAAGTCGGTGGGTGTGGTTACCCTTTTTTTAGAAAGGCCTAACGAAATATTTGGCGTCCTAAATTTAGAAGCGACGCCTTTGCATCCGCCATCACCCAGGGGATGGATAGTGTTGCTTTGGGGATGGATAGTGTTGCTTTGCTAGGCCCACAGCTTTGGTTCCTGGATCTTTAGTTTTGATCACTTCATGGGGATCGCAATCTTGAGAATATTACCTTTGTTTCGAAAATGAAACGCTTGAGATGTGCCTAATATATATATATATATATATATATATATATATATATATATATATATTAATTTTGATGGAAAAGACTAAAATGACATTTGATTGTTATTAGTGTAAAGTAATGAAAAGTCATGTGGGTGTATAATAAATGATGTGTAAAAAGAAAAATATAATAAATCTTATTTTATTATCAAAATGGACTAACATTTAGAGACAAATCCAAAATACTAAACGGACTATTTTGGGACGGATGTAGTATATATATATACCGAAACAAAGGTGGTACAATTACCGAAACATTGTAGAAACTCAATCATGGACTTCAATTTTATTTTTGCATTTTCTATTGGCACCATGTTTTTACTCTATTTGGCATCATTACTTCATGCACTCTTAAAGTTACTGTTGGCATACCCATAATATTTTTATTATTTTTGTACAACATAACATCTGTGTCACTGACGTTTGTTTTCGGTACCGGCGTCACTGACACTGACATTTCAATACCAACATCAGCGACACTGATATTATAATTATAAATATATCATTTGTGCAAAACGTCAGACCCACTGACGTTGCTAGCAAAACAAAATGTCAGTGACACCGACACATATACGTGGTGTCAAAAAAAGCAATTTGTGAATAGTGGTGAAGTAAATGAAGAAAAAAAAAAATGGTGCCGATAGAAGCCCCTTACTTTTTTGCTTTGTCACAACACCAGAATAAAAAATTAAAAATTAAAAATGAAAACAATCTAAGGTTAAGATTAGATTTCGGTGGACATGTCATGAACAAATTATGTGTATAAATCAATTTAGTTTGTGAAAAAGACTCTGTCTTCCAAAAATAATAAATAAATAAATAAAACACACACACACACACTCAGATGGTAGGATGCCATGTTACATGAGCATCGCTATTTTATTTTATTTATTTTTTGACCTTGGGTCGGAATTATTATGAAGCACCGAACTTCAATATGTGTGTTATGCGTCGTGTCCAACATATTTACGACACGACACACGACCGACACGCCTCCGACACTTGTTGGCTGATTAAATTAATTTTATTTAAAATTTAATTATCCGACACGCTGTCGATACTTCTCGATACGGCTCCGAGAGTCCCAACACTCCTGAACCCAATTTTTTTCATAATTGTTTTTTTTTCTTTTTATTTAAGTTTTCTTCTATAGAAATTTCAAAATACATTATTTCAATCTTGATTATAATTTCACAAAAATACGTGTATTTAATTTATATGTTTCTTGTTGATAAACAATTATTTTTACACTTTATAATATTTTCGTGTCAATCACAATCATGTTTCTACTTTTGACAATCGTATAAAAGTTGAATATCTATTTTAAATATTCATGTAGAGTTTACATATTATATATCTTATTTTTGCTAGTTTTTCAGATTTTTATAAATCTTATTTACATCATATAATGTCAATATATATATAATATACTAGGAATTATTGTAAATACGGAAGTAGTATTATAAAAATAAAATATACTAGGAATTATTGTAACACAATTCTTACGGTTATATATTGGTCATAGACAAACAATGATGGAAGACTTAATAGGACGTAAGTAAATCACGTGTTGTTAAAAAAAAAAAAAAAAAAAAAAAAAAAAAAAAAAAAAAAAAAAAAAAAATTGAATTCCTTCACCTACTGGTTTACTACTTTATGTCTAGCGCATGTCCAATTAATCGCCGCAATTTATTTCTCCTCTCTCTCTCTCTGTTGAAAGAAAAACGTTTCAATATTGAATAGGAACTCATTTTCAACGTGCTTTTTTATTTTCATTTTCCCATGCTTCCATTTTCCATGTCTGCATCAAACCCCCCCTTTTTTGGGTATGTTTTCTAAGTGTACTTTACAAGGAAAAAAAAAATACTACTACTTGCCCTATCTTTTACACTAGTGTATTATAAAATAAAATTAAAATATATATATATATATATATATATATATATATATATATATATATATATATATATATATATATATATATATATATATGCCTCATTAAGTATCCATACTATTGCATGTCAATTCTTTATTTATATTTTTTCTGAAAGCTCCATCATCTATTCTTCTGTCAAATTTAAAAATATTTCATACTTTCATTAAATCATGAGTATTAGATTGCTGTAAAATTAAGTTGGAAGAATTAAACATGAGGAGGAACTGTAACTTAGAACTCGGGCTCGTGCCGCCCTCCTCCGGTAGTAGTCTCAGGTTACCATCAGATTATACAATTACAATGACTCCATCTGATGAGCAGCAAATGAAGATATTGTACAATGGAAAGATGGCCGTTTGCGATGTTACCGAGCTGCAAGTATGTGTTTTTTTCTAAGCTACTGTTGTGTGTTTTTCTGTCAATATTTATATGTATATATTATATTGAAAAGTAAAAAAAAAAAAGGTGTGTATCCTAAATGTTGTAGACATTAATAAACTTGTAGTACATGGTTTTACATCATATACTGTATGAAGACTGCAGTTAGTGCATTGTTTTGGTTTTACATTTTATTCAGTTGTTTGGTAATGTTGTAATGTAATATGATGTAATGAAATTTCATTACATTATAGTGAAATGGTCTATTTTCACTGCCTCAAAATAAATCACTGAAATGAAATTTGACAAAATCCATTGGTATCACCCTCCCTAACCAATCAACCACCCACCCCACCCTATCCTATCATATCCTAACCTATCCTTAAGGCCCTAACACCCCACCCCACCTCACCACATCCTACTCCCTTCACCACTACCATATATGCATGCTACCCCTACCACATACATACCTTACCTCGGTGGCGGACCCAAGAAATTTTTCCAGTGGGGCCCAAATTTAAAAAAAAAAAAAGTTGAAAAAGATGCATGAGCCAAGTGTGAAACCTGTGACCTTAAGATATGTATCCTAACCAATTGAACTAAATGGATAATTGTACTATGAATTGTCTGAAATAATATACATATACAGGTTTAATATTATTAGAGGGGTATATTAGTAACTTCGCCGAGAATTTGAGTGGGGTCCATGCACCCCACCCCTACCATGCTGGGTCCGCCCCTGGGCTTACCACATCCCTAACCTAACACTACTCACATCAACCACCTCACTCTACTCACGCGACTCCACCATCCTCACTCTACGTACCTAAACCCCCCCTGGCCGCCTCAACCCTACCACCTTACTCCACCCCATCTTATCCCTACCCATACCCATTCTAGCTAACCACTATAAGCCTTACCCTTCATCCATTGAATTTGGTGTTTATTTCGC
This sequence comes from Gentiana macrophylla, assembly GCA_026214975.1. Classification (NCBI taxonomy): domain Eukaryota; kingdom Viridiplantae; phylum Streptophyta; class Magnoliopsida; order Gentianales; family Gentianaceae; genus Gentiana; species Gentiana macrophylla. The sequence goes on from CM047806.1 coordinate 31,620,651, forward strand.
AAGCAGTTCGTACAGCACGGGAGCAAGCTTTGAATAGAATACTTTTATTCTTTTTCTATTGTTTGTTTGTTTGTTTGATGTTTCTGTAAAGGGCTGCGTGCGTTTTTTGGACACGTTATATAGTTGTGCAGGGGTAGTAGAGTTTGTATATTATATCATAATATAATCTGGTTTCATCTTATTATATTATCATCTGATGATGCAGGTGAGAAGGATATTATACCTAGCCAGTAGAGAAAAGGGTGAGGGATCAAAAGATGATTATTCCTCTTGGACTGAACAACTACCCCTAATATATAGCCCAACTGGTCTCTCCATAAAGAAATCTTTAACCAGATTTCTCCACAACAGAAACAACAAGAAACATGCACCATCTCCTTATCCTTGCTAGGTGGGTCCCATCCCCCCAAATTCTCAACTGACCTACCTTATGAATAATTTGAACTCTTAGAAGAGTCTATATATATATAGAAATATATTTATTTAATCTTTATGGTGTTCAATAGGTTACTGGTAATATTGTAGCTTGCAAATTTGGGTTGAATAAAACCCTTTTTATTGAAACTTTAGTTAGAAAGTTCTTCCACAACTGTGTTCATCATGATAGAATTAAGTGCCTATATATATATATATATGCACTAGTACTTGATTATAGAAAATATCATCTCACTGTTATGATGGAAGGTTCAACCCCAAATCTAAGTTAAAACCAGATTAAAAACAATCTTTTTTTATGGTAAAAACCAATGAAAGTTAAATCCATGCTCGTGCGAATTCTATGCAAACGAATTAAACAGTTACTAACTGCCAATAACAGAAATATTAATCAAAAGTTTTGTTTTGAAAAAAATATTATTAATAATAAATATATAAAAGATCAGAAACTAGGCAGTTGGCTGAAGTGAAAGCAAGGACAATTGTTCTTCAATGAAGCAATCAACATGACAAGAAGTACGGCAAGTAAAAGGGATGAGTATAAGACCAAGACCTCTTTGTTCCATTGGTGAAGGAGAACTTCTGGTGCTACGATATTCAACTGCATCTTGTAGAATTATGTTTCCTTGCTTATCCATGCAATAAAATGATCCTACAAAGAATCGTCCATCTTTAATCCCCACGAGCATTTGACGACCCAAAAGCTTCTTGGCTTTTCCAATATTATCTAAATTCTCCAGCTTTTTTGAATCATCTGAACTCTCGTTTTCATCTAAAGATGCCTCTAGTTGGTATTCCCCGTCCATAACCTACAACGAGAGATTGATAAGATCAAGTTGTGTTATATATCAAAGAGGTCTTTAAATACATCACTACATCTAACTTACCGTGACACTGTACCTACCAGGATACAGACTGAAAATCGACTTTCAAAAAGGCGCGTATGATGATCATATATGGTCTATATTCGACTTGTGCATACTCGTCTTTTGAAATTGAATTTCAACGTGTTGTATGATAGGTGTGTGCCCTAAAAAGGTATCAATATCAACTTTAAAAATAACAAAAGGGTCTAAGGCAAAGATGATCAAGGAGGAAAATATTCAAATTGGTTAACACAAATTTAACACTCAAAATTTTCATTATAGATAATATTGTAACAAAAAAACAAAAAAAAATTACGAGAAATTATTGTCTGCAGTAGAATAAAGAGGGGGAGTCCGGTGCATAAATGCATCTCTCCTAGGCCATGTCTGTGAAGGCTCAGGTCATTTAGGCCCACAACGGACAACACAGGTAAATAAATAAAATTTGCCGTTTAAAGACAAGGTTGATAGGCTTTGAAACGCATATAATCTATTCTAACAACTATAAAAATGAAAAAAGAGTTATACGGAAATAAGCTAACATGATGATCCGTCATTTAAGAGCACTTGCATCAGAATCTCTTAATAGATTCTCTATTCAAATCGTTACAATATTTTGAAATTACAATACTTTCCCTAGAATTCAGTCACCAAATCCATGAGCAATACACAAAACAACACACAGACACTGATCATCCTCAAATAATTGACACAGATAGCAGATTTGGAACATCCAAGAACAATTATGTTAGAAGAAAGATCGGACACTCGAAGAAAAATGCAAAACCAGTTTCCATCCAAAAAAATGCGAAAGAAAAAATCAACGGATTATTAACAAGCAAAGGAAATTGAAAACCAAGGACCACCCAATCCAGCTTCAAAGCAAGAACCAGAGAAGACAGACTCAAAAGGCAACCTAAAGCAACCATCCAAATAATACAAAGTAGCAGGCATGGTAAAGGGAAAGTATAAAATGAAGCTCAAGAACAACTCCATGGTCCCAAGAAAACAGACTCCAAGCAACAAGTAAAAAGGACGATCATAAAACTATAAAAGCACATCAATGAATATAGGAGTATTAGTATAGCCAATACAAACCAAAGCCACAGCCCAGATAGTGGGACCAAGACCAAACATCATGTAGAACAATAAAAACAATATATGCAATGTACCAAACAAGTTCACAATTGAACCAAAAAGCAACACCAGCAGGGAACTCGAATTTTTTTATTGCAACTAAGCTTAACAGATCCTGAATTTGAGCCGTACATGTACCGCACTATTTGCAGGATCTGTAGCTTATGGATCCACGCACACATGCTAGTGCAACTTTGCTTTTGATGAATCTGGATGGTGCTAATCTGTACTAAAAAGAGATTTAACCCCTTTTACACATACTGCTGCCAATGCTCTAAGTGCAAAATTGTCCAAAACTGCAACATTTATTGCTACAATGAACGCAGATAATTGCATACAACATGATTGACATTTGCCTTTTCAACAAATACATCTAATTGCCTACCACCTCTATGGACAATATACTTTACCGGTTTACCCTACCATCATATGTGGGAAAGATCAATATAGCAATGCGAACCATATAGGCACAGAAATAACGAACAAATACTAATCAAACTGTACTTTTTTAGGTATTATTTAATGATATACAAAAATGCCTGAACATGCACAGTTAGTTCCATCAAAACAAGACAAAAGTAATTTTATTATGTGAAATAAATATTTCTCCAAGTAAACAAACACTGCTTGTGTTGAGTAAACATATAAAAATCGTCCAAGAAAAGTAAAATCGAACTCCATATGCGTACCATTAAAGTTGAAGTGCAGGCAGGGGCGGATTTACAGAGGCCCGAGAAGGGGCGCATGCCCCCCGTCAATTTTTGAGAAATTACTAGTATACCCTTATATATTTTGATACTACCATAGTTTTAGTATATATAGTATTTAGTCGCTTATAGTAGAAAACGTTAATAGTTGGCCCAGTGGTTAGGCGCTGCCCCTATTGCTGCAGGTCAGGGGTTCGATCCCTCTAAGTTAAGAGAATGATGCAAAAAATATTATATAAAATATTGATGTGATTGCTCTAAGTTAAAAGAATGATGCAAAAACATACGATTTTAGAGACACGCGTTATTTAGCTTTCCGAGTAATCACATAAGTTTATTAGCACTAGATAGTGATATATGTATGAGGCAAACGTGTGGGGTTCTCAAAATTTTCTATAAAGGTACGGAAATAATCTATAGGGAATTTTCTAGTTCTATAAAATTTAAGCAGACGACTACTATTATTTTTATCGCGGAGCATGTTTCCTTATACGATTTTTCTGTAGCATTTGATGGAGCGTTGTGCCCCCCCCCTGAATCAAATTTCTGCCTCCGCCACTGAGTGCAGGGATTCGTTTCCCACCCTTTGTGCCACATATAATTCAGTAAAAGCGTCAGAGATGTAACTTAAAGAGGGAAAATTTCTTAATGAACCTATTAGACAGTCATGAATATGATATTCAAAATGTACATCAACACAATACATGCACTTGAGAACAGATTTTCCTAAGCCTGATTACAATGTTGCAAATGGTTGCAGACCTTTCCGCATGCATTAACACCCCACCCCCCTACAAAAAATCAGTAAGCAAAACTCCAAATTTACTAAAAAAAATAAGATAATTTCAAGACCAACAAAGCACGGTCCAATTCAAGTTATAACACAATTACAATCTCTAGTACCGTATATAGCAACTATGCATTTGCATCTCTGAAATCCTAATTCTCTAACGACTAAGCCAAGGATATAACTTCACAAAATTCAAAATCAGTTAGTTAAATAATTTTTATTTACTATGGGCTGTCAAATGTCAATAGCAAATCAAGTATACTGAGTCATGAAGTACAAATTGTTAATTCCCATCAATTGATTCCACAGGATATTACTTTAGTGCGCCTGCTTTACCATCTAACAAAGAACAGACACTGAATCCCCTAACAAAACTTGAGTCTGGTGCAGGTTTTGGCTAGCAGTATCATTTTTCCTTTTCCTACCACCGGATTTCCCCATATAATAAATAAGCAAAACCGTTCCAAGATACAAACTTTACAGAAGGATACACAGATATTATCAAATTTAAGACGGATAGATCTATAAATCAACAATCATGAAGGAAACGTGAAAAGTAAAAAACCAAATGACATAGAAAGGGATGCTTACCAAGTATCAAGATTACAGCTTTCTAGCAGAAGTTGTTGCAAGTGATTGAAAAAAGAAAGCACGGAATCTGGATAAGAGAAGTAATCAACAGATATAAAGGGGAATTTTGAAGAAATTGAAACAGCCAAGACCTGGAGATGAGAAATTCTGGAAAAGGGGGGTAATTTTCTCAACGAAAAAGATTTGGGGGTAATCGTGATCCTTTTTTTTTTTCCTTTTTTTATCTTAAAGGAGAGCATACTACTCGCTCCTTTTTCTTTTTTTGTTTTTTTTGTTTTTTTTTTTTTTTCACCGTCGTATTGAGAAAAATCACGTAAATTAAAAAATAAATTATATTATAAAATGATTAAATTGTTATTTGATTTTTTTAAATATATACGTACTCGATAAATATTGATTATATGTTGTTAATAATTGGATATTATATTAGAAATGTGTATATACATGAATAATAGTGTTACAAATTGACTTTTGGACTTTTAGCATTAGTGAAATGTGAAAGAAATGGTTGCGCTTGGCTGAGCACTGGTATAATACCAATTTCCACACATCTCTCAAACTGTTTGAGTGCTCATGTTTAAGGAAAGACTCCACATCCTCAAATTGATCAACAAAGCTCTCAAGTGGCAGGGGAATAGCCATACAAGGCCTACCCTTTTGCGGAAACATAGAGACCTACTCACAATGGCCCGAGCTAGGATGAAATTCTATGGTGATAAACATAAAAGGGGGAAATGATTTTTCAATTGGGGAGTTGGTGCTTCTCAAGCTCCAACCTTACAGGCAGAACATTGTGGCACTCAGAATTAATTTAAAGCTTTCTGCTATGTACTTTGGCCCCCTATAAAGTGATAACTAAGATCAACGCAACATCATATCATCTTCAACTACATGAGAATGCAGGGATCTACCTAATTTTTCATGTTTATATGCTTAAAAAGTATATTCAGGATAATGTAGTGCCATCTACATCCCTACCGGTGAAGATGGGCAAATGATGATTTACCCATAAAAGATCCATGATATTAAGACCATCAAACGCAACAACGTTGTTGTGGTTCAATGGCTAATGAAATGGATGAATCTAAAAGATGACCAAGCAACATGGGAAGATTTGGCTACATCTTGAAGCAATTTCCAAATTTTAAACTTCCGTGGGGACAAGGGTGCTCTCGAGGTGGGGAGTGATGTCAGGAACGTAAGGAGTTCACCTACCTTTAGACCCCGTATGGATTGAAGGTAAGGAAAATGAAAAACAGTGATAGAAAAGAAAATACAGGAGAATGAGTGATTGTAAAGTATATTTTGAGTGTTTGAAAAAAACTTGACGGTAAGGAAAATAAATATAGAAATAGTCAATCCAATTTTACTAAAATGAATTGGTTACTTCCGGTTCTCGCTTGTTTTGGAAGAAAACGAGACCATCCAATTAGTAAAGAAGTTTACCACAGATTCGCTCTCAATTCCTTTCTTTTAAACTAAATAATAACAAACATGAAAATTTGAATAATTTATAATCATATAATTTTTTTAAAATCTTTCAATCCTAATAGGACGCTAGTGAAATATGTATAGAGGGGATGATAGACTAGGGGTGTAAAATGAGTTGAGCCACTCATGAGCTGCTCAACGCTTGCTCGTGAAATGCTCGCTCAAATAAGATTTAATCGAATTCGATCCGAAGTCAAGCGGTTCATCAACATTAACAAGCTAAACTTGAGCGAGTGTAATACTTGATTCGAAATGCTCATGAGCCTTATTGAGCGGTACACACATATATATATATATATATATATATATATATATATATATATATATATATATATATATATATATATATATATATATATATATATATATATATATATATACTATATACTAGTGGGAAAACCCATGCAATGTAATGGAAAACATTTAGGAAAAAAATGATGACAACCACTTTGAACGTTAAAGCTATGAATCATCATCATAAAAGATGTATCACATAAGATAAGATGGATAAGAGAAGCCATAACTCCGCAGCATGTGTCCCTCTAGTAACGAAAACCGAAGCCATACCGGCTACAATCGCACATTTTATGTCATGATGAAGTGAATCACCAACCGCAATACACTTAGAAGCTTCTGTATCCACTATTTCTGCATCTGATGTATATATAATCTGCATTTTATTTCCACATGTCCACACATTTTGGATCAGACAGTTACATAATCATGAACAACAATTTTGCATTGTCGAATGCCTTGATTTGATGTGTTTTAGGCTGAACATGTATGAATGCGTGAATACGCATACACAAACCGTAAGAACATACCTTATCAGGCTTACCCATCCATTTCACCTCACCAACAATCATGTCATATGCAGCTGCCAATGTTCCTATAATTCAAGAAACCAAATTCGTAACAATATCCAATGATATATAAAAATATGCAAAGGCAAACTTTCCATTATGAAAGAGGTTTTTCCGTATAGTAGCAAAACACAACACATTCATTATGTGTTATTATATGTGTAACACTAATGGCCATGAAACAACTTAACAACACCACTCTCGTAGACTACCAATTTCCCGATATACCCTGCTGGGAGAAACTCCAAATCACCACCTACAGACACAGATGATTCCCCTACCACAGAAAAAAAAAATACATCAGATGGTTAATAACATCTTTCTTTTCATGCAAGTGATATATCTGTCACCCAAGATTCGGTGGACTATTATGTAATTGCCAGTTTTGTTGGATGACATAGCATTGCCTCCAGTAACAGAGCTGCCAGCCACACTTCCATTAGGTGGCCTAGGTGTTCGCCTATGCAAGGGAAGTTTTTTAGGAAGCTAAAAGAAAATCATCTTCTGTTCATCAGATTCATCCTCCTGCACATATACATCATTACGTCATGATTATAAAATTATTCCATTCCTAACGTTATTTACACACACGCACACACAAAGATGGTGTCATTCAGTAAAATACACACTGGCCACAGACCAAGTTCCAAAGCTGCATTTTTAGTGTTATCATCATACTCCATAGATGTGGCCTTTGCTCCAAATTCTTCTTCATCAAGAATTTCTGATGCCATTGAAAAAGAAAATCAGTCAATTCACAGAACAATGGGTTATATTCTATCAAAGCTTAAAACCTGAGGTATAGCAATTAATGTGCTTCTTAGTTGCATTCATATATTAGGACACTCTTGCAAATTTTAGTAATTTTAAGGACATGTCTTTGAATGAATTATCTATTCTGAATACATGACAAAATGGTAATTAGCATATTGATACTCTTCAAGAAGAAAATTTCCCCGGTTTCTACAGTGAAATAACCACAAATATAATGCACATCATATGACAAAAGATTACTTGCTTATTACCTGAATCACCAGAATTCGGGTAATAGCTGTTCTTATAATCCTGCAATATAGTAATTGTTTTTAATACAATGACGTTAAGCCTTTGTTTTTGGCAGAGCATGCAACATATACTGTTCAAGAAACATGAAAAATTAATCATAAATAATTCCATTACAACCTAAGCAGAGGGAGATGTATTTCTATGCAAATTTATTTGAAAGAACAAAAAAACACCATAAGAGTTGCATCATATCCACAATTCTTACTCGGTGTTAAGCAGGCTATTTCCAATTAGCCATTTGGGCATAACATAAAAGTACTTCCACTCCAAAGTAAACCATATTTGACGTATAAAGCCACATGAGTTCATAAGAGAAGCTTCCAATGCACAAAAAATAGTGAGATTAAGTAAATGGGTAGCAAAAAGCGTAAACTTCAAAGTAAAACTCTCACCTTTGGAGTAATTTCTCAATAGCTACAGACATTGTACTTCTGTTCATAGATTTCAAAATCAAATTGAAAGAAGTTGTGATTGGCAAAATTTCATAATCCTCCATTTGTCTCATTCACAACCTACAAAAAAAAATTATGCCCAATATTGTGAAACCACATGAATTACGATTCTCTTGTGTTCATCCAGGTCACTTTGGTTATCCGTATGAAATTAAAGTCTCTTACAAACATACCTGATTGTGTTTGAATCCAAAAACATCTACGTTCATGAGAGGATAAAAAAATTTAAATCAATAATTGTCAGAGCACACCGAAAATAAAAAAAACTTTATGTAGGAGATTCAGACCAAGAAATTAAAAGAAATTTGTCAAAACAAAAGTATAAATATAAATATACCTTCGAAGATTGGAATGCGGTCAATGACGTTAGAAGCACAACCTTCGCAGTGCAAATAAATCAATCTTCATATGAACGGCGTTTCTGTTGAAATAGTGTCCTAAACCCAATCGGGTTGGACCAGATCCGACCGGGTCGGATCATTTCTACTATTTCTTTATGTTTATACATAGATTAAATGGCTTTTCTGTTGTCATATATATGTTCTTTTAAAGAACCAATTATGAATTGTTATATGATAACGTCATTAGTATTAAACTGTGATAGAGAAACCATGATAGGCGATTATGGTTGATGAGATCTCTAATCACTTTAATAAGTTTGATACTTAAATGTCTCAGGTGATGTACTATTAAACAGGGCATTGATAGTGCGAACAGGACTAGCACGCACGATTGTCTTACGTCTTTAAGGGCATGGATAGATCTCGCTCTATCGAAGTGTAGAGACACTTGACCGTGCGTGGATGTGTATTAGAGAATGCGTCGTTAGGCCGACCCACTTACAAGGATAAGTGTCACACTATGTATTGGTTGTGTGATTATCCTTAAGACCGGAGTCTTCATGGCATCACGGTGTGGATTGTCATGCTTTGACACTATTGAGGTTTTCCCTAACCACGGGCGATCATGCGGTAGTGATTGGGTGTGATCTCAAGCATCGCGGAGTATACATGATTGGTCGTCCGGGAATCGTGTATCCTATGATTGGGATCGAATATCCGAAATGACCTTCTTATAAGGAATGTCTTACTCTCATGAATCTTTGCAAAGTGGGAGTAAATGAGTTACTTCGAGAGAGCATGATATCCAGATTATAAGATACGGTCGTTAATGTTTGACACTTTCGGCGATGACCGTATGGATATTATTACAAATGATAGGATTGTAAGTTACACGGTAATCGCTTTCACATGAAAAGTAGTAGTCATTGCATTTGACTCTTCCGATGATTGGGGTCACGGTGTGTTGCTGACGCGCTATCCCGTGATCGTTAGGTATGAAGGCGCGTTTTAGTAATTTGCACTTTGTGTCTACGGCCAACATATTCGAAGCCTATCGGGTCGGGTCACACATAAAACATCTAGCCGGATTAAAATGTGGTTATAGTTGATAACTAAATAAGGAAAGTTTATCTCGAGATTATAAAGGTTATAGTGGTAAATTAATATGGTGGTATTTATTTATTATGAATAAATTAAATACAAGATATTAATAATATTATATTAATTAAAGAATATTCCGGAAGCCAATATTTGGCAATATGGCGCCACATTGAAGTGTATAAGATACACTTGGATTGTGCAATTTAATTAATTATATTACCATATATTAATATAAGATATTAATATTTATATATATATATTGATATACATGCGTGACATGCATATAAAAGGATATGCATGTGCACATTGTAGTTAATATTATATATAATGGATTTATATGTGTGATAATATATTTGTAATATATATACACATGTGTAAATTGATTTATGTTAATAAAATAAAGATAATCAATATTAGATATTGACAAAATCTTGGAAATATTCAATATAAGATATTGACAAAATATTAGATTTATTTAATATAAGATATTATAATAAATGAGATAAATCAATCTATTATATTTTCCTTATTTTATTGGGAAAATGTTTTCTTCTCCTCTACTCTATCTGGGCGCCATATCCATTATAAAAGAAGGTGGGTGTCAAGCTCTTTTTCAGACATCACAATTGCAAAGAGCTCATAAAGACTTGTGTAAAATAGAGAGCATCCCATAGAGAGTTGGAGAGGGGAAAAAGGGCGGTCTAAGCAACCGAGTTTTCCAATAGCAATCCATGATGGGATTCCGCGGGTCGTTTCGTGTGGACTAGCGGTGAGGCCGAACACATGGGCGGCTCTATGCGAAACTACTCTCCTAGACGGTCAAAGCGTCGATCTTTTAGATCAACCAAGGTAACCACCGTCTTCATCGCTTATTTGTTTATTGCTTAAACGAAGTCGATCCTGGTTAAAAGGAAATAAAATTTTAAATTCCGCTGCGTTCCCGCGTAGATTTCCTAACAGTTTCGTCATTCTCAGTAACGCAACCATGATTATTTCCTCCATCTGACATTTCCCGGCAACCATGATTATTTCATCCATCTGACATTTCCCGATTGACACACCTGTTTTCTACTTAGGTATAAAGGTTGGGAGGTTTGATGGCTTCATGGAGTGGTGGGAAGGTTTCTCCTAAATTGATTCACTAAATCGATTCAAATAATGGAGAGGTTTCTTCCAGCGGTTGCCATGGAGAGATTTCTTCCAGCAGTTGCCGGAACAGTTTGTCAATCGTGGGGAACAGAGGAGTGGGATGTAGTTTGCCGGTTTGGTTTTCTTTTTTTTCTTTTTCTTTTCATCATGATGTAAACTGGGTCACGAAGCGGTTCAATTGGCCAAAACAGGTCAATTGGCAGTTATTTGCTCGAAAATATTAATATAGATGTTATAAAAGATAATAATATGTCTATCTATTATTCAATTAATTACAAGATTTTTAGGTTTATCTATTGTATTGTATTCACACTGTAATCTCAACTATAAATACCCCATGATACCAGTGAAATAATACACAAGCATTTATCTTTTCCTTTTCAACACTTTGTTCATGTTCTTTCTTTTAATAGTTTCATAACACGTTATCAGCACGAGACTCTACCAACAAAGTATAATGGAGAACCAAATCTACCTATAGAGTAGATCTACCGATGGAGTGTAATGGAAAACCAGATCTACCGATGGAGTATTCCAAGCAGAGAACCAGATCTACCGATGGAGTATTCCAAGCAGAGAACTAGAGGTAAAATTTTATTGGATTAATCCATTCTTAATCCTATAAGAGGTAAGAATTTATTTTTGCATTCTTCTAGTTTTTTTTAATGGCTAACATTAATAAACAAATATTTCATACCCCTAAAGATATCGGGGATAAATTATTTATCATGTGCCATTAATGTTTAAATGCATTTAGAACCTATCAGTTTTGATAGATAAATCAAGACAATGCAAAGACCATGATATTTCTCCGTCATCATCTTGATGAGGGATTGAAACATGAATATTGGTGAAAGATCTGCATGAGTTATGGATCCATATGAATTATGGAACCGTTTGAAAAAAGGTTCGACTATGATTATTTAACGGTGAAAGATCCGTATGAATTATGGAACCATTAGAAAAAAAGGTTCGACAATGAATCAATGATTATTTGACGGTGAAAGATCCGTATGAATTGTGCAACCATTTGAAAGAATTGTCTGACCACTTGAGGTTGGTCGTTTTAACGAAAGCCATACATGATTGGCTCAACCTACGAATGCAGGATTTCATATCTGTTAATACAGGCATTTTTATTACACCATTATTGAAATAATATGGTGTAAAAGTGACAGTGCTGCGGCAGCAGCAATATCCCGAGAAAGGTCTCAAGAGATATTCTGATCTCATTGTATGCATATTGCTGGCTGATAAGTTGATCTCACTACAAGTCCATTGTTGGCTGAAAAAAAATGATTTGTTAATGAAAATCAATATTGGTGCAAGTCCATTCCCTGACAAAATCTTCAATTTTGGCCATTTTGGCGGTGGACATGGATGGCACAAGTCCATTCCCTGGAGTGAATGCGACAAAATCTTCAAATTTTGGCCATTTTGGCGGACGTGGTCGCAGTGGAGATTGTGGTAGAGACCGTGGACGCGATTGTGGAAAATATGTAGAGGCCGTGGTCATGGACGCGGTCGTGGAAAATATGTTTCCTATCACAATGACAAGTTTCCTATCACAATGAAAATCATGACATAGTTGAGACAAGGTCAGGCCAGATTAATTGAGACAAAGCCAATATTTTGGTTGAAATGCCGTCACAAATAGAAAAGGCATAAAAGGGCAGCTATTAATTATAGAAAATGCATAAAAGGCCAGTTATTAATTAAGATAATGCCAGTTATTAAAATGCATAAAAGACCATCTATCAATTGAAACAAGGCCAGATATTAATTGGGAGAAGGCCAATAATTTGGTTAATATATATGCCACTATGTCAACTGGAGGTTGTGGGTTATTTTATTTGATTTTGATATGCCACTCATATCACAACTTGAAGTTAGTTGGCTTCTGTTGATTGAATCATTTTGCTCGATGATTGGTAATTCATCTTTTGTTTAAGTTGTGGTATGTAATTCCTCTAAGTTGACACAGTTTTGATGGTAATTTCTATTTTAGTAATAAAATGGTGATTTTCATATACGATAGGTTGGTTTTATTTATGGGAATTAAGATGAATTCTTCTCGACACATATAAAATACTCTCCCCATATTAGCAATATTAAGTGAACTCGAAATGTTAGTTACATTGAAAATGATATGGGTTAATGTGAAATGGTAGCTACGTTGAAAATGATATGGGTTAATGTGTTATAATAATAAATTATAGATCCAAAGCCCTTTGTTTAGGATGCTCTACACTTAGTCAATTGATAAGTCTTTATTCTATTTTCAATTTTTTTTTTAATTATCGTTTTGATTTTCGCTTATGGCTAAATAAAATGATTAAATGTGTTGAGCTTAAAATGTATCTTTCGATGCCAATTTTCACGAGCATCTTAGTTGATGCACCTATTGCATAAGAATAGATTTACATAGTTTCAATTGATATTCTCAATTTGTAGAAAATCGATTTATACCAAAACAATTTTCTAACCAACGACGAAGATTTCTTCAATATAAAATTCATTTCTATCATATTAATTCACTAAAATATTTTAGAATTTGATAGACTATTACTTAATTCTTAGAAATATTTTGAACTCGTTATTTTAGAAGTTGAACGTATTATCATTTAGATCAAATCATTTTTAATACTAAGTTCTATGTAATGCATGATTTATCTTTTCATTATATATGATAGAAACATGCATTTAGTCGAGAAAAGTTGCTGCAATTTATTATACAATTGATCACATTTTTATAGTGTCTCTTGATATACAGTTTTTACCGACATTTGAGTTATCAATGATTCCTTGTGTTGTTCTAGCAATAGATCCCATATGAATTGCTTGTCTTAAGAATTGTGATACATTGTGTTGTTGATATTATTTGCTTGACTAAAATCGTAATACGTCATTCTTTACTATAAGTTAGTTTTAGATCATATAAGTGATAAATTGTTTTATTTCTACAGTTCAATTTATGCTTGATCTTTTTTATAAATGATCATATTAAATATTTAAAATGCATATAATGATTATGAATATATTGATTAATGTGGTTATAATCATTCTTTATATGAGAATCCCACTAGAATTGGGTTGGTGATTGAAGAACATTGGTATAACTCGATACAAATATTTTATCCAAAATAGAAATGATATAATCCACATATGAGATAATATTTCTCCACAGATTGAATAATATTAAAGAATTTTGTTGATACCGCGTAAGAGAGGATATCACATTGAAATGTCAAATCCGCCACGGGTTATTGCAAATTTTCTAGATATTGATAAAACCCACGAAGGGTAGACTTTATGCACATTTTGCATACATCAAATATTTTCTGAGAAAATAGAGAAATGAATCAAAAGTTCAATGTCTCATCCTAGTGATTTTTCTACATATGATGTATAATTTGAATGATTCTTGAAGAATCCGAAATCACATAGTGGTAAATAAAGCGCAAGAGAGATTATGTTTTCAAAAATCGCATAGAATGAGATATTTAATGAAACCACTAAGTTTTAAATGTGAAGCGAATAAAAGAGCATCAAGGTATAGCTCGGTGCAACATGTTTGATGAAGATTGATTCTCAGCATTAGGGGGAGATAAAGAAAACCTCATGTTAGAATAAAAGAATGCCGAGAAATTTTAACAACATAAACGATCTTCCACGCATCAGTTTAATTGAAATGCGAAAATAATCTTACTTGTAGTATTTAGCAAGTAATTTGCCAGATACCTTAATTGAATAAAAAGAGTGACCATCTATAAATGCACCAAAAGGATTATTGATAATATATCTCTACGAGAGAAGCGTAGAAAACCGATCGGTGTAAAGATAAAAATCCGCGGAAATTGAATTTATATTCAGTCACTCATTAAATCTCTTAAAGAGATTAGTCTTGAAGACGAAAACTCCATAATAAAATTGCACGTGCATCAAATGATTATTGGGTTGCGGAACACCCAATCCATACATTCATAAGAAATTGGATTTTATGGGAGAAATTTATAATAAATATAATAGTCGTCGACGACATATTTGCCTCTTTAATTGCTATTGTCAAGAAGGTGACTTAAACTCTACATTTTGGTGGAACCAATCAAGACTCAAATTGAGTGATGGTCACCGAGAAGTGTATTCAATTATGTGCTTGGTGGGGTGGAGTCTATCGAGCTTCACATCGCCAGGTGATAGTCTGCGAGTACTTGAATACTGGCGCAGGTCCCACATCCGCTAATTTCATTATGTGACAACTATACAAAGGTCGTTAAAAGGAGGACACGTGTAGGGGTATTTATGGTGCATCGATAAAGATTTACGCGGCTAGGGTTTGGGATTTGTGCCTATAAATACAGCTTGTTGTCTCATTATCCGAGTGTGTTGAAATCAGTAAATTTCAAAGCATAATAAAATATCTCTTTTACGCCCGTGGTTTTTTACCTCTCCCACTCGAGGGGTTTTCCACATTAAATCTGTTTCTACTTGTTTCTGTTTTTTCCTTTGATTGTTTATGTTTGATTTCTTCTGCTTCTGCTTTGCATCCGGGTTATCTCCATCCGCTTTATAACAAGTGGTATCGAGATGTGTTCTTGAGAAAACAATGCATCGATCAACTTCATCTTCACCAAGGCCTTCAAAGCAAGGTGCTAGGATCTGTGATAAAGTTGTGATCTTTAGCAAGAAAAGATGTCGGCGATAACGTAAAAATCGATAAATTTACTGAATGAAACGCTTTTGGTCTCGTGGCAAATCAAGATCGTGCAATGTTGAAATAGCGGGGTTTGTGGAATCTTTATCCGACAAACCAAATACAAAGCAGCCAGATTATGCCATCTGGAAGAGAAAGCACATTCAACCATCATGTTGTGCTTATCTCGATGATGTTATCACCGAGGTTGCCGAGGAACACACGCAGACCAAGTTGTGGAAGAAGCTTGAAAGCTTCAGATATGACCAAGTCACCGACCAACAAGTTGTTGTTGAAACAGAGGTTGTTCGGTTTGAAGATGCATGAAGGAAGTCCACTAAGGGAACATCTCGGACGGTGAACACAATATTGCTTGATTTAAGGAATATTGATGTTAAAATTGAAGATAAAGATGCAGCCTAATCCTGTTGGTGTCATTACCGGCATCATATGAAAACTTTGTGCAGATCTTTCATAGTTGGAAAGGATACAATGGCTTTGGAGGATGTAAGTCCGCCTTACATGCCAGGGAGCTTAGACACAAGGTCACTTTGAGTGCAGAATAGTCAGTTTCTTTGGGCTAGTAGCTAGCGACAATAGTGGAAAAGGATATGGATGTAAGAAGAAAAAAGAAGTCGTGGTCCAAAGGTCCTAAGTCTATCGATGTCTCAGAATTCTCGTAAGAGAGTAGGGACATTGGAAGTCCAACTGCCCAAGGAAGAAGAAACAGCGGGAAGGCACAGCACAAAGAAGATTGGCTCTTGAGCAATCTGATGAGGATCTGTTCTAGTTGCGGGGAGATTCTACACACCACAATGATGTGTGGATACTTGATTCTGGAGCATCCTACCATATTTGTCCAAACACGGAGTGGTTTTCTACTTATGAAGCGTATGGATGGTGGTCAAATCTATATGGCCAACAAAGAAGGTTTGCAAAGTTGTGGGAATTGGCTCAATAAAGTTAAGGGCAGAGGATGGTAAATTTTGTACACCGAAAGATGTAAGACATGTTCCACAGATGACCAAGAATTTGGTATCTCTTAGTCTACCTGATGCCAAGGGGTTCAATTTCAAGGGTGAAGGTGGGCAATTGAATGTCTTCAAAGATTCAATTGTAGCCCTCAAAGGCATCAAGAGGAACCTTGTATATATTACAAGGATCTATCATCAGATCCTTCTTCTTTGTTGCATCCTCGTGCAGATTCACTATCTCAAGAGACTCAATTTGTGGCACATGAGACTAGGTCACATTGGTGAAAGGGGTATGCATTCTTTCTTCAAAGAGTGAGTTTTCTTGGGGATATAAGGTCAAGAATCTGGACTTTTGTGAACATTGTGTGTTTGGGAAGTTGCATAAGTAAATTCTCAAATAGGTTGCACAATACAAAGGCAACACTTGATTATATCCATTCAGATCGCTGGGGTCCATCAAAAGTTGAGTCATTGGGTGGTCACGGATATTTTGTATCATTCATAGATGACTATTCAAGGATGACTTGGGTGGTGATGATGAAGAACAAAAGTGATGCATTCAATAACTTCAAGCGTGGAAGGCCCTAGTGGAGAATCAGCTAGGCAAGAAAATCAAGAAGCTTCGTGCATGTATAATGGTCCGGAATTCTGCTGACGGATTTTGATTCATTTTGTCTTCGAGGTATTGCTTTAGACATCATATCATAAGGAATACACCTCAACAGAATGGTGTAGCCGGAGAAAGGATGAATCAAACTCTACCGGAGAGGGCAAGATGTATGCTTTCTCAAGTTGGTTTATCAAGGAGATTTTGGGCGTAAGTCGTTAAGACAACTTGCTACTTAATCAACAGAGTCCTCACACAGAATCAATCTCAAGACACCATTTGAGATGTGGTCGCAAGCCTGCTGACTACTCGATTCTAAGGGTTTTTGGAAGTGCAAACTTACTATCATGTTAGTGAAGGAAGTTGGAGCCAAGAGCCAAGAAGGGAGTGTTTGTGGGGTATGGTGATGGAGTGAAAGGATATAGGATTTGGTCATCGCCAGAGTCCGAGTAATCCTCAAGCAGGACGTTGTGTTTGATGAAAATTCTATGTTAAACTCATCGGTGGGAGGTTCTACTGAGTCTCAAACCGATCTTTGAATCTGATAGTGTTGAGAAACAGGTGGAGCTTCAGTGGAGTCTCTGATATGCAACAATCGGTGGATCCAAATCAACACTATACCGATCCGGATAATGAACCGAAATCGATGCAAGCCACCTACTTGAGACCTCGGCGGGCGTCATACAAACATTGATCGCCAGAGTCTAGGCGCCAAAGCAGCCTAGAAGATATAATGTTGGGATACCTCCAGGAGATATGGATATGATGATTTGGTGGATATGCACTCCAAGTAGTCAAGAAGTAGAGGTTCTTGAACCTACTACTTACAGGGAAGCAGTGACATGTATAGAAGCATCTCAGTGGCATGCTGCCATGGGAGATGAAATGGAGTCATTATTGAAGAATCAGACTTGGGAATTGGTCAAACGACCTACTGACAAGGGAGTTGTGACTTGTAAATGGATTTTCAAGAAAAAGGAAGGAATAACAAAGGCAGAAGGGGTCAGGTATAAGGCACGTTTGGTTGCAAGAGGATTCAGTCAAAAGGAAGGGGTTGACTTTGATGAAATATTTTCACCAAAGGGTCGAGACACACTTCAATCAGGGTGTTACTAGCAATGGTGGCACAAAGAGATCTCGGAACTTGAGCAATTAGATGTGGCCTTTTACATGGTGAGGTGGATAAGGAGATATACATGACACATCCCGAGGGTTTTCAAGTTCCTGGCAAAAAAACTATGTTTGCAAGTTGAAGAAATCATTGTATGGTTTTGAAGCAAGCTCCAAGGCAAGTGGTATAAAAGGTTTGATGAGCTTCATGCTTCAAAGGGTTATAATGAGAAGTCCATATGATCATTGTGTTTACTACAATCACTTTGAAAGATGGATCATATATCTATCTTGTCCTCAGTATGTGGATGACATCTTGATAGCTACAAAGAAGGAAGTCTCGATGTTCAAAATCAAGAACCTTCTCGGTCTTTGAATTTGAAATGAATGATTTGGGTCTTTGCCAAGAAAATCTTGGGGATGGAGATCTGAGAGATAGAAGTCGGAAGAAGTTGTTCTTGTCTCAAAGCAGGTTATGTGCGTAAGATATTGGCCAAGTTTGGGATGTCTGGCACACAAAACCAATAGATACTCCTATGGCATCAAATGTTCATTTGTCTGCTTTATGCTTCACATCACCAAGAGAAGGAGTATATGTCAAAAGTTCCTATGCTAGTGCAATTGGTAGTCCGATGTATGCCATGGTATGCACTTTAGGCCTCGATCTGCTCAAGCGATCGGTGTTGTCGGCAGTTTATGGCTCAACCTGGAAAGGAACACTGAAAGTCATTAAAGGATATTCAGTACACGAGAGGTACAAATGATGTTGGTCTCATTTATGGAGGTGATCTCGGTGCAGTCACAGTTTCTTGTGATCTTGATTATCGCAGTGATGTTGATGATAGAAAATCAATGGTCAGTTATGTGTTTACATTGGGAAATGCAAATGGTCACCGAAAGCTACTCTTCAGGCTACAAAGAGCCTTATCAACTCATCAAGCGAATATATGGCTCTTCTTGAAGCGCTTAAGAGGGTATCTAGTTGAAGGGCTAGTCGTTGATTTGGGGTTGCATCGGATCATCGGTGAGATTTATTGTGACGATCTAAGTGCAATATGTTTAGCCAAGGATCGTGTTCATCATGAGAGAACCAAGCATATTGATGTCGTATCATTTCTTGAGGAATGAGAAGAGGTTGTGGTGAAGAAGATTGGCACAAAGGAGAATCCTGGCGATATGTTCACTAAACCATTCAAAGAGAGTAAGTTCGGCTTTGCCTGGACTTAATGAATATTCAAAGCTTATAATTTGTTTCTGAAACTCTACCGAGGCGCATCGGTGGAGTGGATCTTTGTGGAGATAGTCCGGTACAAGTACATCCGGCATTGACGAATGCATCCGTACAAGTACATCCGGTTGTGCAACTGTTTGACTCTGGGAGAGTTGAAGTCAAGGTGGAGATTTGTCGATAAGGTGACTTAAACTCTACATTTTGGTGGAACCAATCAAGACTCACCGAGTGATGGTCACCGGTGAAGTGTATTCAATTCGTGCTTCAGCGAGGGGTGGAGTCTCTCGAGCTTCACAACAGGTGACTATCATCGCCAGTGATGATAGTCTGCCGAGTACTTGAATACAAAGCAGGTCCCACATCCGCTAATTTCGTTATGTGACAAATATACAAAGTTGATTGTCATTAAAAGGAGGACACGTGTAGGGGTATTTATGGTGCATCGAGATAAAGATTCCTGGCGGCTAGGGTTTGTGGATTTGTGCCTATAAATACAGCTTGTTGTCTCATTATCCGAGTGTGTTGAAATCAGTAAATTTCAAAGGCATAATAAAATATCTCTTTTCTACCCGTGGTTTTTTACCTCTCCCAATCGAGGGTTTTCCACGTTAAATCTGTGTTCTTCTTGTTTCGCTTTCTCCTTTGATTGTTTATGTTTGATTGCTTCGCTTCTGCTTTCTTGCATCCGGTTACCTCCATCCGCTTTATAACAAATATTATATCCGGATCCAAAGACCTAAGTCATTAACAGAGTGTCAGAAACACTCAGAATAGGTATAAATGAAATAAGCAATTGAGGTTGAGCTTGAAATGGAATATTTGTTTGTTAATGATCAAATATATTCTCCCATTATAGATAATGTTATGTTCCGCTAACTAATATATCTGACAGTAATTTTGAGTTTTTATATCTCATGACCGCATATTTATAGGTTGTTGGACATTAATATTGATATGAAAATCCTTGGTGGATTTCAGAAACGAATTAGTATAACAATCGCAACATGAATACTATTAAGTTAAAAATGTTGTTAACATTCATGTTGAATGTAATATGGCTATAGTATTGTTGAGGAAGGAATATATATAAGTAACTCAAACTTAATACCATGAATTTATAGCACAACGACGTGTGAATATATGCATGCAAATTGTGATTGTATTATTTTCCCCATTGTTTTTATAATTATAGTGATGTCTGAGTTCTATGTGTTGCACGAATAAGTAGTGGGCATGACAATATTTAACCCCTACATTCAAATATCTACATGAAGTCTAGAAGAGACGAACATACAAAAAGTACGCTCCAATAACAATACATGTTCACTAAGATCATTCCTACATCTGTTCCGGAGAAAAATGTGTTTATAGTACTGGAATACGTACATAAGGAAGATTGTTGTCGTCAGGGGAGCGACAACTTTAAAACTATTTTAAGTATTTGGTCTTAAAACCAATGACTGTGCTCTTTTTCCCTTTGATCAAGTTTTTCTCACAGGTTTTTCTTAGTTAAAGGTTTTTAACGAGGCAGTCAGTGTAACACATAAAAACGAATATGGCATGAACTATTTTCCTTGTCTAGTTTTTTTCCCACTGGGTTTTCTAGCAAAGTTAATAGTACATGACATATACGTTATACAACTCCGATCGAGAAATTAATTCAGCCATACAATAAACTTGCAAAAGAATGAGGAAAATTGATATGCAACAGATCCGATCATTCGACAACCTGGCAGATTTATTTAGCAAGACATTGCCGACTGCAACATTTAAGAGACATGTGAAGAGCATCGTGATGCAATGTTTGAAAGACCTTAATTGATACTTGGTTCAGGGGGAGTAAATCAATATAGATAAATATGTACTCTTTTTCCTTAACTAAGATTTTTTCTCAATGGGTTTTTTCTTAGTAAAGGTTTTGATGAGGCATATCATATCTATTGTTTGTTGAATAATAGATATCCAAGGGGGAGTGTTATAAAAGATAATAATATGTTTATCTATTATTCAATTAATTACAAGATTTTCAGGTTTATCTATTGTATTGTATTCACACTGTAATCTCAACTATAAATACCACATGATACCGGTGAAATAATAGCAATATGTATATATATATATATATATATATATATATATATATATTGTTATATATTTTTTTACCATTCAATCGTTTTCATTTTTTTAATAAAATTACTTTTGTCCACTCCTAGAAAAACTTTTGAGTTTTTCAAAAAGAAAAAAAAAAACTTTTGAGTTGTCTTTTACGAATACAAAATCAACCATTTACTGAAACCCTGGCTTAGCCGAGCAGCTCGACGATCGCTCGTGAAATACTCGTTCAAATAAAATTTAATCGAACTTGGCAGATCATCAATATTAACAAGCTAAACTCAAGCATTTTTTTTCTTGCTCGAACGAACTCAATCCGAGTTCAAGCATCATTATTTTTTAGGGACAATTATTCAAAAGGACGCATATTGGACTTAATTAGGCAAAAAGGACATCCAAAACAAACACTTAGCTATAGGGACAAAAAATAGGTAGATAGACCCAAATACCCTTAATGAAGAGAAAAGAAAGAAGAAAAAAAAAAAAAACGGAACGGACGGCAATCAATCCTAAATGTTTATTTACTGCTGCTATTGCGTTTTCCTTTCTTATTTTTTATTTATTTTATTTTATTTTATTTTATTTTCAAATGCAGGCTTTGAGTTTTTTTTTTGTTTTTTGACCATCACGATGGTGTGACCACCCCGATGCATTGACCACCCCGATTCATTGAAAGCCGCGATGCAGTGACCATCCCGATGCATTCACCACCGCGTTGCCGTGCCCACCCCGATGCATTGACCCCACCGCGATGCATTGACCTCCGCCATGAAGTGACCATCGTGATGTATTGACCATCCCAATGCAGTGACCACCACCGATGCAGAGACACCGCGATTAAGTGACAACGAGGCACTAACAGCCGCGATGTAGTGACACCGTGATGCATTAACCACCGCGATGCATTGACCATCTCGATGCAGAGACACCGCGATGCATTGACCTCCGCAATGCATTGACATCGGCAATTATATATGCAGTGACATCGACAATCATATATGCAGTGACATCGGCAATCATATATGCGTGACATCAATAATTTATGCAGTGACATCAACATTTTATGCAGTGACATCGGCAATCATATATGCGTGACATCAACAATTTATGCAGTGACATCGGCGATCGGACTTGCAGTGACATCAACATTGATGCAGTGACATATGCAGTGACATCAATGTCACTGCATCAATTTTATTCCAAATCATTGTCAAACACATCATCAAATTAATGTAATTGCACCAATTTTCTTCCAAATCAAATTAACTCAAACTTGGAGAAAGAGATTAAATGAAACTCCTACTTAGAAGGATGTTTGAAATACTCCAACTCTAAATCAAAGCACAATTGTTGTTCTTGACTTATATACTATATCTACCAGCAAACATCAAAAGCTCAAAATTAGAATTTATCTATTACATGGGGCCAAAAACCAAAATACAATCATCAACAACAAAGATCATGATTCAATTTACTTTCCTTCTTAAACACTTTACTCTGCATTCAGAGCCTTCATTCAAACTCTGTACCACCCATCAAAATTCATACACTAGAGCTTCAGAGAGTACATCAAAGAACTTTGGTCAAAGTATTATCAAAAGAGTCAGAATAGCAGAAGATTTACAAAGAACAAATTTAGCCACAACAGTTCACACCTCAAAACTTTAGTAGCCGACAAATCAACACCTTTCAAAACACCAACAAAAGCAAGAAGCGATCGTCGAAACACAAAGCACAAAGAGATCACCAATGAACATCACGAGGACAATCTGAGTATCAATGGCAAAAAATGCAAAGAAGCGAGAGGCTCAATCAATGCATCGGAATCATGATTAACAAAATCGCAGATGTTCCATTCTCAAAACAGTCCGAAACATCAATCAAAAGAGCAAAGAACAACAAAGCAAAAAACAAAGATCCTTAATCGCCAAAGAATCAAAGAGGAGCAAAGCAGGCAAGAACTTTGTAAAGATGCGCAGCAGAAAGAAGCTAATCTAAAACAAAGACTGCACTTTCCAAAAAACCGAAGCGGACCTAATTCGTGGACCCAAAACTTTGTAAAATGCATATGCAGTGGACATCGATGTCATCTGCGTAAATTTTCTAGTTGTAAAATGCAAATGACATCAATATCACATCATCAATTTTATTTCAAATCATACCCAAACCCCCATCAATTGCCCAAACATCATGGGGCCAAAAACAAAAATTAACCATAAAATTCAGCATTATCATAATCATTTATTCTTTCCTTTTTGAAACTAGCGGCCTATATATGGTTTCATTAGCTCGCTTTGGTAGTCGGCTCGTTTATCATTTCAAATTGGTTTGAAGGCTTGCACTATCATGGTAGTCAATCTCTCACCTTGAAATTGTCAAGCTCACAACTTGACCTTAATATTGCTCGTAAAGTGCATCATTCCAACCACCAAACAATCTCCGAACTCTCACCTCATTTAAGCGACTTGTTCACCAATTTTCAACTTGTTTGCTTTAATTCTTTCTTCGCTTTTGGCTCACCTTTACTTTTCAAAACTAATCCTCTGTTCAAGCCACTCAAGAACATACTTTTCTTGTCAGTAAAGGCGAACTAAACGTTATGTTCTCGGGATAGACATGATGTTGATCTTTGAGAGACAACCATGGAATCACCAAAGTGACCTTTCTCTGCCCATCTCATGCCTCGAAAAGAGGAGTGACAAAGAGCCTCAAAGTAGCCAGTGAAGATTTGCAGTTGTGAAAATAGATATATATATTGTTGCTTATCCATTCACACAACCATCACATTGATTTAACTATAATGACAAGCTCCTCGATCAATTCATGGCATTCATAAAATTGTAAAAGCATTTTAAACAATATATTACAACTTGAAATGAGAGCTGCATCAGAGAAGTAGAAACGCAGCAATCAATTAGCATTTCCCTTCTACTAAAAAAAAATGATGAATTAAACCTAAAAAGAAAGATGAATTACCTATGAATACCGAATTACTCATTAAATTTACAAAAATAACACCACCACCCACCCCCCACAAACACTGCCACCAAGTATCTAAATACACTAAAGGAAATTGAATTCGTTCTTCTTCTTTTTTTTTTTCCTTCCTTTTTTTTTTGGGATCAAATTCGTTCATTTTCAAGAGCCATCTTAACCCCAAAAACACTATGAACGATTACCTTTTCAAAATAGTGGATGCAGTCTGAAATCTTGATCCTGTTTGACTGCAAGAATATATTTCTAGTTGATTGGTGGTGACGTTTCCCGACGGCCGGAATCATCCATGGGAAGCTCAATACAAGAGGAACGATGAAAGACGTGGAAGGGTTTTTCACTAATGTCAGATGCTGTTACATGACTGGAATGTAAAGGAAAGGGTAATTTTGTACGAGAAGTGTTATTTTGTCCTTATAACTAATGATCTTTTAAATGTGTCCTAAGTGTCTAATTAAGTCTCAAAATACATTCTTATAAACAAATAACACTATTTTTTATAGTTGTTCGATTCGATAAATAAATATTTGATTCGGTTCGAATCGGTTACAGGGAGCGGCATTATACTACTGGTATATAAGCTACGTGACAAAACACATTTGTGCTAATAACCTCTTCTTTGCCCCTCTCTGCTTTCCTCTCCTTCTTCCCTGTTTCTCCCTTCTTCTCCGGCAAAGAACCCTGTTTTCCACCTCGTAAACCCTAGGTTCTTGACATCTACCCACGCCGCTCGTCTCAGTACCTTCCCTTCCTTTCCCCCAAAACCTGCATTAATTAACAATTTCTTCTACCGTTATCAGTTTCCTTCCCAGGTGTGATTTTCTCTGCCTATTTTTAGTTTCTTTTCGTTTTACTTTTAGTTGTATTCTCTCACTGCCACAGCAGCGAAAAAGCTTATAAAGGTTTTAAATTTGTGTGTGTAGTATTTCGTTGTGTCCCTATTCCTTAAAAAAAAAAAATTTGGCGTTCATATTCCGCAATTCTACTAGAAAATTGAGTGGCTTTTGTATTGGTTCTTCAATTCAATTGTAATCTTGTTGGGGTCTGTTATTATTTTAGGATTTTGAAAGTATTTGTGCTCGACTATAGAATTCGGTTGACTGTGTTCCTGATATTATGGCTAAACACTGTTCCAACGAGCAAATTTCGAATCTTTCTTCTCCTTTTTTTTGGGCTGCTACTTGAAACTCTCATTTCTGGTGTTGGTATCTCTCTTTTATCGATATATATGAATCTGAGGTATATGGTACATGTAGGAGACCAAATTTGCTGATTTTGAAGAATGGGTGAGACTGGGAAAAGGAATCGTAGGAATGACGGTGAAAATAAGAACTCCAGGAGGCGGACAGAGAGAGACAATGATGGGAATGATGAATTAGTCGTATATAGGATTCTATGTCCCGGTAATGTCATTGGAAGTGTGATTGGGAAGAATGGGAAGATAATAAATTCAATCAGAAGTGATACAAGGGCAAAGGTCAAGGTTGTCGACCCCTTTCCAGGTGCTAAGGATAGGGTCATAACAATTTACTGCTTAGTTAAAGAGAAAGAAGATGTCGACATTGACGATGAATTTGACGAGGGCAAACCACTTTGCCCTGCTCAAGACGCCCTTCTTCGGGTCCATGAAGCAATTACGAATGCTGTTGCAGTACGGGGAGAATCTGACAACAGAAAGAGAAACGATAATGTCGATAAGGAAGAATGTAACCTTCTTGTTCCGTCTAGCCAGTCTGCTAATGTTATTGGAAAATCTGGGTCCACGATTAAGAGGCTAAGAAGCAGAACAAGGACAAGCATCAAAGTTGAACCTAAGAATATCAATGACCCTACTCATTCTTGTGCTTTAGACTTTGACAACTTTGTTCTGGTTAGTCAATCTATTTTTTTGTCATTTTATAGGAGGTAATTTATTTTCATTTTAATGTTTGTTGAAACCGAAATATGCCTTTTTGCACATTTATTCCCCATCTGTTATATATGTTTTCTGTCTGTTGTATATATTTGTGGTTCTTAGTTTTCTGTTCATTGCCTCCTGTTATCAAGTTTTAGCTGCATCTTGGTAACCTGTTGGTTGTGATCTTTTAATTATCTTGTAAATAGATAGCTGGTGAATCTGATGGGGTGAAGAAAGCACTTTTTGCTGTTTCTGCAATCATGTACAAGTTTGCGGCGAAGGAAGGAATTCCTCTTGATACTAACGTTCCGGAAGCCCTACCCAGCAGCATCATCATGCCTCCAGATGTTCCGGTTTATCCAGCAACTGGACTCTATAAATCGTTTGATCCTATTTTCTCTGCAAGATCTGTTCCTTCTGTTGGAAGTGCAGGACATATGTCAGACTATAAAGGTTACGGTGAAAGTCTTCCAGTTTATCCATCCGCTGTTCCTATAGTTTCTGGCTATGGCAGTGCATCTCACTCTGAACAGTTGACTGTGAGAGTATTGTGTCCAAGTAATAAGATTGGACGGGTTATTGGCAAAGCAGGATCTTCCATAAAAAGTATAAGACAAACCAGTGGTGCTAAGGTTGAAGCTGATGATGCCAAGGCTGATAGCGATTATTGTCTCATTACTGTTATATCGACAGAGGTATGCTATTAGGTCTCACCTATAAAATCTTGTCTGTTTTTGGTTGTCTTTAGATGGTCTGTGTTGAAGGGAACAACTTTCTTTCTTTTGGATGTTTTTCTTATAACTTTGTTCCTTGCGGATGAGCGAGACTCTTGAAGTACATTTAGACATGATATTTTTCAATTTCAGTGAAAAATTTCTGGTGAGACGTTGTTTGGATTTCATTGGGCCGTAAATATATGTTTGATATTGTATGTTGCGAGGAGAAAAGTTTGAGAGAAGAATTCAAGTTCTGCTGGGCATGAGGTTTTTTCTGTTCTTGTGAAAAAATTTGAAATTTCAGACTTCAGTGCTGTGTTGTTTGAATTGCATAGAGTTTTATGCAAACTGCAAAGTGTGTTGGGTTGTGTGCTGCATAATGACTAGAAAAGTAGGAAAGAAGAGTACTCTTTCAGATAAGAAAAAATGTTTTTCTTTTCAGATGAAGAAAGTGTGATAGTGAAGAAGAGGGACAAAAGTAAAATATTTGATGACTAAATCCTCCCTTACTTTTTCTCTTTCAGATAAGATTATATTTTCCCAGATGAAAAAGTGGAAAAAAGATTAAAAACATTCTGTCCAAACACATGGTTTCCTAACTTGTTTCATTGCTAGATTCTGGTTTATGCTCTTTGCATTTATTTCTCCTATATTCAGAATGTTCTGTTTATATGTGGACAGGCTTTCTTTTGTATTTGAGAACTTTCAGTATTAGTGGCTGATCGTCCTTTATAGTGAATTAAATGTGGAGGTTTGCTGGTAAAGACGTTGCGGAAGTTCTTTTTGTGGCACGTCTTATACATGGAAATCAACGTTTCAATTACTTTTGGCTTGTTTTGCATGTATGCAACTCTTTGCCTATGTATGAGATTTGGACGTCAACACTTCATTTAATATTGACTTGTCTCGATTTTTTCGAGGACACATAAACCTTCAGAATAACTTCAATATTTCACACAATCACCTAACTATTCCTTTTGTTTGCTCTCCTCTTATACTCTTTCGTTCTCTGTCTGTGATTTGCATTTTCTATGTGAGAATGATGCAATGTGTTTTATCCCCCACTTAAAAGGTTATTTAATAGCGCAAGTATCTTGTTTCAGCCACTGGGGTTTTGGTTAATGCAGCTGGTGTATGCATTTGGGAAAGGTCGCCTGTTCCCTTCTGTGGTTATTATAGCAGAAAAAGGAGAGAATTGTATATTATTCTGTGATAACACGTCCTCTGATTTACCGTTTCTTGCAATGTTACCATATGTAAACCATGTTTATAAATAAATTATCGTGTTTGTAATTTTTTTTGTTACAGTCATCGGATGATATGAAATCCATGGCGGCGGAGGCCGTTTTGCTGCTACAATCTAAGATAAATGATGAAGATGATGACACCGTGACCATGCACCTTCTAGTTCCTAAAAATGTCATCGGTTGTATAATTGGAAAAAATGGATCAATTATCAAAGAGATTAGGAATAGATCAAATGCAAAAGTGTTCATCTCAAAAGGAGAGAAACCGAAGTGTGTTGGATCCAGTGATGAGCATATTGAGGTTCAGCCCCCCTGCCCTGTTCCTCTCCATCTTTTTTCCTTATTTTTAAGTTGTGATCATATAACTTGGAGAAGCTTCTAACCATTCATATTCAATTTCCAAATTTAGATTACTGGCGAAGTTAGTAGTGTTAGAGATGCCCTAATTCAGATTGTTCTGAGGCTTAGAGATGATGTATTGGAAGATAAGAAAGGAGATCACAATCATTATGCTGTTTCTGATCCTATCTACAATGGTGGAGCTGCCCGCTCAACGACTTCAGTTTTGCCCATCACGCCTCCTTCAACTTATGATCCTAGGGCTGAAACTGGATCTAGGGTCGACCTCGCTCATCAAGTAGGCGCTATGGATATGGGTCACCGTCGGTATGTGATTGCAACAGTTTATTTTCTTTAACAATTAATGAACATGATATTGATGCTTACCATCTCTTTCTATTATGTCTTTCTACTTTTTTACGAGTAGGAGCTGCTGTCAGGTAGATCATTCTTCACTAATTTCTGTTGCTAAAGAATTATTATTGTTTTTTAGCTTATATTGAATTTATTTTAACTTTTCCCCATTGTATTTCTCTCAGAATTTGATGTAGTGCTCGGATATCTTCAAACAGTCTTGTGCTTTATCTGATTATTTTTTCTATTCTTCCCTTGAGACTGTTGATTGACCTATAAATTCTTTGTCACAGTCGGGAGAGACTGGATACAGTGCCTTGTCTTCATATTCTTCAAAATACTATGGAGGGTGAGCATCCTTTTTTGTCACCGTTCTCGGACATGGCTGCCCTTTGTATTTGCATTAAATGATGTTTGCTTGCCCATTTAAATGAATTCTTTTGATGTCGTCTAAACAGGTTGTCTGCACCTTCTACACATGAAATGGTCATTCCTGGACATGCAGTTGGTAAAGTTTTGGGTAAAGGTGGTATGAATCTTGAGAATATCAGCAAGGTTGGTCCTTTTCCGCCTTCTTGGTGTTTTTACTGTATTACTTGAATTTCATGAGATATGTCCGGCTGGTCCGGTGAATGGTTAAATTCTTTTGAAAATTGGTGCTTGTAAAGTTGAAAACTGACATTCTTTTATTCTTTGACAAATGGGCTGGTAAGTGGTAAGCTAAGCTTTTTTCTTTTCGGTTTTTCGGAAGTGCCTTGCTATCTAGCAGGCAATGTACTCAGTTAATTTTGTGGGGTAGATCTTAAGCTGACCCCAATATTGTCCTGTATAGCTAATTATCTGAAAAAAGTTGGTCACCTTTTGGAAAATTTTAATTTAATGTCGTTAGTGAAATTTTAGGGCTTTAGATGTAAAAAACAATTCATTTGCCGTCCTGTCCTGGTTTGGGTGGTTGCCTTTTTTTTTTTTTAATTGAGAAACCTACCTTTTGACCCACTTGGGAAATGGTGGGAGAATTTCAGCGTTAAGTTGTCACTGAAAATTGTCCACAACCCTTTCAGATGTTCTGAATTAATTTAGCAGGCATATATATTGTTATCAAACACCACGTAATCTAATAAACACTTGCAGTTTTCAGAATTTATGCTTAATCTTGTTAACGAACAGGCCCTATATAGGCTTTGATGACTCAAACTAACAGTAAGTTTGTTTTATGGGATGGGACATTTGTATCCTTCTCCTCTAGCTCTTCCTTATCTCATTGCTATGAACATACCTGTCATGTCTATTTTTACCCTTGCAAAAAGGGCTGCAGTGTCATATCAAAAAAAGAAAAGGGCCACGGTGCATGGAAGCATCCTAAGTATGTGGGTTTGGGGAAGGATGGGCTCGTTTAGTCTTGCTGTATGCATTTTACATTATATTTTTATTAACTGTTACTGTGGCTTGAACCGTTGACTTTCAGCCTGTTACCTTTATGATATGATAAATTTAAAATGTTATACTTGCATAGTTGAGGATTGATCAGGTAGAAGGGGAAGAGTCATCTTATGTGTATATGCCATCAGTGACTTTTTAACCACATCGGCAAAAGCATAATGTTCAAACATTTTGTTGCCCTTTATTTTTGCTTCGTCCTTCTTGATGAAAAACATGCTCCATTCAATACATATTTTTTCCGGATTAGCATGTTTACAAAAAGATGTAAAGAACTATCAGCAAGGCATACTAAAGTGTTGACATATGTTTTATAGTATGTTTTTTTGACTAAATTAGAATATTACGTTTTTCCGGTGTTCTTACTCACTCTTATTTTGTTTCAGATCTCTGGAGCAGCTGTAGATATCATGGAATCCAAATCCTCTAGGGGAGATCGTTTAGCTTTGATATCTGGTACAAATGAGGAGAAGCGTGCTGCTGAGGACTTGATAAAGGCATTCATTATGTCCACCTAAGTTTCGGAACTTCTTGCTTTTTCACTTTGGAATCCTATCCTCTTATGGAGATCCTCTGCAATCTAGTCCTTGTTTCATTTAGGATCCTATCATGGCGATACATCACGACTTATTGAACTCTGCCTGACCTCCTTTCTCTTTCTAGTGAACACTTTTGTAGGTCATGCAGCGAACATTATTTTTGTTAATCTCTCTCAACATTACCTTGTTTCCATGCTGTCTCTGTCTATTGTGAGGATCTTTTAGGATCTTTCATACCTTTCGTAGTTCTTTACGAGTTCTTATTGTGCCTTTCTGGTGCATTCTGTCTTATTCCATCACTTATTTGCTTTCTGAATTTGTCCTGATGTCTGAGTACTATATATGATTTTTTGAGTATTTTAAGAGCTCATTTTAAAATGAGCAATTGGTTCTTTCTTTCCTTTCTGTACGAAAGGATCTTCACGCATTCGGTACTTGACGACTTGCTTTGTCACAGTCTTCTCTTCCTGTTATGCAGAAATGTCTGGCCGTCATGTATTGGAATTCTTGAATGATCTGTGTGAAATGAAATTCCCTCCAAAGATTGTGTGTTCAATCTTCACTTGGGTATGCTACAAGCAGACAAGTTCTAATCTTTTTATTCCATGTTACTAAATTCCAGCTTCTTTAGTTACTCTTCATTTACTTGTCAAAATTTGTTAAGACATCTGATGCTTCTTTAGCTCCCCCACCCTTCTTCGTGCGTGCCCAAACTGAAAGGATGTGATGCATGCTCATCGTAAACATGTTTTTCTAGCAAAAGATTGGACACGTTTCTTTTGGGAGATGCAGCCTTGTGGATAATTTCCACATGCTTTGTAGAACTTTTCTGAGCTGCAAATATTTTTCCAATCCAATCTTGCCTTTGGCTTCGGAATTTGCTCAGTCTTTTCTCATACCAAATAAGTCAGGTCTTTTCTCCGCCGGTACCTAAATTTCGATCTTTTAGGGCTACTGTTGAAGTCTATATTGTTATAATTCTTATTGTTGTTTATTTCTTTTTTATCTCTGTTCCTACAATGCCTTCTTTCCTTCATATAACATTTCCAAAACATCCCCAAGGAAGTCCCACTTGTGATTGTGGGATTCTTAATTTCTTATCCGTTTTCTGTTGTGAATCCAACGTCCATCATGATGAAAAGAGCTAACCTTGTGCTGCCTACATCTGTATTTCTTGCTATCCGTATGTTCTTTTAGGTTATCCGGTAGTATTCCTTGCTTTCCTTATGGCCTTTTAGGTTCTCCGGCAGTAAGCAAGGAACTAAAGCTTAGATTTTATTTGCATAAGCAAAGAGCCATTCCATTAATGCTGTTTTATGAAACGGTCGGGATTCCGTAGTTGGCAACACTATGTGTGATGGGTGGTGTGGGCAGGCTTGGGGTGAGGGTAGGGTGGTATGGGCGGTTGGGATGGTGGGGGTAAGTCGGGTGAGGGTTGGGGTGGTACAAAATGCGATGGGATGGGATGGGATGGGGGGTATGGGTAGCGTGATTAAGACGAGCAAGGGTAAGGTGGGGGTTCGAGTAGGGTGGTAGGGGTGAGGTGGTTGGGAGTATGGTAGAGTGGGGGTGGAAGGTAGGGACGGGTGAGGTTGGTAGAATGGTGGGGTGAGGGTAGGGTGGCGACAACAGGTTTTGTCAACTTCCGTTAATTCTCGTTCCATCCATTTTCATAGGGTAGTGAAAATGGACCATTTTCATCACTTTGTAATGAAATTTTTACGTTACATTCACAACAGTATAACAATATATAATGGAATGAAAAATCATTCCATTACTTGCATTTAGAAGATTAGCCATTAGGGTCCTTACTCCTTGAGTTAATGATGATAGTGTAAATCCCTCTCTGAAGCTTTTTCCTTAAATCGCGCCTGCTTTGTGGCTAATTATTTGTGTTCATCATGCCGATTAGGTGGTGTTTTTTCTTCTGAAAATAGTGTTTTTAATGGTTTTGGTTCGATCCACAGGTCCTTTCTTAGGTCTTTCCTATGTACCAACAGGGTTAGTTTGATAATGTTATAGTTTAACTTTATGTAAACAATGTTGGATGATGTGTAATGATATTTAAAATTATGCTTCAATCATTTTGATATGAGATTTATAGGCTCCCCAAGTTATTGTTGAATAATGCATGCTTGCTTGCTTTCTTTCTTTCTTAGTTTAAGAGGTTTAATAAGTGATTCATAAAATGAACATCACATCTTAACTCCCATTGAATCCTGTCAAAATATTTCTGTATATATGATAAAATAAGCGATATGTATTGCCTTGTATATTTCTTTAGCCCTGTTTCTCTGTGTTTATAAATGTTCAGTTGTTGTATAATTATGAAAGAATTTTTCTAGTAGATTTTACTCATGTGACTGGATTTGGTGAGAATGTTTATTAAAGAAAGATAATTATAAAATGTAATGTGAAAAGGGATATCAAAGCATTGTGATACTAGTGGTTTCACCCTAGGGACTAAACCCGGCTCCGGTGGCGAGACCAGGGTTCGATCCCCGTATGGGGGGGCGTGTGCGTGCGTGGGTTCCTTTCGTTTCTGGAAGGGGAAAAAAAAAAAAAACATTGTGATACTAAAATTAGGATATTTTTGTTGAAACAAAAGTGATAATGTAAAATGCTTAAGCCATTGACCAAATGTTATTAGCTTTAATTGGAATTGTCCTGATTTTAACTCTAAATTGTGTAGTGATTCATATAATTAATGATGACAACACAAATATGTAACTGACGGATTATTATATAAGCAGAAATATTCCTAGCTAATTGCGGATTGAAGAAACAAGATTTTTTTACAATTGACCATAAAATTGACTATTAAAAAACCCCAAATTCACGATGCGCCTTAAACAGTTTCATTAAAGCATGACTAACCCTAGATTCCAATGTCGAATTTTTGTCGCCACTAGGATTCAAACCCGAGACATCCGGATTAAGAAGCGCATTAATCTACCATGTGATAATCTTTTTGACACTTGTTTTGTATTTTAATTGAAAGTAATAAGTTTTCACTTTGTTACAATTCAACCCAGCTATAAAGAGGGATGACAGACACCAACCAGTCGCATAATTTCATATGATTTGATGAGCACTAGGAAGACCCGGAGGATGGGAGTAGCTGCATTCCGCAGTGTTAGTCGATATATTCTTTTTTTCCAGAGTAGCTGTAATAAGGCTATTTTGGACTACATCAACTCTAACATATTACAATTGGTTTTTTTTTTTTTTTTTAAGACTACAATGAATATAATGATGCAATTGTGGGGTGCCTTTTATCAACAACGTCAAGTCGTGGGGTTATTACGATGCAGGGAGCTTAACTGATAGAGAATTTGCGTCACGCGTGCAACATCTCTGACCAAAAAAACATCCGCAACAAACTCCTCATATATATTCTTTAAAAAAAAATCAAATAAATAAATAAAACATTGCAACAGATAACAACTTATTATGTCTTTCAAACTTTGGTATCATTGCTTAGGGTTTTTCTCCTTTTTCTGGTGATATTGAATATTTTGAGACACCTTTAATATAAGGACTTTTTTTGTGCTACTTCTCATTAGTTTCATTAATATGATTAGCACCTTTATTTATTTATTTTAATTATCTATCATATTGTTATTTATTCTCAAATGACCCTCTCTTCAGCCCTGTTTTTGGTTGATCAACGTTGCTTGGTGTGTGTGCAAAGTGCCTATTCCAGAAATGATAGTTTCTTTGTGATTTAATCCATTGAAAGTGTACGAAGGTATGTGTACTTCAAGAATTTACAGGATTGCATTTAGTTTATGACTGAAGCACAATAGTTTGAATTAGTCGGATGGAAATATGAAGGAATGTAATTTCTCTAATTATTGCAAGAACATTTGAAGAAATGAACGTCACAGTAGATATCCATAATTATTTTTGTGATGCAAAAGATGTACGTGTTTGTCTATTTGAACATGTATTAGCGTGTTGGTGGCACCAAGAGTTTGATTGATGATGATGTAACATCCGTGTAATCAAAGAATGTGTTGTATCATTTGTTGTGACACAACCGTTATAATAATAGTAGTATTTAAAAAGTATTTATAAGTCCATCTAGAATACTAATAAAGTATTTATTACATTTTTCTTCCGTTTACCCCTAATATAAATCCATTTAGCTTTTTGAATTTGGTACCATAATATAAGTTCATCTGAATCTTAATAAAGCGTTTATTACATTTTTTTTTTCTTCCGCTTACCCTTAATTTATTATACATTCACCTACTTTACACAACTATTACATTAATGAAAGTCAAAGGGTATTCGACTTTTACCATTAGAATTAATGACACTTAACCAATTTTCTTAATCTATGTGAAATAGTTTAAATGGAATTATATTTTGAGGCGGAGGTAGTAATTTAGTATAGAATTGTTTTGAAGCTTGCTGATGGAAATATTACTAACTCCGTCCCAAAATTTAAGTATGTTTGGATTTTTTCACACATATTAAGAAAGTTTGTTATTCTGGTTATTTGTCATTAATTTTGATGAATTTTTTTAAAATGTTCTTTGATTATTATTAATGCAAAATATTTAAAAGTGAAAAAACTAAATAGACTTACATTTTGGAACAAAAGAAGTAGTAGTTACTAATGTTGCCCGACTCCTTATTAAATGATTATCTTTCCATGCATGTAAATTTGTATACATCTATATAGATATTTAACCTCTCCGATCCGTGCATCACACGGGTTTTTTATTTTTAAGGTAACCGCAGCAGAGGACACCGCTTAATTACATCACCCTTACGTTATGCACGAGTTAATAGCTTGTCAACTAATACATGAAAGGGTAAATCATGAAATTGACTGATTTGTGAAAGGATTGACCTCTAAAAAAAAGAAAAGAAAAGAAAGGGTTGAACTAAACGACCTCGTTTAGTTCAATGGACAGCTCAGATCGGCCTTTGTACACGTGTCAGCAGCAGCGAATCTCATGGTTTGGAATCACAGTCCAAGCTATATGGCAGAGGATCTAATCAGCTTTTACCTTTCCCTTAATTTTACCCACGCCAAACGCCGTAGTGCCCTCCCTTCGCTTCAGCCCAAAGCCGGCATTAATTAACAATTTGCTTCTTCGTTATCAGTTTCCTTCTCAGGTGTGAAATTTCGCTGCCTATTTTCAGTTTCTTCTTCGTTTTACGTTTAGTTGTGTTCTCTTGCTGCCACAGAAGTGAAGAAAGCTTACAAAGGTTTCCCCCCCTTTTTTAGGGTTTCGTTGTGTTCCTATTGCTTCAATTTGGTTTGTTTTTGTTTATATTTCGCAATTCTACTAGAAAAATGAATGGCTTTTGTGCTGGTTCTTCAATTCAATTGTAATTTCGTTGGGGTCTGTTATTATTTTAGGATTTCGAAAGTATTTGAGTTGGACTATTGAAATTGGTCGACTGTGTTCCAGTTATTATGACTAAATACTGTTCTAAAGAGCAAATTTCGAATCTTTCTTCTCCTATTCGTTTGTTTTTTGGCTGCTACTTGAAGCTTTCATTTTTTTTTTTTTTTGTGTGGTGTTGCTATCTCTCCTTCGTCTATAAATGAATCTGAGGTGTATTGTACATGTAGGATACCAAATTTTCTGATTGCTAAGAATGGGTGAGACTGGGAAAAGGAATCGCAGGAACGATGGTGAAAATAAGAACTCCAGGAGGAGGACAGAGAGAGACAATGATGGAAATGACGAATTAATCGTATATAGGATACTATGTCCCGGTAATGTCATTGGAAGTGTCATTGGGAAGAATGGGAAGATAATTAATTCAATCAGAAGTGTTACAAGGGCAAAGGTCAAGGTTGTCGACCCCTTTCCAGGTGCTCAGGATAGGGTCATCACAATTTACTGCCTAGTTAATGAGAAAGAAGATGTAGACATTGAAGATGAATTTGATGAGCGCGAACCACTTTGCCCTGCTCAAGACGCCCTTCTCCGGGTCCACGAAGCAATTACAAATGCTGTTGCAATGGGGAGAGAATCTGACAACAGAAAGAGAAACGATAGGGAAGAATGTAACCTTCTTGTTCCGTCTAGCCAGTCTGCTAATGTTATTGGAAAATCTGGGTCCATGATTAAGAGGCTAAGAAGCAGAACAAGGACAAGCATCAAAGTTGAACCTAAGAATATCAATGACCCTACTCATTCTTGTGCTTTAGACTTTGACAACTTTGTTCTGGTTAGTCAATCTTTTTTTTTGTGTCATTTTATAGGAGGTAATTTATTTTCATTATAATGCCTGTTGAAACAGAAATATGCCGTTTTACACGTATTTTCCCATCTGTTATATATGTTTTCTGTCTGCTGTATATTTTTGCGGTTATTAGTTTTCTGCTTTAGTTATCTGTTCGTTGCCTCCTGTTATCAAGTTTTAGCTGCATCTTGGTAACCTGTTGGTTGTGATCTTTTAATAATCTTGTAAATAGATATCTGGTGAATCTGATGGGGTGAAGAAAGCACTTTTTGCTGTTTCTACAATCATGTACAAGTTTGCAGCAAAGGAAGGAATTCCTCTCGATACTAATGTACCGGAAGCCCTACCCAGCAGTATCATCATACCTCCAGATGTTCCTGTTTATCCTGCAACTGGACTCTATAAATCCTTTGATCCTATTTTATCTGCAAGATCTGTTCCTTCTGTTATAAGTGCTGGACATCCGTCAGACTATCCAGGTTACAGTGAAACTCTTCCAGTTTATCCATCTGCTCTTCCTATAGTTTCTGGCTATGGCAGTGCATCTCACTCTGAACAGTTGACTGTGAGAGTATTGTGTCCAAGTAACAAGATTGGACGGGTTATAGGCAAAGCAGGATCGTCCATAAAAGTATCACGACAAACCAGTGGTGCTAAGGTTGAAGCTGATGATGCCAAGGCTGATAGCGATTATTGTCTCATTACTGTTATATCGACAGAGGTATGCTATTAGGTCTTACCTATTAAATTTAGTCTGTTTTTGGTTGTCTTGAGATGATGGTCTGTGTTGAAGGGAATAGATTTTTTTCTTTTGGATGTTTTTTATTTTAAAATTGTTCATTGCGGATGAAGGAGACTCTTGAGGTGCATTTGGACATGCTATTTTTCTATTTCAGTGCAGTGTTCTAAAAATCGCTAGGCGAGGTCGGTACGCTGCAGGGGCGCCTAGGCGGCGCCCAGGCGGTTCTAGGGTTTTAAGGGGTTTTAGGGTTTTAGGCGCCTTACACTAACTGAGTACAAGTCTCTTGAGTTCCAACATTCAAAGTAATAGCTTTTTACAGTTTGGGGGAAAACTCTAGAGTGTAATATCTTTACTTTGGATGACTTGATCCGAAGAATTCTAGTTTACAAAGCTTTTTCCTAGATGGAACCCTAATATCCTAGGGTCGCCTAGGCGGCGCCCAGGTCGCCCAGGAGCGCCTAGAAGGGCCTAGGAGCGCCCAGGAGCGCCTAGGAGCGCCCAGGAACGCCCAGAAAATCGCCCAGCACCCAGGTCGCCTAGCTGAGATCGCCTAGAGCCAAGTCGAATCGCTTGGGGTGCGCCTAGCGCCTAGGCGGCGCCTAGGCGAGGCGTTTACGATTTTAGAACACTGTTTCAGCGTATCTTTTGACGTCTGGTGTTTAGATTATTGTATTTTGTAATGACAAAAGTATGATAGAGAAATTTAGGGTCTGCAAATTTTCTATTTCATGTGAAAATTTCCAGTGAGATGTTTTTTTTGGATTGTTTGTGCTTTATGCTGTGTGTTGGGTGTTGTGTAATGTGACAAGAAAGTAAGAAAGAAGAGGAACCTTTCAAATGAGAGCTATTTTGTATATTATTTTTTATTGTAATGTAAGAGGTGCCACTGAAGAAGTGAGGAAAGGGTGAAATATGTGGTGACCAAATTCGCCGTTATTTTTTCTTTTTGAGATGAAAAGATTGTTTTTTTTTTCCGGTAAAGATGAATAGCCTGGTGTCCAAATGCATGGTTTCTTAACTTGTGTGTTAGATTCTGGTGTCCGCTCTTTTCATTTACCTCTCCCGTTTGCTATGTTCTGTTTATTTGTTGACGCGCTTTCTTTTGTATTTGACAACTTTCGGTGTTAGTCGTTGATTGTCCTTCGTGATGTTAAGTAGATGTGGAGGTCTACTGGTAAGTTGTTTCAGAGGTTCTCTTAGTGGCACGTTCTTACACATGAAAATCAACTTTCAATTGCTTTCTTGTTTCATATTTATGAAGGTCTTTGCCATAGTTCTTGTGTTCTGACTTCTGAGATGTGAAAGTCGATGTTATATTTGTGTTGCTTTTTTTTTTTTGTTTTTTGTGTGTGTGGACACAAACAGACCTTCTGCATAACGTTCAATTTTAATACAATTATCTAATAAGTACTTACACAATCACCTAATTTGTTGTTAATTTTCCTAAATTACATTGTGGTATCTCAACATTAAGCTGATTATATGGTTAATAATACTTCAGATGAATCCAATTTTAGATTTCAATTATATGTCTACAGATATATATGGGCTGTAATTGTACAGTCAATACTTTTTGTTATGAAGTCTGTTGTTAATGCAGGTGTCCTGTCCCTTCTGTGGTTATTATATCCGAAAAGGAAGGTGGAGAGAATTTTATATAATTCTGTGATAACAAGTGATGCAGTGAGGATGCAAAAAAATAATTAAACTGAGGGTTATTTTTGTCTATTTATGTTATTTATGTAATGGAGGGTACTTTTGTCTTTTCGTTGTATTAAACATTAGGGTATATAAACCCTAGACCCCTTCCCCTCTAGGCAGCTTTTGGATAATTTTCATATTGAAAGAATAGCTGAGAGTATCAGCGTTGATTTTGGTTCCAATTCACAGCCTTTTACATCAACATGTTTCCTCTGAGATACCGTTTCTTGGAATGTCACCATTGTTATACCATGTTTATGAAAAATTATTGTGTTTCTAAACATATTCTTTTTGTTACAGTCATCGGATGATATGAAATCCATGGCAACAGAGGCTGTATTGCTGCTACAATCCAAGATAAATGATGAAGATGATGACACTGTGACCATGCACCTTCTAGTTCCTAAAAATGTCATTGGGTGTATAATTGGAAGAAATGGATCAATTATCCAAGAGATTAGGAAGAGGTCAAATGCAAAAGTGCATATCTCAAAAGGAGAGAAACCAAAGTGTGCCGGGCCCAGTGATGAGCATATTGAGGTTCTGTCCCCTCCCCCCACCCTCCCCCTTCCCTCTCCGTCTGTTTCCCCCTTATTTATATTTATACGTTGTGATCGTCTCACCTGGAGTAGCTTCTAACTATTCATATTCAATTTCCAAACTTAGATTATCGGTGAAGTTAGTAGTGTGAGAGATGCCCTAATTCAGATTGTTCTGAGGCTTAGAGATGATGTGTTGGAAGATAAGAAAGGAGATCAATATCATTCTGCTGCTTCTGATCCAGTCAACAATGGTGGTACTGGTGCTGTCCGTTCAATGTTTTCTGTTTTGCCCAGCACCCCCCCTCCAACTTATGACCCTAGGGCTGAAACTGGATCTAGGATCAGCCTACGTTCGTCAAGTAGCCGTTATGGATACGAGTCACCGCCGGTATGTGATTGCAACAATTGATTTGCTTACAAAATTAATGAACATGATACCAAGGCTTATCATCTTTTTCTATTATGTTTTTTCAACTTCGTACAAGTAGGAGTTGCTGTCAGAAATATAATTCTTTGCTAATTTTGGTTGCTAGGAAATATTGTTTCATTCTTTCATCTTACATTGATATTAATATGCATTTTTCCTCATTATATTTCTCTCAGAATTTTGTATAGAACTTGGATATCTTCAAATAATCTTGTGCTTTATCTGTATTTCTTCTTGTTCTTCCCTTAGGTTTTTTGATTGATGTAATCTATAACTTCATTGTCACAGTTGGGAGAGACTGGATACAGTTCTTTGTCTTCATATTCTTCAAAATACTACGGAGGGTGAGCAACCTTTTTTGTCACGGCTCTTGGAAATTTATGCCCTTTGTATTACATTAAATGATGTTTGCTTTTTTGCTTTTTCAAATAAAATCTTTTGCCCTTTGAGCAGGTTGTCTGCACCTTCTACTCTTGAAATCGTTATTCCTGGACATGCAGTTGGTAAAGTTTTGGGTAAAGGTGGCATGAATCTTGATAATATTCGTAAGGTTGGTCCTTTTTCACCTTCTTGGTGTTGTTCCTCTGTTACTTGAATTCCTTTAGGGATGTCCTTCCGGTCCACATTCTTTTATTGCATGACAGATGGCTTGAATAGTTCTTTCAAAAAAAAAGATGGCTTGAATAGGTAAGATTTTTTCGTCTATTTTTTGTGAGTGCTTTGCTATCTAGTAGGGCAATGTCTTCAGTTACTTTGTGGGGTAGATATCGAGTTGACTCCAATATCGTCCTTTATTGTTAGTTATATGAAATAAGTTAGCCAAGTTTGAAATATAGATCGTGAATGTAGTCTTTTTGATGTTTTTAGATTAATGTTTTAAGTGAAATATGAGGTCATTCTTTGAATAATGGAAATTAGAGAAATTCTAGGGCTTCAAAGTTTAAATGTAAAAAACACTTCATTTTTTGACCCTCTTGGAAAAGTAAAACTATTGGCTTTCATAGCTCAAATTAACAAACAAAAATCGCTTTTGAAATGGGACTATTGTACCCTTCTCCTTTGCCTCTCTCCTTGTATCATCCCTAAGAACCTAGCTGTCATGCCAAGTTTTACCCTTACAAAAAGGGTCACAGTGTCCTATCAAAAAAAGAAAAAAAGGTCGTGGTGCATGGAAGGACCCTGACTATGGTTGATCGGCTCATTTCGTCTTACTGTGTATGTAGTTTACATTATTTTCTGTAAACTGTTTCTGTGGCTTGAACCATTGACTTCCAGCCAGATTACCCTTATGACATGATAAACTTAGATAATTATTACGTAAATGTGGAATGCTGAACCATTAGGTAAGTTATCTTGTGTGTAAATGCCATCATTGACTTTTTACCACGTCGTCAAAAACATAAAGTTACAAACATTTGTGTATTGTTGTCAGAGATCATTTTTTAGTATTAATGTTGACACTTCAAAGTGTCAATCTCATAACAAGCCACTTTCATATAATTTGAAAGATTTTAGCGTAATTATGACGACTGGTGCACTGGGATGTGTGTTTATGGGTTTAGTGGTGGCCCCTTGCACAAATAGACGACTTGTGTACTGGCCCAAGGTGGCGTAACCTTTCCCCTACATCACAGGATTTTCAGCTCTTCAGCTGCC
Source organism: Gentiana macrophylla (assembly GCA_026214975.1). Lineage (NCBI taxonomy): Eukaryota > Viridiplantae > Streptophyta > Magnoliopsida > Gentianales > Gentianaceae > Gentiana > Gentiana macrophylla. The sequence continues at coordinate 31,663,173 of CM047806.1, forward strand.
CTTTATTATGCTTCATCTTTCTTGATGGAAAACACACTCCATTCAATACATGATTTTCTGGGTTAGTGTGTTTACAAAAAGATGTAAAGAACAATCCCCAAGGTTTACTTAAGTGTTGATGTATGTTTTGTATTATACTTTTTGACTAGCATCAAAAAGAAAAAAAAATTTTCATTTTTCACGGTATTCTTATTCACCTTTATTTTGTTTCAGATCTCTGGAGCAGTTGTAGATATCTTGGAATCCAAATCCTCGAGGGGAGATCGTTTAGCATTAATATGTGGTACAAGTGAGGAGAAGCGTGCTGCTGAAAACTTGATTAAGGCATTCATTATGTCCTCCTAAGATTTGGAACTTGCTTTTTTCATGGGATTCCTGTTCTCAATTAGAGATCCTCTGCAATCTCGCCCTTGTTTCATTTAGATCCTATCATGGCGATACATCATGACTTATTCAACTCTGCCTGACCTCCTTTCTCTTTCTAGTGAACACTATGTAGGCCATGTTGCGAACATTATGTTTGTTAATCTCTCTCAATATTACCGTTCTTTCCATGTAGTCTCTGTCTATTGTGAGGATTTTAGGATCTTTCACACCTTTCGTAGTGCATTACCAGTTCTAATCGTGCCTTGTGGTGGATTCCATCTTATTCCTGCACAGATTTGCTTGTTGAATTCGTCTGATGTCGGAGTACTATAAAATTATCTCAGTATTGTTGAAGCTTATATTCAACTGAGCAATCAGTTCCTTCTTTCCTTTCTGTATGAAAGGATGTTCACGCTTTCAGTACTGTTATGCAGTAGTGTCTGGCTTTCATGTATTGAAATTCTTAAATGATCTCTGTGTGAAATGAAGTTCTCCTCCAAGTTTGTATGTTCAATCTTCATTGCCTTATGCTGTACGCAGACAAGTTCTAATCTTTTCATTCCATGTTGCTAAATACCAGCTTCTTTAGTTGTTTTGGATTTACTTTTCGAAACGTATTAAGAAATCTGATGCTTCTTTAGTTGTTCCATCACTCACACAATCTGGTTAAGCATGTTACATTCACGCGTTTACTTGATATCCCTTCATCACTTGTTTATTTAGGAGAAGATGCTTGAACCGTATGACCCTTGCTTTCAGGTTTGCCTGTCATGCCTTCATTTAACCGTGTTTGTTGGATGTTCACGGCTTGCATTTTAAGTATGGCACGCTTGGGGGAGAATTACCTTTATCCGTCCAATGCCTTGCGTGATTAATTTTTCTTTCATATTGATTCGATGAACTAGGGATCGAAAAGCTTGACCCCTTTGTCTCACTTTCAATCCTTTAAATAGAGTACAAGCACTAGGATGAACATTAGAAGATAAATAAAAACTAGTTATCTTGTATGAGTAAACTTCCTTTCCATGGATAAACCTATATACCTATCCTATCCTATCCAAGTACTCCAAGTAATCACATTGTGGATAGGACTCTGCACCGCAACCTTCACCTTAAACCCTAAATCATTATTTCGCATTATTACCCCTCAAGTTGACACATGCATATAGTGCACGCCCAACTTGAAAGCTGAAACAAATAAATTTCAGTCTGTTTGGGTGAAAGAGCTTTGGTTAACTAATCCACCAATTGGAGTGGAGTGCTTATCTTGCCATCTACAATCTTGGTCTTTAAATGGAACACATGATTAGATGCAATGTGCAGCCCAACTTGGCTGTCACAATATAGTGGAGTTGGAGCATCCGTAGGGAATCTGACTTTTCCAAATATTTGTTGTATACAAGTTAATTCACTTGTGGGGTGTGTCATGACCATACACAACTTCAGCACTATACATTGCTGCCATTGTCTACTTCTTGCTTTTTTGGGTTATTAGATTTCTCCCATGAAAGTGTAATAGCCAATTGTTGATATTTTATTTGACATGGAGCTTGCCCAATCAGCATTAGTGAAGTCTTCAACATTCGAGATATCCTGTTCCCATGTATAAGAACTGAGAAGAAGCCCCTTCCCATGTATAAGAACTTAAAACCCTTTTGGTGCCTGCTTTAGACATCTGACCACTCCAATCACAACTTTCCAATGTGGAATCCTTGTTGCTTTAATGACACTAACTCCAGTTTAGATGTCCAGCAGATTAAGGGTCGAGTAATTTAATATACCTGCAAATCTTAGTATCTCTTTGGTGAATCGTTTAAATTCCCGTCATTTTTTGACTACTTTATGTTAAGATCCGTAGGGGTACTGACCGGTCTCTCTTCCAACAAGTCACAAAGATACTTTCATTGTGACAAGTTTAATCTCAAGTAAATATCAAAGCTTTCCCACGTCTTTGGTACGAAACCTGTTTTCAAGGAATGCCTCAAGCTTGCCAATTGTCTGTAGATCATCTTCTTTAGTAACAATGTCATCGACATAGACAACAAGTAGGACACAGTTAGTATTTTGATAAAAGCTTAATAATCCGCGATGTCGATTAAACTTGCCAAACCATGCTAGGGTAGATTGTTTAAGGCTATAGTGCCTTGTTCAATTTGCACACATTGCCCTGTGACTCCACTTAGTGAAAAAATTCAGGTGGTTGTGCCATGAAGACTTCCTCAACTGAATGTCCTTGTAAAAAGGCGTTCCTGATGATTCTATTGGTGATAAAGTTTTCTGTAGATCAGTAGGAGTTTCAGACTCATTTAAATTGTATGCTCTGCCCTCTTCATGCCACATACAAATTATTTTCTTTGTTGAGAAATCTTGGAAAACAGAAGTCGAGGAAGAAATAGTAGAAGAATTATGGTCTTTGGATGTTTTACTGGAAGGTTGGAGATTGAAGAAAAATTATGGGACATGTAATTGTGTAAAACAAAGGATAAATGGTTAGGATTGAGGCGAGTATTACCAACTCCAAGTCTCTTTAGATGATCCATTGGCCACAAAAACATTTTGTGAGGGTAGTTGAGTGTAGCTTCTACAGAGTTGCGTGAGAATCCATAATCGAAGGGCTTATTCTTTTCTTTCTGTTTTTTTGTTTTGGATAAGAGACACCGAGATGCATTCTCTGCCCAAGCCAAAGTTGGAGGAGGTTATTGAATCATTTGTTGTTCAATTGCTGGTATTCTTTTTGAGAGATGCTTACCATTTCAGTGTTGTCTCAAAGATATTAGACTCTGAAGGCTTCTCGATGGTATGATTTGTTCTTCCACTTTAATGACACTTTTTGAACTCTTGATTGCTTCCAATTCTTCCTCCTCCAGGAAAAGCATGTCCTCGTTGTTGATTTCTTCCTCCCCAACCTCCTTGGGTAGGTGATGGAATAGCCATTATTGCTGACTTCTCTTCGCTGTCAATTGTCGCTGTCTTGTGTATATGTATTACAATACACATTTTTTACCAGAAGACCTTCGGGAGAGTAGGTAATTCTGTGCCCCCGAGGAATTAAGCGCAGACAGGATCATAAACAAGTATTAAACCAGTCATAAACCTAACAGTATCCATATTGTTTTGTTGTTTTTCATTACTGCGACTTCGTATGATAAAGGAAGATGGATGTTCCTTTCTTTTAAGATGCTCACAACATGTGAGTAATAATCCTTCCATCTTTGACTCCTCTTTTCAAGAGTGAAGTATTGTTTGCAAATATCATAGACCTGGGTTAAATTCTCAAATCCCAAGTACATTTGTTGGAGTCTTGACCACATCACCTACAACTCTTTTGTGGATAGAGGTGTCAGCCCGAGGGTCATTGCTTGTGGTGGCTTTATCCATGGATAGGTGGTGATTGAGGCTGTCCTATTAGGTAGATCGGGACCATAGTAGTTCTTTGTGTTCAAGTTTAGGGAAGTTATGGTGTATTTGAGTTCAACAGTGTTAAGACACCAAGAAAGGCGTCGGGTTTGTTTTCTGAGTGGGTGGCCATGGTAACAAAAGACATGTATTGAAGGAGATGATCAGATTATGGCGGCGGTTTCTAGTTCTGGAGGGGTGAGGAAAGGTGGCTCAGCTACCACAACGTTTTCTTTTTTCAATCCTTTAAATAGTGTACAAGCATTGGGATAAATTTCAGAAGAAAAATATTAATTAGTTTGACATCTAGGAATAAACTTCTACCCTTTCCATAGATAAACTTCTCCAGTGAAACCTTATTGTGGCTTGAACTCTGTGTGCCGCAGCCTTGATCCTAAACCTTAAATCAAGATTTTGTAACAGTTGTTTCTTTAAACCTGAAGAATTAGATGGTTTCCTACCAATTAAATTAATGGCTTTTTCTTCCTTATGCTTGTGCTTCTGTGTTCTTTAATTCTTGGAGTTTTGGAATCCTGCATTTGGTTCTGTAGACTAAATCCTTAGGATAGTGAAAAACCCTTTTTGAGCCCATGGGGCCAAGATTTCTCTTAAGAATCCCCCTCCCCCCACCCCCCACCCCCCACCCCCAGTCACCCTCCACTTTGCACCCACCCATACACAAACGGTTCTTGCAAAAGATAAGAGACTTTACATTTTGAGTAACTTTTCCGAGCTGCAAAATGTTTCTGAATCAAATCTTGCATTTGGATTCGGAATTTTGCTCAGTCTTTTCTCATACAGTATGTTTCAGTGCAAACAGTGCCCTTTTCTCCACCTGTTCCTAATTTTCAACATTTTAGGTCTACATTTGAAGTCTGTATACCTACAATTCTTATTGTTGTTTGATGATGTCTGTTGTTCCTACAATGCTTTCTTTCTGTTTTCAACATTCCTGAAACATATTCTCTAAGGAAGTCCCCGCTTGTGTTATATTAGTTCTTGAATGAATAGGGGTCCTTGCTCTCTCTTGTGTTAGGTGCAATTATGTGTTCATTCATCATGTCATTTAGGTTGATCTTTTTTTTTTTGGTTAGTATGATGTTTAGATGGTTTCGGCTTTGGTCACCATTTCATGTCAAGGCTGAGAACTGGACTCTTTAAACATTTACATAGATACCTACAAATTATCCACACCATCACGTCCACGGCCTTTACTGTTTGCAAAAATCGAATTTACCCATGTCACCAAATGAGTCAAAAACTTGGGTTTGTTATGCGAATTAGGTTGATGATAAGATATCCTTTGCTCACTAGGAATCTAGCCTATTTGGTCGGGTCGGTTCTATCTGTAGGTCTATTTCATTCATTAGCAAGGTCATCTTAGGAATTCGGGTTCCAGTAGAGCCCAACCTTGGATCAGTTCATCAAGTGTCAGCAATGGCAAGTTAGCTTGTACTAATAAAGGTGGCGGGCGGGTTAAGCTGTGGTTGTGTAATGTTTGGAGAGTAGACCTGCTGAATGTTCTTTATTTATTTTTATTACAAATTGTCTTCCTTTTTTCTGCTGTTTGATGCTGTGGATTTTGGTGCACGCACATTAAGTTATTAAGAAACGTCAATGATATAATACTCTACACTCTATGGATGTCCATTAAAAATTTCACTAACTTCGGTTTGACACGTGACGGCGTATATATAATGAAACTTGAGTTGTAGGCTTGCCTACAATCACGTCGTCGGTCGGTAGTGACAGATGTAATGGACGTTCCTAATTGATGTATCAGTTGTGCTTGAAAAAGATATGGCATTTTTGTTTGTTGGGATGGTGTTATGATAATGTATGCACATACAAAGGTTTTTTTTATTTTTAATTTTTACTAAGTGACCTCAAGGAAAAAATCTCCCTGCATGCAAAATATCTGTTTTGCGGAAATTCTTGTGTTTGAAATAAGGGAAATTGTAATCATACATTGTCATTACATTTTTGTGTAATCTTTGATCTTCAAGTATAAGCTCCATGTGTTAGTAACAATACAAATAAAAATAAAAGCAAGATGCATATGTTTAACATCGATGCGATACAAGCTATGGTGGTCAATGATCATCAAACTCAAATCTTGATTGTAATAGTTGAAAATTGATTTACACACACATAATCACACATGTGATGACATGTCATGTGACGACATGTGTTCTTGGACTTTGATGATCATTGCCTAATTTGAAATTTGCCTACAATTATGGTAAATATAATTGAAAGGGTTAACCGTTATGAAGAACACACACTACCTAGACGTTATGAAAAGCTTATTATACCACAACTTGACGTGGTGTTGATGTGGCGATGTCATGGTGTGGACTCCACTTCCAATTGTAAAATAAAAACTCGACAAAATCAGGAATTCACTTTAAATAACTCGACCCTAAATTAATTTGGAAAAATAAAAAATCATTTAGAACCCCAAATTCAACCGCACCAAAAAAGCTTTTTCACCCTTGCCTGCTACGAAGTTCTCTTCCCGTTCAGAACCCGCCGTTCTCTTCCCGTTCAGAACCTGACGTTGCCGTGAAATACTCAAACCAATTACTCCAGTCTGGCGATCAATCGGCTTTAATCCTCCATCCCACCGCTTTGAAGCTTGCGATCGCGTTGGTGTTTGCGGGTCGGAGTATTTGAAAGCAACGACGGTTTCCAGACGGGAAGAGAGCTTCATAGCAGGCATGGGTGAAGAAAAAGCTTTTGGGTGCTGTTGGATTTAGGGAGATGATTTGATTTTTTTTTTTTTTTTTTTTTTTGGATCTCCAAATGGATTTAGTGTCTAGTTATTTAGAGTGAATTGCTGAGTTTGCCGAGTTTTTTTACATTTGGAAGTGGGGTCAACCTGCATGTCAAGTTCTGTGGCTTTCATATTGTGCCACTATCATTGCTGGGCACAATAGTATTATGCCAACTTGATTAGTTGCAAGAGAATATAATCCAAATTGAAGAAATTTTTGAACAAGGAGAATGACTTGTCATGGTCAATGCCTGTTTGGGTGTAGTCGTAGCCGTAGGCAACCTCGCAAAGCTTTTATGACACGTTTGTTTCGCAAGAATTGAATAATATCCATTGAAAGGAATGAAAAAAAATGGAATAAGCTTAATCCCTTCTTGTGTTTGAACGTGACCAATTGAATGAAACAAATTTAATAATAAACGAAACATCGGGTGGCAGTAGGTAGTGAGAGATAATGAGGGGCATTAGTGTAGGAGGAGGAAGAGTGGGGTACAATATGGTGGGGTAGGGTAAGGTGCAAAAGGTACGGGTAGGTGGGTAGTATAACCCCACCACACATCATACCACTCATCCCACCATACCTTACTACCTCACCAACCTACTCTATCACACCCTTTCCCACCCTGGCCTACGTTATATCACCATGCCTTACCCCACCCACCATACCTTACCCTTTCCTACCTACCGCCCAACTTACCCATCATCCCGCCGCACCCTACCTCTCCACAAACCATACCTTACTCTACCTAACCCTACCCCACCCACAATACCCTACCTTACCTACCTTACCATCATACCATACCCTGCCATATCTACTCTACCGTACCCATAGAATAATATATATGATAATAGTGAGAATACGAGATAAGAAGAAAGAAATAGAGATTTTGTAAGCTCATATAATATAGAATAATCGCTATAAAAGATTCTATCACGGGCACAGGCACACTGGAGTTTTAAGCTTCTCCATTAATGGTTGATTAATATGAAGCAAGACCTACTCCCTCCCATCCCAGGAATAATTGAAGAGAGTTATCTCCAGTCACCAACATTGGCATAAAAAAAGTAGGAATGGATACCTCACCCCTTATCACCCACCCTACCTTACCCTACCCTTTCTCACCACCCACCTCCAACACACTCCACTATCGTATCCTACGTCACCCACCCTACCCCACAGCTGCCTGACTAACCCAATCTTCTTTACCTACCACTACCCTACTTATCACCCTATCGCACTCTACCTCTTCACCTACCCTACCTTACCCCTAACCTACCCCACAACCCACCCAACCTAATCTCACTCACACCCCATCACCCACGTGTTTTGTTAATTTTCATTTTATTCTATCTCATTTCATCTATTTTTGAAAGGAGTGAAAATGATTTTTTTTCAACCCATTGAAATAAAAGTTGATTATATTCCATCATCTTATAATTATATATTCAAAATTGAATGAAACGAAAACCAACTCCATTCCATTCTATTCACGCAAAACAAACAATGATTAGTCTTTCAATCGTGCCATGAGGTTGGAATTTGATTGTGTACACCACTTGCACCCACTACCTTTTAGTTTCCATGTATGATTCTTGTGCATCTCCTCCTACGTTTTGCTTTTCTCCAGCTAGGATCCAATAGTGCGTAATGTAACGTCGGCAGCGTTTCGGATGTCATGCATGTCTACTTCGCCACGGTATATTCGAAGAGACTTTTCATAACCACAATTACTACCCACGGAAATAATTGAAAAGCCATTTTTGTACCATATTCATATCAACTGTTGTTTTTTTGGTGAACTGTAATGGATAGGACCGAAAACTACATTACAGACTGCACAGTCCGGCCTCCTGCACTATTCGTGAATTGTAATGAATAAGACCCAAAAACAACATTACAGAGTTCCAAAGCTATTTGTAGTTCATTTTTGGTGAATTGTAATGATTATAGAACCGAAAAACAACATTACAGAGTTCCAAAGCTAGCTATTACTTACACCGCACATTCAACAGGAAATCATACGAATACTAGGGAAGGATAAACCCACGTTCATACAGACAGCTAACACCGTCACGGCTAGTTTCATACAATTTTTTCTTTCTTTCTTTCTTTCTTTCTTTCTTTCCATATTGTAATTCAATTCCTCCTGGTAATGCTTACATACACCTTGTCCTTTTCCTAATCGTTAAGCAATACAAACACCACCCAGAATTCTTGATCATTTTCAACTTCTTTGTCAAAAGAATCAATGACTGAAAATCAAGCTAGGATTATCGGGACTTTTTCATTCGCTTAGTAGGCCTGGCTGTCTCTTTCCTGGGATTCTCCATAATTTTCACATCTGGATAAGGTTGCTGCAACCATAGCAAGGTAGAGGGTAAAGACTCCTCACAGGAAAAGATTATCAGCAAAAAAGGCAATTCATCATACATAATGTTCAAAATGGGCTTCACAAAAATGTTCAATGACAAAATCAACGGTGGAAAAAAAAATTCAAGGCAAAAGGGGCCACGGTCAACTAAATCATTACCTGATAGAACTTTGTGAAAGAAATAATAGAAGACAATGTAAGCAATTCAATCCAAAACAAACGAAGAAAAAAAATCCAGCTTGCTAGTGAACATACATAAACACACAGCTTGTGCTTGTCAGAAAACTATTTTGCAGCATATTCACTTGGCTTGCTAGCAACTTTTTTGAATATCTAATAGAGTATCTAGCACCTTGAAGTGGCTATTGATTGTACTCACTAGGTGAAGTCAATCCATCTGTGAAATTGCACTAATCTAACTTTATCAAGTGTTTCCGCTTGTACATTTGAGCAGAGTAAAGAGCCTAAAAAATTTACACAGCAATATTCTTTTGACTTCTAGTTGCAGCAAACATAATTTACTTGTAACGGTGATACAAGGATGCAAAAAAAAGCAACAAAAACCATAACTTACAAATCGAAATGTCAATCGAACTAAAACAAATGCACAATCACATTGTAGACTCGTGAACATAGTAGCTAAACATTATCTAGAATCTGGTCTATGTTCAAAATGATGTTACCTACATATGGTAGATCTGGTCTCTGGTAAGCAAACCTTATCCTTTTAATCTACTTTATTTTCGTCGCACTTTTTCAACTATTTTCTCCCAGTGCAAGCAATTAAACAATCTACTTAACCTGGCAAATTTTGACTATAATTGTGCAGATGTCTTTAAGTGTTTCAACTTTTAAGTAGTTAATATGTTTCTCTGTCTAGCCAATGTGCATCAACCCGAAACATAGATTTCATTCTGCAGACATACTTCATCTTAGCTGAAGGTCTGTGAAAGGAGTACAAATGAACAAACAGGCATACACTAAAGATAGCTATTCTATGACATATGTAAAGATGCATCCTGTCTCATAGGCCCATGTTGCATATCCAATTGCTTTGATGGAAAAAAAATCACATTCCAGGAAAGACGGCCACAGAGTTGTTTACTTAGACTAAATGTTATAGCTCACAATATAGATCAAGAAACATAATTAACAGTTCAGAAGAGTCGTTAAAGATGACGAACGAAATCTGATTTGAAACAAGGATACACTAATATCAGATTTATGATCTTAAAACTGTCAAACACACTAACCTCGTCTACTTTCCTTTGGAGTTCTAAAAGTTCTTGGCAATATGAGAGGCACTCGGCATGGTACACAGCAGCCAAGTCTTTTATTAAGGCTTTCCTTCTGATGATACCAATCACTTCACAGAAAAAGGAAGACACAGGCAGGTCAAATAATTGATAAAGAAAACACATTATCCATATTTGAGGCAGGGTGTATCAAAAGTTTCCGTGTGATTAAATGATTGTGCAGTACTACAGTAAACATCCTAAGAAGAAATTTACCAAAATTACAACAAAAAAAAAAAAAAAAAAAAAAAAAAAAAAAAGGACAATCAGGTAATTGTATTAACATGCTTGAACTTGTCCACAAAGCACATACTATTGGCATTCCCAAACCCCTGCATATGGATATACTCTTTTTTTCTCCTCAGAACAACGCACAAAAATTAACAATACCCATAACATAAAACTGCAAAATTCCCAACAGAAATCAATTGCTCCAATCACTAAGAGTTCAATCTCAGCCACTTCCTAAGAACCAAAAGTATTCAAGGATGTAACGATAAAAATCATCAGGGTTCAAGGTGTCTTTTAAGCCCCTAAAATTGCCAAACCAACATGATGGTGTCTTCAAACTCTCAACTAATTTGAAGAAAAGGTAAAGGTCAGAAAGCAACTAATCTTCGAGGTTAAATTTCTCAGTATAACTGGTCCTGAAGCAAGACAAATAACTTGTGGTAGTGCAATCAGCAATCAACAATCAACATCATCTACCATAGTACATACCGAACTACAGATACCGCAGCTAAATGACAACAGAGCATCTAAATAACCAATTCCAAGAGATAAAACTAAGCCTTGGTGTTGTAATTATACCCCTACAAGTAAATGTAATTCCGGAAAATAAAAAAGGTAAGAGTTCATCAGCATAGTCCGTAATAATAATCATCTGCCATCTCAATAATTAGGGACATTGCATTTAGTGAATTCACTCAAATACTCGAGCAAATATAATGCCGGTATTTCGTGAAGAAAAGCAACAAGATCAAACCAACTAACTAGTATTGAAAGATATAGGTATGTGAACAATCGAACTTAGTATAGCTCGATAAGAAACCTAAAACCACCATTAATTAGGTCGTCAAATGTATAGAAAAGAGAGAGAATTCATGCTTTAAAAGAAAAGAAAAAGAAAAAAAGAAAAAAGAAAGGAAAATAGAAAGTACTTCGGCTAGGATCGAAGCGAGGAGGAGGAGGATGATTAGTTTCGTTGCCAGAAGAGGAGGGAGGGGCAGGAGGAGGATCGTCGGACGATGAAGGCAGCAGAGGCGGCGCCGGTGGCGTAGGGAGAGGAGGCGGTGGAAGATAATAGAGCTGTTGAAGTTCACCCATCTCAGTAATGCCGCCGTCAAAGCCTCCCTGCTGAATCAAATATATATACAGAATAAAAGTGACGACCACGGGTTATTGTTTCAATTTATCAAATCACTCCCAACACTATGAGAGAATAAGATGAACAATATGTCTACATTTTTATGCAACACTAGCAAAATAAACGTGTTTCGCACGTGTTCGGTTAATTTATTATTTTTAAATATATATTTTTAATATTATATTTATATTTTTGACTATGCTTTTAATTTATAAAATAAATAGATGCTATCGGTTAAAAAAATAAATTTGCAAAGTATATGTTAAATATTAATATTTGTTATGCACTGATTTTATTATTGGTAGAATTATTTTAGTTATCTTACTTGTACGCATTGAATTGAACTCGTCATGTCACGTTTTCATTATTTTAAATATGAAGCTTTTTTAGTTATAAAATCATGCATTTAATTGTTATTAAATGAAAATTTGTCTCAAGTATATGGTAAACATAAAAAACATCATCAAATATTATGTGTCCAAAAAATTGTGTATTGTTTTAATTACATATATTTTTATTCTAACATTCTGTTACAACGACAAATACTCTTTGTTAAATAATTTACTGTCAATCAAATTTAATAATCATATAGACAAAGAATTATTAATTGTGTCATTTGAATAGTAATGGGTTATACTTATTCCTTGATAAAACTAACCGTACAAGCAAAATACCATACAAATTAATTTGAATATATTTATTTTGATCGTTTAAGTATTATTCATTCTTTATCTCACGCTTTTGTGATGCTATATGCATCTTCTTCTCAAGTGGAATAAAGTGGCTGAATTTGGCCAGCATGTCCACAACTACCATGATGGCTTCCTTCCATTCAGACTTGGGAAATCCATCTATAAAATCCATGTTGAGTTGGGACCATGCCTATGAGGATTAGTAATGGATGGAGTAGTCGTTCGGCGTTTATCATGTAGACTCTTGATCACGACAAGTAATACATCTTTGTATCATTTCCTAAACATCCTTCTTAAGTTGCGCCAATAAAACAGTCTCTTAATCATGTTATAACATTCCTTGACCCTTGAATGGCCCCCTATTGGATTTGAGTGCAATCAATTTGGATTTTAGACCTCCATGGGTTCCTACATATATTCCCTCTTTGTACTTAAGAATCTCTTGGTGCACAGTGTAGTAGGTGTTGGAAGTAGCGCCCGAAAGACAATTTATGTAATTGTTTTTTGAATTAATAAATGACAGATTTATTCTCATTTTATTATTTGCTTCGTGCTTATAAGTAATACACTACTGAAAACCCTAAGTCGTATCATATGTAGCCATATAACTTAGTGTGTGTCACACATGAGGATTAGGTGATACACTTGAACTATTAGCCCGTGGTGAGCTTAATCAAAGTATGAGGTCTATTGATTAAACCACCATTAATGCGTCCAGAACACTTTATGGTGTGACCGTCTTATCCGGACCGTCGACATTGGTTGTCTAAGTGGGGAATTTATATATGATGAGAGTCATATAGGACTGGACCGATTTAGTCCGAGTTTCTCATATAATTCCGTGATTGAGAAATCTTATTAAATCACAAGATGGTCATATATGGATTAACCTTAATCCTGAAGTGATTACAGACTCCTACTTGTTCCAGGATAGGGTTTGATGTGTTCATTAAGGATCGCTAAGAGGCGCGGTCCGAATCACTTTCACGTTGGCACTATTCTGGAATGAGTGAGAAGTGTATGTCTCACAGATATGAAATCCATTCCTTCCTGCGGGAAGTAGAAAGACAATCCCCTTATTTGTTGATCCTAGAAACTGATCGATCCCGAGAGTTCGTATTGGTTATGAACTAATTGATCACTAGTGGGTTAATGGTAAACAAGGATAAGTTGTATTGAAGAAGGTTTACGGAAATAATCCTACTTCAGTACGGATAGTCTATGGAGGGTTAGTTTATATGAAATGATTATATCAATGGACACTTATCGACTCGACTCGACGTTTTGAGAATAAGTTATATCTATAATCGATAGAGTTCAGTTTCGGATTAATTGTGGCGTAATTCCGGAATTAATGAGTTGAGTAGAAATATTCTGTTCGATGAATATTTTATTCATTTTATTGTAGCTACTGGTTATAGGTCCATGGTCCTCGGGTTGGCTCCTAACACGCGAGTGTTTTCTCGTTTTATGGAACCTCGAGAATAAATTAAATAGTTGGTCTATTTAATGAATATGCAATATTATTTATTTGGTAAATAATATGTAAAATAGAAAAGACATTTTCTATTAAAAATGATAAAAAAAAAGTGGCGCCACATGTGGATAATTAGGAGAAGAAATTTTTCTAGATTATGTCACATGTATAATTAATTAATTATCTATTTGTTGGATAATTAATGGAAAATTAAGAGATTGATTTTTTTGGGAATTATCTCTTATTTTGTGGGAAAAATATCTTTTCCTTATGAGAATATGTTTTTGTGGTGTGAAAATGATAACTTTCTTGACTAGTTATTTTCCTATATAAAGAGAGTTCCTCCCAACACAATACACACTTGATTATTGGCGCCACTCATACATTAATAGAAGAGAAAAATTAGTTTCTCGTTTAGTCATTAAGAGAAGAAAAACTAGGGTTTTTCTTGTGCATATTCGAGGAGGTTCTACGGCGAGGATCGACGTCCACCAGTCGTCGCTAGGAGATACAATCCGGAAGACTACGGCTTCTCCCTGGTCGATTTTATCATCTCTCTCCGGTATGGGTAAATCTACTAACCTTCTCGTAGGATTAATTAGTTATGTCTCATATCATAAATCGCATAAGCTTCCGCTGTGCTAAGATCGAGTGTCTCGATCGGTGCTATTACTCCTAGCAGTAGGGATATGGGGTATACTAATCATCAGTGCCTAATTTTTCCTCAACAACTAGGTCACTCTTGTAGCTGGAAGTAACGTCTTACATCCAAGAATGGATATTGTGCTCACAACACACAATAGTCCCTTATCATGACTTTACATAAACAAGGCATCAACCATTGTATTTTCACTTCTCTTTTTGTATTCAATAGTGAAATCCAACCCAAACAGCTTAGTCACTCCTGTTTGTTGTTGTAGTAGTGGCCCTCGGATCCAGAATGAACTTCAGACTCCGTTGATGACTTTCGATGAAAAAGTGCCTTCCTTGAACACATGGCTTCCATCTAATTACTTCCTTGAGGACTGCTAGGAATTCCTTCATTGATGAACAATCCAATCTACTTAGAGAACAAAAAACACATGATGAGTTACAACGACATTCTTTTGGACTTCATCCTTGTTCACAAAAATCTGATGGAATCAAGACCTTAAGTCTATTTTACAAAATACCCTAGTACTCCTTAAATCATCCACAATTCATCAATTAGGAGCATTTTAACCTTATATAATCCACACAACGTCTCCAAGTTCCATCTATCTTTACCACAAGGGGCGGGGGTGATGAATATTGACTATTATTGTGTTGTATAATCCCCCGTTGTAGCATTTGATCCCCCATATGCTCTATTTCATCCTTCTGCCAGAAAGCACACCCATAAGGTTTTAGTTTCACATGTTCAATAACTTCATTTAAAGTATGATATGCTCATAGCCCTTCATTGATGGCAATCCGCGGGAATTTGCAGACACCTCATGACACTCTTCTAGGACAAGAGTCCGTTCATTGGCCACATGATTCAGGGCACGTTCATGTATTAAATTGAGCTGAGCTTTTTCAATTGATTGTCTTAATTTGAGCTTCTTTTGTGTAACTTTTCATCTTAATTTGTTCTCTCTCGTTAGTGAAAACCACCTCCATTTTGTTGAAGTCAAAGACTATACTTTTCATCCATTCCACCCATAATACAATGTCACAGCCTCTCAATTTGATCAATCTCGCATCTTGTTAGGACACTTAAATTCACTCTCCATTATGTTTCTATCTACTGTTGTGATTAACATAGAGTGATTTGGTTCAGTCACACATTGCACCTCGTTGAAAATCTTATGGTCTAGGAAAGTGTGAGAAGCACCACTGTCTATCAGGATGGAAATTGGATTTTTTTCTAGAGGCCTTTTTGATGGTGTTGGAGGTGACCTGTCCATATAAGGTGCATGGATAACTCAGTAGGCTCAAATGGTCCGGCATCTTATACCACATCCTCTTTATCCCCACTGTCCACTTCAATCTCTCCCCAAACTCCATCATCCTCGAGTACCCAAAAGTGTTAGAGTTTCTGCTTGCACACTTGGCCACAGGTGTATTTTTCATCACACCGAAAACATAACCCATTGGCCCTCTTCTCCTGCAATTCCTTAGGAGTAATTTCTTCATGTATCGATGGTTTATTCTAAGTGTTGGGTATTTTATGAGTCACCTTACTGGTGAATGGAGAGAACCTATACTGGCTAAGGTTTGAGTAATTTTTCTACCCATGCATGTCATTCAATGTCATTATAAAATATTCGTGGCATGTTGCAATATCAATGATAACAAGCATGTCCTCAAACTTCACCAATTTCACCATACAGTCTTAAGGTCTCTTATAAAACATTTGAGGAAGTAAGTCTCTCTCAACATAGGATTTTGTAATTGCACCAAGCTTCTTAATTCCCCCAAACTCCGATGAATATTCCTCTATTGTGGTTTTTTTGTAGTTGATGCAATTAATCTACTGTCAGTTCTAATGGCCTACATCATAATCGTTTCATAACTTCTTATATCAGTATTTCCCAATTAATTGCTAGAAAACTTGATCTCGAATTGCCAAACCACACATATGTTTTTCCTCAAAAATGTACTTCTGCTAAGCCTACTCTCTGATCATCCAAAACATCATGCATCTGTAAGTATCTTCAACTACGTCGTACACATTTCTTAGGCGATTCTCCTTGCAACAAGGGAGAATAGACATTAGGAACCTTAACTTCCGCCTCAAATTTCTCATTTCTAGCTAATTTGAAGTAAGCTTCATACCTATGTGTCGTATTTACCCTATTTTACCAGTTAAAAATATTATGTCTTTTTGCATTTGACTCAATTTGTTTACATTACTCATCACTTAATCTGAATAAATCAAGTACTATAGTAGTTAATAACCGCTTCAGATATCATTAATTTATTAAGTGCATCTGAATTCATTTAACCAATTTTAAGCAATGGAAGTATGACTTGCAAAAACAAGCGGGGACTCATTATGTTGTTGTATGATTATATTTACTTTTTTTTTTGAGAAAAATGTTCACTAAATTATTATCTTGTATACATATATTTATATCGATGAATTGTTATCCGTTCTCGTAAGATTTTATTTTTTCAAACTTTAATCGATGTAATATTCGCATATTTGATCAATTGTGGTTACTTTTCATGTTGTTTTATGATTAAATTTACTGAATTATTATCTTGTATATATATTTTAACATCGATGAATTGTTAGACTTTAGATTAATTCTATAGTTGATTTTCAATTACACTTAGAATTCATCTATATGTGAGATGAGCACACCCGAGGTAATTTTTTTTAATATTTTAATATTAATTGTACCAAAGGTAGCTTCATGTGTATATTTTTCAAGGATTAGCATGGAGCAATTAATAATTTTAGGCGAGTTCTGTTGACACTAGCATTTTACTATTGACACCATTTTTTTTCCCATTTACTTCATCACACCACCAAATCACTTTTTGGCACCGCGTTACGTGCGTCAGAGCCTCTGACATTTTTTCCCGCACAAAATGTCAGTGGGTCCGATGTTTTACACCAATGACACATTTATAACTGTAAAATCAGTGTTACTGACGTTGGAATTGAAAACCAACGTCATTACTAGTAACGCCCGTACCGCAAACGGACGTTATGCTGTTCAAAATAATAAAAATATTCAATGTAGTGCCAAGAGTGATTTATAAGGTGGCGAGAGTAATCGTAGTGCCGATAGAAGCCGCATAATTTTAATTGTTATATAATAAAATATTAATATTAATCGATAAAATACACATTTATTTTTTATTAGAAGCATATTTATCATTTTTCAAAAAAAGAAGAAGCATATTTATCTTTATTAAATAAAAATCTATCACGCCATATGTTATATATTCCACGAATTTTTTTTAAGATGCACGCTTGTTTTTTTTTTTTGGGTAACAAATTCATTATTATAGTTAATAGCATGTAGATTATAAAAAAGATAATGATGGTATTTGTACACACGCTAAGCATTGTATTATAAATTAATAATATATAATAGATTAATAAATAAAAAATATGGAGGAAACACCGAGGGTAGAAAACACTTTTTAGAGGAAACACCGAGGGTAGAAAGCATTTTTTTTTGAGGAAAACACCTCATCGCACTTTTATTAAGTGTATAGATTTTAATGGTTTATAACTAGACGTCCCCTTTGCACTTGAGGTTACGTATTTGGGAGAGTAAAAATAAATGACTCTTATGTATGATACTTGAAACAACTTTTCTACGACCGTTGCATCATAAAATCGAAGAGAACCGAGTTTGCACTTGTCAAAATGTAAAGAAAGCACTCACAGTCAGATCATCTTGGGATGATTCTTCATTAGATGAAGAAGAGATGGTGATGAGTTTGCAAGGATGTGCTTAATGGCAGATAAAGACGATGACAATTCAAACTATGACACAGATGATTATAGAATGGATGATGGCATTTATGTTGAGATTGATGCATCAATCAATGGTGGTGAAGATGTATTATCTGATATTTCTGATTCTGAATTTGAAACATTAATTGAAATGTCTAAGAATTTTACGGCTATGAATAAGAGGCTCAATAGTAAGTTCACTTATAAATAGCCTTATGACCGATCTAAGAAACTGAACTTTGATGATGCATCTACCTTACACCCAATAAAGAATGATGATATGATGGATCATGAAAGAACAGAAAATGTAAATCTTTCATTTAATGGAAGACACGGTTACAATTATTTTAGGAAATCTTCACACACATAACACAATCATTCTAATGATAAAAGTATGATAATTCAACTGTTGTTGTGACATGGCTGCTCTAGAAGCGGTGCTTTCTGAAACTACAACTACGGTCCTATCAAATATATCAGATCATAAATGCAAATTGGAATACATGAAAAGGAAAAAGGTAAATGGAAGACAAAAGGTAAATATCAGGGAAGTTCTTCACTCATATAGAAAAGTTAACGATGTCTTTGTTAAATCTACATTACTGCATAGTGCAAATGATCAAGTTTATGATTTGACTCTGCATCTGGCAAGTTGATTGAGATTCTTGATGCAAAACAAGTTTGGATTGCAAAATCATTACTTCATGTTTGAGATGATCACTAATGACGTCAGGACATAAGTTTAAGGGTGCCTATGTTACATGCTTGTGTTGTGCAGGTATGTTTGATGTTAAAAGTGGACAAGAAAACCAAATTGTACATTGACTGGGGATGTTTCAGACACATGACCGACCAAATATTCAAATCATCTGAGGCCAAGTCAGGATATGGACATGTCATTTTTGTGGACAATGCTAAGGGAAAGATTCCTGGAACAAGTTCAGTGAGTTTCAAAGACAATTCGGTAATAAAAAATATGCTTTATGTTCAAAACTTGTCTTATAATTTGCTTAACATATCACTGTAGTGTGATATTGGTTTGATTGTCTCATTTGATAAGAGAAGAATCTTGATAAGAAATGTTGACAATGATATAATGCTTATTGGTTTAAGAACTGATAATGTTTACACTATTGAGTTGGATGAGTTACAATTAAAGGTTGCTACATGTTTGTTGTCTAATCTTACGAAATGCAGTTTATGGCGTATGAGATTAGGACATGTTAGTGTGCATACAATTCAGAAACTTTTGAATATGATATTCATAAGGAAAATCCCTTACTAGATTTATTTAATGCTAAAGTTTGTGAACCTTGTATAAATGGAAACAAACCTGAACATCTTTCAAATCTAAGAATTTTATTTCAACTTCAGGACCACTTGAAATGTTGCATATTGATCTCTTTGGTCCCTCAAGATTAAAGAGTTTAGGTGGTAAGTCTTTGTTATATTGAATGACTATTCCAGGTACACATGAACATTGTTCTTGAAACGTATATAAGAGTGATAGTGCATATGCTTTTTAGGTTTTGGTTAAGTAAATTTAGAATGAGTTCATCCATACTATCACATTTGTGAGAAGTGATATGGGTCGATAATTTGTTGATTCCGGTGTGATTCAATTTTGTGAATCCTATGGCATCAAAGATCAATTCTTTGCACCTAGGACTCCTCAACAGAATGGTGTGGTAGAATGGAAAACTAGAACTCTTCAGGTGGCTGCTAGAACAATGCTTAATGAGTATAAGATACCTAGATTCTTGTGGGCTAACTTGTGCATACTATCTGGTCAACAGAGTCACCATTAGAAATACCATGACTAAAACTCCTTCTGAATTGATCAAAGGGAAACCTTCTAAGGTTTGATATTTTCATGTCTGTGTAAGTAAATGCTACGTGATTAATGATAAATACCACTTGGATAAATACGAAAAATCTAACCAAATTATATTACCTCGTTTTGTACTCCTCCCTCTATTCTACCTAAAAACTACTTGTAATGTTATAATTTTACGTAGAGTTAAAGATCCAAGAACAAAATTTTGGCCTAGGGCCTGAATAGCACATGGACAACCTTGGCTCAGACCAAAAGAAATCAAATTTCTTGGATTATCACTCTCGACCAACATTTGGGGGAAAATATTACTATGACATCTTTGTTCTATTGTAAAAATGCTGTATTTAGAAAACAGAAAATGTTATTGTCACAACAATTTTGGCATACAAATCACATGCACAAGACTTGTTTATACTACTGATAACGATGATGAAACATTTGATTAATATGAGATCTGTCATAATTAACGATGTGAAAATACCTTGTTTCAATTGCTGTTATACAAATGTATTGGTAGTAACACAATGACTAAAAATACATACATAACAAGTTTTATACTAGTTTATATTTGTTACACGTGAGAATTTCCCATCATCATTTTAATCAATGGATCTAAAAAAAATCAGAATACACAAACAGAAGACTCTGAAACAGTTTTTTTATATAGGAGAGAAATCCTATTTTAAGATAAATCTAAACTAATTATTTGAATAATAAGATAATTAAAGATAAACAATAATTTTTCAAAATTTATCCATATAATACATCTTTTATCTTTTTTGACTCCATTCGTATCTTTTGTGATTTGATCCATTCTTATCTTCTGTGATTTGATCTCTAATACCCTCCCTCAAACGTTGTCGGGGTTGGAGGCAATGTTTGCCTGTCAACAAAGAATATGATGCATCTTTTTGACGCCCACAATTCTAAGCTCTTGGCTCTCGGCTCTTTTGGCTCTTGGCTCTCGGCTGGTATTTTTTTTGTTGTCTAAAAATCTTTGAAGTCTTCTTTGATGATGACAAACATGTTCTCTGATCTCTGCCAATAAAGGAACGACTGTAACATCTGGCAGCAATGCCTTATTCAAAAGTACTAAAACAATAAACTAGAACATAAACTCCATAAGCTCCAATCGTAAGCCTGATCTTCGAACTCTTCCTCAGAAACATCACCAACCTGCATATCTTCTTATTCCAAAAAGAGGAGTAAGCTCATGTATAAGCTTAGTAAGGAGAAAGAAGATCAAAAGTGAGATTCATGGTTGTCATAAGCCGGAAGACACGACATGAATCTACTATATCCACTTTCACAAACAGTTTAGAACCATGCTTTTAACATAAGGGAAAAACCACTTTGGAATACATAATCAATGCATAAGAAAACATGCCTATTTGCTATATCCGTTTATCTTGCACATACATGTTAGTTACATTAACTACTTACTTGCTTACTTAACATATTCATGTCCTTGTCTGCTTCTATCCGTGATTCTTGTCTACTAGCTTTAAGGCGCAGGATACAACTCGGCTAGCACAACTAACTACACCTCCAACATGGGACTTACTTGCCCAAGGTACACTTATAAGCACACCGCCTTAAGAACGGCTTGGCTAATATAGCTAGTCACACTCTCCGACACGGGTCTTAATCAGTGCCCAAGTACCCCGCCTATTCGTGCTTATTAACGAATACCTCGCTAAGTAGATTCGATAACATGTAAATCAAATATGAGCACATAAGGCACATAATTCTATATTAAAAAAATCCATGTCTAACCTATTGGAAACATGAAAAGTCCATAACCACACCATACTACCAACCTATCTCCACTATACGTGTAAAACATAACTCGTAAAATTATCCCAAACCCAAATAATATCTGAAAACACTATTGGCAAGTATCCGCAACAAATAATTATGTCCAGCTTCGTGCAATTTAACATAAACAATATTAAAACAACTTAAAGGCTTGATCTTTAAATTAAAAACGGATACTTTTGATAAGAACTCCTCCTACCTCTTAACCTTCAAAGTATTTCTAGCAATTTGCTGAATTCAAGCAATCCTACGGACAACCCCTACACAACGATTAATTTCTATATCAATTATATGTCAAAAACTAGGATTTTACGATGATACGATGACGAACCCTAATTTCAACCATAGGGCCGAACTGAACAGTTCATATTGGTAAAATACCTTGCTGAAAAATCACAGATTGTTTAGGTAGAATCGTCCTCCTCGTTACTGTGATCGTTTTGACTGCTTGTATCTGCAAAACGGATCGACGGAACCTTTAAAAGCAAATTCTTTTCCACCTCTGCTTCTGTCGCGGACGGGAAGCAATGGACACAGACGTAAGCGCAGCAGCCTTTTCTTTTTGTTAACCAAGTATGTACGCATAAACATTTATATAGGTTTACTGTTTAGTAGTTTTATTTTTTTATTTTTTTATACAAGGTTTTTAGGAAAACAATAATTATTTTCCTTTTATTCCTCTTATTTTAATTTAAGAAAAATGCTGAAAGAAAAATACTTTGAAGTGACGAAAATACCCTTATAAAGATCACGGGGTTTTACATTCTCCCCTCCTTATAAGAAGTTTCGTCCTCGAAACTTAACGCACCTGGTAAAGAAGGAAATTCTGGGTAACGATCGATCATTTCCGCTTCTAGCTCCCAAGTAGCTTCTTGAGCCGTATGATTACTCCATTGCACAAGAACTAGAACCGAAAATTTCTGCTTAGACCACTGTCCTTTATTGTTTTAGTACTTTTGAATAAGGCATTGCTGCCGATATTCTGATCGTTCCTTTATTTTTAGACGTGGATGTTTGTTTGGGATGCTAGCATTTATTTCGATTATTTATGATATAGTTTGTGCAGCTACTTTTTACGGTTGGGTTGTTATATAAAGACCCTGGCGGTCTTAATCCCAGTCTTTGGGTTGTTTTGTTTCCGCATTTATTGTTAATTACTCGATATGATGTGAGCCATTACGTGAGGTTTAGGGTTTAAAATGCCACGTGCCGAACGCTCCATTTTCCTGGATAAGGACTCGGTGTCGGGACGGGCGTTATAGCTTGGTATCGTGGTTCGACTACTGAGACGGATCTAAGTCACCACTCTGACGGTGGGATTTTTTTTTCCTCAATACAAAAATAAATCGATATGAAATGGATGCCAAAAGAAGAATATTGATGTTATACGTAAAATTATTTATGAATTAATAATGAATAACACCTAAAAATCTGGATTAAAAATAAATGAGGCACCTCGGCCAATAATTTTTTTAAACCATGCAATAATGGACATAAGGTTTGTTCTTTTGATTCGGACCTTCTGGGTTGAAAGAAAATGAACAAACATGAAATATTGATGCAATATTGGACGCTGCAAATTAGTTTTTATTTTTTTATTTTTAGGACGATTTTGGATGACAACTATTTGCAGAAAAGCTTGGTGATGATGAAAAAATGCAAGCGGAAGAGGATCGGGCGAGTGCCATCAATTAAAGCGATCAACCCCCGCCGACTACGATACTATAAATAAAATCGAATACACACATGCGGAGAAGACTAAACTATTTTTTATTGAATTGATTAAACAATACAACGATCTCCATTATATAGGAGAAATCTGATTTTAAGATAAATCTAAACTAATTCTTTGAATAATAAGATATTTAAAGATAAACAATAATATTTCAAAAATTTATTCATATAATACATCTTTTATCTTTTTTTGACTCCATTCGTATCTTTTGTGATTTGTTCCATTCTTATCTTCTCGCGATTTGATCTCAAATAAAAATGGTTAAACTCTAACCATGAAGGCCCCACTCGATCCCATGGGAATGTGAGAGTGCTAATCGAGTGAACCTGAAGCCTCGTAGTCGAGGGCTTGGGTTCCTATCACCGAAAGATGTTATCAATCGGAAATCAACTCATTTTACGGGAATCGAACATTGACCTCCGCCAAGAACAGGGTCCATTGTCATTATAACACCCCGCTCATCACCATTAGGCCATATCCAAGGGATGATTTGATCTCTAAGAGAGCACTTGTAGAAGGTGTGTTTATTAGGTGTCTATATCTAAAATAGAAATAGAAAACAAAAAGCTGGTCAAAATATGGCCTTGACGGATGATGATATATCATAAAAAATATTTAGGTATGGTGAATAGTGTTGTTTCATATATGAAACAACACTATTCACCATACCTAAATATTTTTGCAGATATCTATCTCTAATGAAATATATATTTACTCAGCTTTTTTTGTTTTATTTCTATTTTAGATATAGAACACCTAAAAGCAGATTTGTAGTAGATGTTCTTTTAGGTGTTTTATATCTAAAATAAATATTTTAATGTTATAGATAAATGGATAGAAATCTCACATGTGGAGTGTTTTGAATTGAGATGTTGTAGATAATAGAAATATGTATTATTTTATATTATTTTGGTGGTGTAAATTAGGCCAATCCTGCAAGTCTTTTCTCTAATAAGATCTACATCTTGAGGTGATAGAAAGTCGATCACTTGTAGAAGCGTACGTGACATGAATGAAAGAATTTTCCGACTAATTTTCGACGGATGATTTTTACATCGTCACTCCATATACGGTGAAGTGATTTGTGAAGAGATGAGAACACATAGTTTATACATGATTATTTCATAGAAGATGATTCTGCCACCGACAAATGCACAGAAATATGCACCGAGAATCATCCTGGGCCACACTTTGATTATTAAAATAAAATAAAATAAAATAAAGACAATATTAGCTTTTAGTCCACATTGTAAATAAATTTTAATCCACACTCATTTTTTTTTTTTGTTGATTTAAAGAGAAAACATCTTCCTTCGGACTAAATTACCCCTAATATAACACCCGCCTAAATCTGAGTCTATTATCCTATTAATGGACTTTCGGCTCACCACCACAACGATCTGTAGGTCCATTCCTCACCGGAACTTAGCAAAAAAAACTCGTCACTCGAGACTTAAGTTTTTCTCTGTTCAACTCCGGCAACACTTAATTCGTCGGTGAAGGAGTTGCCGGAAAAGATACAGCTTATTGAACTGATTCTGCCGGAGTCTTAGGATTTACCGGCTGCACTTCATACGACAAATGGGCTTCCTTCGAATCTGATGGATTCACTTAAGATTTCTTTTGAAAAGGGAAATGAGGACTTTGAGCGGATGCTGCTGCAAAACTTGGGATTCCGGCGGTACAGTTTATTGCTATGATGATCGAATTTTATTTAATGGTTTGTGAATATTGATGCTGCTTTTTGAAGTTACGGGTTGTGTTAAATTATGCAGTTCAATTGTTTGATGGAATGAAATCATGTGGAAATATGGAATAATCATATTTTGCTTGTTCGATTGGATCTTGCTGTTTGGATTTCATATGTTATAAAAGGGTTATTCTATTGTAGGGACTCTCTACGTAGAGAGTCCAGATGGGGAGAGTTCCTATGTAAGAATTTGTCGTTATAAAGATTGGTTTTTTGCTTTTTCCTATGTAAGAATTTGTCGTTATAAAGATTGGTTTTTTGCTTTTTGCTTTTTGCTTTTTGCTTTTTGGCTTTTTGCTTTTTGCTTTTTTGCCTTTTTCCGTCTCTTTTATAAGTATTCTTTCCCTGATCATTGTTCATAGAATTGAGGCAGGTGTGGTTTATTTCATAGGAGAGTGTTGTGAAAGGATGATAATTTAGATAAGCTTTGATCAAACTAAATGCCATTCCTTCATGGTTGATTCTAGTCACACTATTGATGATCTTACCGTTGCTGATTATTTTCTTTTTAAAATGTTAGGGAAGAGGAGAGCAAACATCAAAAGATCCTTGTAATTATGTTCTCTTTTGTGCACACACAAACATTACCACATGCTTCCTCACTCGAGAGTTTCTTATAACAATGGAAGGTCAATTTTGTGACTCCACTCTTTGATTGATATGCATAGAAGTTTTGCCAATGTTTTCATTTCTGTCTCTCTTGTTTTGAAGAATAATTTAACCAACTTTGTTAATATTGAATCTGGAAATTCTGAAAATTCGCGTATTAAGTCTGGGACCGTTCCTCGGGCAACTGGGGTTGAGGGGAATCCCACGGCAGGTATTGAAACTGCCATGGTAGATATTGAAGCTACCATTGTCAACTCTTTTGATAACTATGGAGCTGAAACTAATAGTTTTTTTAGAGAGGACTAATAGTTCTGTTGAGAACATAAATAATGGTAGGTCTGTTGTGGTTGATCATATTGGTGATCCCACAGTTTAAGGTTTGGTTTAAAGATGTATCTATGATGTTTTAAAGAAAATCAATTGTGTTTTTTACTTGGTTCATATCATTAAGCTTTCTAATGGACTAGTGTTACTTTGTTGGTGTGTTACTTTATTGGTGTGTTACTGTGTTACTGTTACTGTGTCATTTTCAGCCATGAATAAGCCAAATATAAGGCTGAAAATTATATTTTGGAGCAAAAAATAAAGTGTTTAAGGGTTGAAAAACTTGAAATACTTTTGTTGACTTTATGTTGTTGCCTTCTTCTACTTTCTTCAAATATACCTTTAAAGATACAATGTTGCAATGTTTTTTTTTTTTATAAAAAAGAATCGATAGTAGTGTGATTCAAACCCCCTCCCTTACATTGGAAAGCATATTAAAAATGATATTTCAGTCATTAATGGATAAGAAATGCAATGGATATTTGTTTTATGTGGTTATTAGTACTGAAAAGTGTTTTGAGAAGTTGAAGAGGAAAACATAATTGGTTGTGTTATTGCAAACATATGATGTCTTTTTTGGTTTTAATCTTTCTTTGCATTCCATTATTTGTTGTGGTGTGGTTTTGGCCTAGATGGTTGAAGGTTGTTGATTCAAATGGTTATGTTTGTGTTTTTTGTCTTTAGAAAATTGGAGGAGCTTAGATTCTCTATCATTGGCGCCGAGCCGATCTATTCAATGCATTTTCTGCTTCATACATCTTTCATGGAGTTTGATGTGGTGCGGGTTTGAAGGATGAAGGTCCATAGATGGTAAAATAGACTACTTTTGTCTTCAAGAACTTGAAGAATGTTTTAGTTTCATTGATAGGCTTTTTGATTACATCCAATAGTATTAGACTTTTATTCTCTTGATTCCCCCGGAGTTGCATCTCCATAATGCTTTGATAGATTGTTTCATTAGGATATGAAACATTTTTTGATAGATTGTTGTATTACATAATGTTAATGGTGATATTTTGGATGTTAATAAAATGTATTTACTTTATTCATCAAGTTATTGTGTCTGTCTTACACAATAACACAATAACATTTGTTGGTGTAAATGCTTCGATAAAATCTGGCTTTCAAATACTACGTCGAAAGGGTATCAAACGCGGTCACAAAATGAAGATAAAAAAAAATGAACTTTGGTGAAACAATTTTGATGATCGGTTTCAAATCAAAAGTTATTACGTTTATAAGAAAAAAAACGCCCCGGTTAATAGAAATATTTTTTCGTCTTTCAAAATATACGTCGGAAGGATATCGTGTTTGGACTCAAATCGAAGAGCAAAAAAAAACATGAATTTTAGTGAAAATATTTCGATAATCAGAGTTGTAAATCAAAAGTTACGAGTGTTTGAAAAAAAAAAAAAAAAAAAACTTTCAAACCTGGGGCTGGGAAGGGTGAAGCGCCCAGGCGGAAGCAAGTGAAGTGAAAAATGCGCGCGGCTTTATTAAAAGGGGTATTTTCGTCCGTCTGAATTTTTATTTTTTTTGCAACTAAAAAGTAAAATGTGTCATATTTATTCATTTTGTAAATATTTTTGTCTTTTTTCCACAATCCCCCTAAAATAAAAAACAGAAAATCCTAGAGAAAATATACATTCAATTTCATTGTAGACACCCATATTTGAAGTCGCGCCTGCATTGCGTACTGACATTTTTTTAGCGCAAATGCTGCTCGCTCCACGGATCGTGCCATTTTTCCACCATATCACGTGGAATTTTATAAAGCGCCACGTGGAAGTTCAAATGGTGCTAAAAGTTGAAATTCCACGCGACTCGGGGAAAATTTAATTGAAAGCCACGTGGAAAACCGAACGCAACGCGTGGAAAGTGGGCGCGGCCCCGTGGAAATCTGAAATTGAATTAATAAATCGCCCAACCGTCGTTTTTTCCTACATTTAGTCAATACAATCATCTTCTTCACCCAAAATCATCAATCTTTTTCACTCAATTTATCTTCACAAAACTTTAGAAAAAAATTATCAATCTATGAGATATCAATCTACACTCTGCCTTACTCTTTTAAACAAATGGGTAAGATTTCAGATATAACACTTTTGTTTGATTTTTTTAAATATTGTATTTGTTTTAATTTGATGATATGTTTGAGGTAAATAACCTTATAAAGATATAAATTTTCGATTTTTCGTATAGTGAAAAGGTAAAAGCTTATAGTTTTAGGGTAGTGAAAGGATAAAATTTTGATTATTAAGCTATTGAAATGATTAATTATAATGAGATTGTTCGATAAGAAAATTGTCATTCGTTGTAGAAATTTTAATATTGTAATTATTTTGATTATTTGATAGTTTAGAAAAAATTTAGAATGAAATGCATTAATGATATTATAGTGGCAATGTTAATATTAGAAATGATAATGTAGAAGTTTTGATATTGTATATATTTCGATTATATGATATTGTATGAATGTATAACTTTAGTTTTCAATAACACTCGAATAATTTAATTGTTACGGGCAATCACAATGAAAATGCCGAAATTTAATAAATAAAAAAGCTGAATTTAAAAATGAGAAACAAACGACAAATAAATGTTGTTTGCAAAAATTCCAAAACAACATAATTTTGACGTATTACATGACGTAGCCGCCGCGCGATGAGTTTTTGAAATGCATGCATCCCTGCAGGGTGACACAAATGGATCGGAAGGATTCAAAACACCCTGGGATGCAGCATTTCTAAAACCTCATCGCGCCGGCGCGCACCATGTAATACGCCAAAATTCTGTTGTTTTGGAATTTTTCAAACAACATTTATTCGTCGCTTGTTTCTCGCTTTTAAATTCGATTTTATTTATTAAATTAGTGAATTTTCATTGTGATCGCCTCGTAATAATTAAATTATTCGAGTGTTTTTAAAACTAAAGCCAGATCAAACTACACATTTCAAAATGAACTAAGGCCATGAAAGAAAATTATACTACTAAATTTCAAACAACTTATAACAAAGACATACATACAATATCATATAATCAAACTATGTACAATATCAAAACTTCTACATTATCATTTCTACATTATCGTTTCTAATAATAACATTTTCACTATAATTACATTAATGCATATCATTCTAAAAAAATTCTAAATTATCAAATAATCAACATAAATACAATATCAAAATTTCTACAACGTCATTATTTTTACAACATCAAGATTTCTACAAATTTTCCAATACAAATTTTCCAATCATATAATCAAAATAATTACAATATCAAAATTTCTACAACGTCATTATTTGTACAACATCAACATTTCTACAAATTTTCCAATACAAATTTTCCAATCAAATAAGCAAAATAATTACAATATCATAATTTCAACAACGTCAAGATTTCTACAACATCAACATTTCTACAAATTTCCAATATACATAATTCGAAATGTCCAATATCTTATAACCATAATTTCTACAATATCAAAAATTGTACAATATCATAACTACAATTTCCTATCTTATAATCATAATTTCTACAATATAAAAAATTCTACAAAATCATTACTACAAAATTTAAAAAATTATCTCACAATTTCGATTTTTTTTGGGTCAATACATAAACATACTATATCACAATTTCGAAACCAAAATTTCAATAACATTATTATATCACAATTTCGATAACATTACAATATCACAATTTGAAATAAAAAGTTGCAGTTCATTAAAATTTGGGGGCAAATTCATCAAAATTAAACCTAATAAATCAAAATAACTTACTGAGGATATTATTCTTCTAAATTAATAACTGGTCATTGTTGTATGAAGCTTCAATCCACTCCCGGTTCCAATTCCACGCAATGTAAACTAACCCGTGCCAAACACCTTCTTGTCCGTGAGAGGTAATTCCTTCCACGTGAAATTAATCAACAGATGTGCGATAGGGATGTGGGGAATGGCGTATTTTTTTTTTCTCACGTGTGAGGCGATTTTTTTCGATAAAAAGTGAGGAAGAAGAAGATAAAGTCACCAAATGTTTTACTGATTTCCACGGGCCCGCTGATATTTTCCACGTTGCGTTTATTTTCCACGCGCCATTAAAATTTCACAGATCACGTGGAAATTCATTTTTGGCACCAATTGAATTTCCACGTGAACCATTCGAATTCCACGTGATATGGTGGAAAAATGGCACGATCCCGTGGAGCACGCGCCTACTTAAAAAAAAGCCGTCGGCGCGAATGCACCGGGACTTGATATGGGTGTCTGACAGCGACGACTTGAAATATGGGTGTCTACGTCGGAAGGATATCGTGTTTGGACTCAAATCGAAGAGCAAAAAAAAACATGAATTTTGATGAAAAATTTCGATGATCGATTGTAAATCAGAATCAAAAGTTTGAAAAAAAAAAAAAAAAAAAACCTTTCAAACCTGGGGCTGGGAAGGGTGAAGCGCCCAGGCGGAAGCAAGTGAAGTGAAAATGCGCGCGGCTTTATTAAAAGGGGTATTTTCGTCAGTCTGAATTTTTTATTTTTTTTTGCAACTAAAAAGTAAAATGTGTCATATTTATTCATTTTATAAATATTTTTGTCTTTTTCCCACAATCCCCCTAAAATAAAAAACAGAAAATCCTACACCACACAAATGCAAAAATCGTGGGATGTGTGTGGATATTTTCTGTGTATGTATATCATTTTTGTTATTTCATATATATTGAAGGGATAGTGATTTAGGCACAACACTTATCCACTCAACATTTTATAACCACATATTTTAACTTTTAAACAAAAAAAAAAAAAACCAAAAATTTTGGACCACACATTTCATCTTTCGGGGGATGACCGGTACAACATTCCGGTGCCTAAATACTTTTCCATATTGAAGTGACCCTTGGAGAGATGAAAACCGCACAGTCTATATTTATATTGTGATTCTGGTGACCAACCAATAATATCCTCTAATTTCCGCTACTTCTAAGACTTTTCGTTTACCTGCGTTTGATGGCAAAGGATTATTTTCCCTATAAATAACAAAGAACATGTGGCCATGGTCAATCACATTCTTATTTCCAAACTCATCCGCCTTTTCATCAGCAGCAAAAACACAGAGCAAAAATATATGGCGAATGCCAGAATAGCAGCTAGATTCTTAACAGAGGCAGCACCACCACAATTCGTGAATGTCACAAGACAAAGAGCAAATAAAGTGTTGGATACCATCAAAGAAGATGATAGAGAGAAAGAAATCGCTGCAAATGATTACATTTACACATCAGCCAAGAGTACTACTACTACCAGGAGGGCAACTTCTTCTTCTTCTACAAAAGGCTGTGATAATTATTTCAAAGGGTTTCTGATTAGGCGTTTTGACCTCTTTGGCAAAAAGTGATTGAACGTTAATATAGGGAAATTCTTGTGTGTAACTCCATTTGTGGAGTTACCGTATGTTTCAATCTGAACTAGACAGATTTATTTGGAATGAAACTGTGTGGCTCAAATCGAAACATACGGTAAATTCTCACAAATAGTCTCACCGTGTAAGAATTTCCCGTTAATAAGTGGCGCATATTTGTCATCATTTGTATTTTGACGATCAGCATTATGGTCCTAGACCAAATATTACTATAGTATATGGGTGTGATAAGATACATGACCATGACGCACTTGGTCAAGCCTATAAATAAGACTGGTTTTATAGTATAACTGTTATAACAAATGTAATTAATGCATTGTAAACAAATACTTCTACTCTTTTTCACCATATACTATATGAAATTGAAAAAGTGTAGGAATGTGTGGATATAATACACGCTATTTGTTATAACTTACTTAGGACATGGTAGGATAAAAAAAAATCGAGAATAAATGGCATTGAAGATAACATCATCAAAACTGGATATACAAAGAACTACGCTCCGCTTGACCTCAGACTTTGAGTACGTAAGCCGTCATCTCTGACACAACCACTTCCCGTTTGGATCACTTGTCTCAAACTTTTATACAAGTCTTTCATGGTGATACGTTCGGGTATCCTTGGTTGATGCTAGAAGGAGGGTTTGAACGTTCGGCTCATCATCCTACCTAAAATAATTATTGTATATTTTCTCACAAACGACATGACTCCAACTACACGCTGTCCATGAGGTTCTCGTGCCACCACTAATCCTCCGGTAAGCCGTGTGTGAAATAAAGAAACACCAAGAAAGCAATATGAATTGCCGACGGCTCCCATTGCTTCTGGTCGATCTCGGCGGCCCGGAAATGAGCCTACCATCTATGTCAAACCACTTCCTTGAAAGCAAGAAAGCCCACTCCACAAGTGGAAAATACAATTTTCCCACCAACTGATGTGATTGTGCAATAGCTGAAGAAGTGGGTACATTCCAATTCCCATTACTTCAAAGCTATCATGGCTCAAAGGAATGAGACTTGCGTGGAATAGGCATCGCCCACTACGACCTTCCTGTAGGTGGTAGAAGGTGAAGAGAACTGTATTCAGACTCTGTGCTTGATCTAACAACATCATACTGCTTCTTGGAACACCAAGAAACCAATGATGGACTAATGTTGACATAATATTCAATAACTGAATTTCTATCAGATGGGAAACAAGCCCAATCAACATCAGAGAACCCTTGTCTGTTCATATCAGCACCAGCTGGAATGAATAAACCATAGTGAATGGTTCCCTTGGAAAGACTCATAGATCTCCACCAAGGCATGTGGCATACCATCACCGCGTAGGGTCTAATTACCTCCCGGGTGAGATGATGGTCTGAAACGCTTCACCATGGTGGCAGAGGGATATTAAAACGCTGAAACTGAAACCTGGATAAACTCGGTTCATGGCAAATAAGGGCTATGTTGCACCAAGCAACAACGACTTCTTAAAACTAAAAATGAACATGAAGCATGTTCTCGTAATCTTACTCGCTCCAAATGTGGCCTCGAGACCGATAAACTGGAAGTTTGACGAACATGATGACTTTCACAAAGAGGCGGATGACAAAATTCGCTAAAATCTGCAAGTATCTCTGCACTTGCCGGATTCTAAGATATGTGGTGGTGAAAAAACATGAATTTAGGTGGTTTGGGTGT
This sequence comes from Gentiana macrophylla, assembly GCA_026214975.1. Lineage (NCBI taxonomy): Eukaryota > Viridiplantae > Streptophyta > Magnoliopsida > Gentianales > Gentianaceae > Gentiana > Gentiana macrophylla. The sequence goes on from CM047806.1 coordinate 31,696,527, forward strand.
GTATTTGGTGGTGGTGGCCGGAATTTATGGTGGTGCAGTGGTGTAAGAAATGAAGAAGAAGTGAAATGGTGATAAAATGAAATGGGAGTGAAAATGAGGTTGGGGATTTAATATGAGAAGTGGTATGCGAGAGAAGGTGGAAGGAAAGTCAAGACATCTTGCTGATGTGCGGATTTTAGACTTTGGGGCATCCCGTCATATTTGCCATCATTAATGGTCAATTTGTAGTGTTTTATAAGGATATATTTTATATCAATATTCCCATATATGGATGTTTTTCAGTAGAATTCGAGCTTATAATCGATTAATTGAGCAAATGATGTTTTGAATAGTTAAAATGCAAAATCGAGTAAATATCGTGGTTTTATTATCTATTTTGTATGGTTTTACGCTTTTGCTCGGTTTTGTCATCTTTTAGGTGCACAAATGTGGAATGGAAGAGGTCTAAATGATGTTTGATTGAAGATTAAAGTGGAAAGAAAGAGATACAAGAGGATGAAGATGAAATAAAGCTTGGGAAAATCCCAAAACGACTCGTAATCGACGGGCTAATCAAAAGGCATTTTCTCAAGAAGAGTCCTAATGAAAGTTGTAGAGTTTTCCGAGAGCTTTTTATGACATTCGGATCATAATTTTTGGAGGTCTACAACTCAAGATATGAATTTTAGAAGTTTCATTCCTAAATCCATAATATTCAAATGACATACATAAATCCTAATTAAATAAGGATTTAATTTCAGCCATGAAATTTACTTTATACTATTTATATATATGCGCATGCAATACCCTAATCCCATAATATTACACAACAACATTCACCAAGAAAAAACAAAGCAGAGCTGAGCAATTCTTCTTGAGGAGTTCAAGGCGGTCACCCGAGCCTTGTGCTCGGGTGATCCGGGTTAGATTAGATGTAGTTTTTCTTCCGTTTTTCGATTCATGAGTTCATCCATGTACCGAACTACGTGAGTTTATTTATTTAATTTATTCAATTCCTTGTTCGCTTTCATGATCTTTGATTTATTTTGTATCGTTCTATGATTTTGATGCTATGATGTGAACTAGATCGAGAGATCGGTTTGCTATTGATACGCTTACAACATACGGAAGTTGCGTAAACTAGATCACCATAGAAAGATAGGATTTTTAATCATTAATTATGTGACAAATTAATTGGTTAATTATCTAGGTTGTTAGGTTCTAAAATACGAGAGTTAACCTGAATCTACACCTTCGTTTTGTGTGGAATATTGATCTCAACATTCGGAAGAGGAGAGATCGATAATTGAATTCACTAAGGAATTAGGGATTCATAGCTTGAGAAATAGATTCACTAAGGAATTAGGATTTGTATCTCGTGTAAAGGTGAAACCACAATTTGAATTGAAATCATGAGATGAAATAGATTGAAATCACTTGGTTTGTGCACTGTTTGATCCCATGTATCTTTAGTTTAGTTTAGGTTGTGTTATTTTATTTCGTAGGTTAGCTTTATTTTAATTGCTTTTCCGTTTATTTTATTTGTTCTTTCGTTTATTCGCTTTTCCTAAGTAACAATCGAAAGAAATTAGTGAAATTAGATTCAACATCCCACCCCCTCGTGGATCGACCTCAGCACTTACCCTACTATGCTATCAACTACCCGATATTTGGTCGGTTAGAGTTAGTTTGCATGTTAAGTATAGGTTTATAAATTTTCTTTTGTTTTTATGATGCAAAATCCCTCCAACAGCCACACAAGGAGTGGTTCTCAAGCTATGAGCATATAGATGGAAGGCATATATCTATGGCCAACAAAGAAGGTCCGCAAGGTAGTTGGGATTGGATCAAAGAATGTGAGGACAAAGGATGGTAGATTCTCAGACATTGAACGATGTGAGACATGTTCCACAAATGACCAAGAATTTGGTATCTCTTAGTGTACTGGATAACAAAGGGGTTCAATTTCAATGGTGAAGGTGGAGTTCTGAATGTCTACAAAGGTTTCGTTGTGGTTATCAGTGGAGTCAATAGAGGGACCTTGTATATTCTGCAAGGGTTTATTGTTTCTGGGTATGCTGTTGTGGCATCTGTTAAGGTTCACTAGTCACAACTGACGAAGTTGTGGCACATGAGACTGGGTCACATGAGTGAAAATGGGATGCATGTTCTTTCTCAGAGTGATCTTCTTGGGGGAAGTAAGGTCAAGCATCTTGACTTTTATGAGCACTGTGTTTTTGGGAAGCTACATAGGAGCAAGTTCTCAAAAGGGGTACACAAGACAAATTAATCACTTGATTACATCCATTCTGATTGTTGGGGGCCATCAAGAGTGGAATCATTGGGTGGTCACATATATTTTGTGTCCTTCATAGATGATTATTCAAAAATGACTTGGGTGGTGATGATGAAACACAAGAGTGGGGTATTCAATAATTTCAAGCAGTGGAAGGCTCTAGTGGAAAATCATATATATAAGAAGATCAAGAGGCTTCGAACAAATAATGGTCAGGAATTCTTCTGGTCTGACTTTGATGAATTTTATAGGAATGAGGGTATTTTCAGACAGCATACAGTCATGAATACTCCCCAGCAGACTGGGTTTCTGAAAGGCCAAATCAAACTTTTCTGGAGAGGGCAAGATGCATGGTCTCTAATACTGGTCTGTCGAAGAAATTTTAGGCAGAGGCTGTAAGCGCATCTTTCTTCTTAGTCAACATGAGTCCTCACACATGGATCAATCTCAAAACACCAGTTGAGATGTGGTCAGGTAATCCCGTTGAATACTCAAGTCTAAGGGTTTTTAGGAGCACAATTTACTATAGTGTCAGTGAAGGTAAACTGGAGCCAAGAAGGGAGTGTTTGTAGGGTATGAAGATGGGGTGAAGGGCTATATAATCTGGTCATCAGCAGAGAATAGAGTTATTCTCAGTAGAGATGTTGTTTTTTATGAGAGTTCTATACTCAGTTCATCAGTGGGGATGACTACTGAGGTTGAAACTAGTGCTGAATCTGAGAGGGCTAACAGTAAGGTGGAGTTTCAGGTTGAGTTAGCTGAGATGCAACACTCGGTTAATATTCAGAACTCATCTGGTCTTGTAAGGCATCTACCCGACCGTCCAGCTTAGCCACCGAACGGGGTCACCGGTAATCAAACATGGGACATGGGTCATCAGAGTATAACTGTCAGCAGAGCTAGAAGATCCAATGTTGGGATACCTCCCAAGAAGTATAGGTTTGATGATATGAGTGGATATGCACTTTAAGTTGCGTAAGAAGTTGATGGTTTTGAATCTTCTACTTACATAGAAGCGATGATATGTTCTCGAGTCATCTCAATGGCTTGTCTTTGCCACGGGAGATGAAATGGAATCATGATCGATAATCGACTTGGGCTATGGTCAAATAGCCACGGAGAGAGAGAGTTGTTACGTGTAATTGGATCTTCAAGAAGAAGGAGGGAATGACCGAGGCGAGATGGGGTCAAGTATAAGGCATGTTTGGTTGCAAGAGGTTCAATGTAAAGAATGGGTAGACTTTGATTAGATATTCTCTCCAAAGAGTCGACACACTTCAATCAGAGTGTTACCTACAATGTTGGCACATCAGGATCATGAACTTTAGCAGTTGGATGTGAAGACAACCTTTCCACATGGTGAGGTATATAAGGCTATATACATGACTCAGCCAGAGGGATTCTAAGTTCCTGGCAAGGAAGATTTTGTGTGCAAGTTGAAGAGGTCCTTGTATGGACTGAAACAAGCTCCAAGGAAGTGGTAAAAAAGTTTGACAGTTATATGATTCAGCTTGATTATAACATAAGTCCATAAGACAATTGTGTGTATCCCAGTCAGCTAAGAAGTGGATCATACATCTATCTTGTTTGTATGTGGATGATATGTTGATAGCTGCAAGAGAGGAGTCTGATGTTCAGAATCTGAAAGACCTTCTCAGTGCTGAGTTTCAAATAAAAGATTTGGGTGCATCCAACAAGATATTGGAGATGGAGATCTGGAGAGATAGGAGTTGGAGAAAGTTGTTCTTGTCTTAGCAGGGTTATACACAGAAGATTTTGGCCAGATTCGGCATGTCTGCTGTAAAACCAATAGACACTCCTATCGCATCCAATGTTCATTTGTATGTTTATGTTAGGAAATCTACGCGGGAGTGCAGCGGAATTAAAAATTTTTATTTCCTTTTAACCAGGATCGACTTCGCTTAAGCAATAAACAAATAAGCTGTAGACGGTGATTACCTTGGTTGATCTAAAGATCGACGCTTTGACCGCCTAAGGAGAGTAGTTACAAGATAGAGCCGCTCAAGTGTTCGGCCTCTACCGCTAGTCCACACGAACAACCCGCCGGAATCCCATCATGGATTGCAATTGAAAAAATCCGGTTGCTAGACCGGCCCTTTTCTCCTCTCTCCAACTCTCTATAGGATGCTCTCTATTTTTACACAAGAACTATTAGCTCTTGGAACTATGATGTACAAAAGAGCTTGACACCCACCTCCTATTTATAATGAATGTGGCGCCCCAGATAGAGTAGAAAGGAAGAAAATATTTTTCCAATAAAATAAGGAAAATATAATAGATTGATTTATCTCATTTATTATAATATCTTATATTAAATATATTTCCAAGATATATATTGACGATATCTTATATTGAATATATCTTTATCTTATTACCATAAATCAATTTACACATGTGTATATATCACAAACATATATTTACACATATAAGTCTATACATAAATATTTTGGAAACAATCATGCACATGCATATCCAATATGCATCACACGCCGGAAGCAAAAAAAAATATAAATATTAATATCTATTATTAATAAATGGTAATACCATTAATTAAATTACACCATCCAAGTGTATCACTTATGCATATATGTGGCGCCACTTATCAATATAAGTGTATTTAATTAATCAACTTAATTAATATCTTATATTTAATTTATTCATAATAAATAAATACCACCATATTAATTTACCACTATAACCTTTATAAGTTTGAGATAAATTCTTTCCTTATTTGGTTATCAACTATAACCACATTTTAATCCGGCTAGATGTTCTTATGTGTGTGACCCGATAGGCTCCCGAATATGTTGGCCGTAGACACAAAGTGCAAATTACGAAAATGCCCTTCATGGCTAACGATCACGGGATAGCGTCTAGCAACACACCGTGACCCCCAATCATCGGAAGAGTCAAATACAATGACTACTACCTTTCATGTGAAACAGTTAGCGTGTAACTTACAATCCTATCGTTGTAATAATATCCATACGATCGTATCTCGAGTGTCGATACATTAACGATTGTATCTTATAATCTGGATATCATGCTCTCTCGAAGTAACTCATTTACTCCCACTTTGCAAAGAATCATGAAAGCTAGACATTCCTTATAAGAAGGTCATTTCGGATATTCGATCTCAATCATAGGATACACGATTCCCGGACGACCAATCATGTATACTCCGCATGCTTCAGTATCACATCCAATCACTACCGCATGATCGCCCCGTGGCTAGGGGAAACCTCAATAGTGTCAAAGCATGACAATCCACACCGTGATGCCATGAAGACTCCGGTCTAAAGGATAATAACACAACCGCCACATAGTGTGACACTTAATGTAAGTGGGTCAGTCTAACGTACGCATTCTCTAATACATGTCCACGTACAGTCCAAGTGTCTCTACACTTCGATAGACAAGATCTATCCCTGCCCTTAAAGACAGAAGACATCTAATACGTTCTAGCATGTTCATACTATCAATGCCCTGTTTAATAGTACATCAGCCTAGAGACATTTAAGTATCAAACTTATTAAAGTGATTAGAGATCTCATCAACCATGATCGCCTACCATGGTTTATATATCACAGTTTAATACTAAAGACGTTGTCATATAACAATTCATAATTGGTTCTTTAAAAGAACATATATATATGACAACAGAAAAGCCATTTAATATATGTATAAACATAAAGAAATAGTAGAAATGATCCGACCCGGTCGGATCTGGTCCAACCCGATTGGGTTTAGGACACTATTCCAACAATCTCCCACTTCGCCTAAAACCAATCACTCGCACACACAAGACCAAGTTGAAACACAAGAATCTCATGCAATACTCGCAAATTGACCCTTCTAGCCGTGAATGATCACCATCCGTGGGGACTCAGACTATCTTCATATCATGTTCCAAATGACCAAGTCAAAGGAACCGCCTAAACACACACACGAACCTCTGATGAGACCCTGGTCCTTGCTTTAAGCAATGAATCCACTTACTATATCAGCTATATAGAAAAGGTGGAACATGCATACAAGGTTCAAGAATGAGCCTTCTAGATCCATGTACTGCTCCCGCTGCGCCTCCAAGGCACTACTGTGTTTTGGCCTAGTTGTAGAATTTACAGTGACCCATAGCCAAGAACATTCTCAGCTCACTGTATAACTTAATCATAGTGACTTCAAACCCAGACTGTAGCTCCCACTCGCCTTCATAAGACTCAGGATACATGTCTGTATATCTACGTCTATTTAATTCCAAGTTTCAATAAACTAGGAAACTTTCCTTAACTTGTTTAAGGATATTCTCGATATTCACTTGATTTACTTTCATACTTGTTCATGACTCTTCATGAAGTATGAACATCTGGCATTACCTTTATGATGGTTCCTATCGCAGAAGGAAAGGAAACCTTCCATAAGCATCATCTTTCACCTTATCTTTAGGACGAACGTCCTAACATAGATAGATCTTGAGAACACTGGCTAGCAGTATCCCCGTCGCGATCTATGCTAAACTCTTTTAGTATAACATCTATATAGGTAAACTATAATCTAACAACAGTTAAATCTATCACTATAGATTCTTATTTCTAAAATAAGAACTGCTAATCCAAGTGCTTTCGTAAAGACCTTGAACTACCAAACATTAATTGACTGTGACATGGGGTGATGATCCCTAAGAGAGATATCTAATACCTTACTCAAAAATCGTAACACACTCCCACTATCTATCTTGCACATTGGGCATATCCTTCTTTTGACTAAATCAAACTCCTTTGATTATCAAACAAAGAAATTGTCTAGAGAAACTTGTTTGAGTCCATAAATGGATCTCGTGGGCTTATATATCATGTTATTATCTATGAACATCGAGCTGTCTGCCCGACGCCTTCAACACTATCATATAGCCATGATACGGTTATAACAAGCTTAGTCTGAATAGAACCGGGCTTAGCTGGCAAGGATAAAGATAATTACAAGGTTTACACCCCATACCCTTCACATTACTATAGCCTTATGGTAATCATATTACCATCCATTTCACCTTTCGTAGACATTCCTTTAGGTAAGACGGACTAGGTTCACAACCTGGTTGTCACTGATGGAATCTAATTCAGATATTATGGCTCCTGGCCATATCTCTCAATCTTGCCTTTCAAACATTCTTTCATAAGTCGTGAGATATTCATTCTTCAAGATGAACTTACCAAAGAGACTTTTCGTGCTTGAGGTTATCCACGTACATACGTAACTTTTGTGTGCACCGAGCAAAGTTGTTCTACACCTCATCACTATGTGGCGCCTCGCTCACGCTCCTATGGTTGAATATCTCCTTGTGGTTCTCAAACTACCTTTGAGATCTAAACCTACTCTCACTATTTCTTTTGGAAGAAACACTTCCTCTAGAAGACAAAGATGTTTGGAGACAAACATTTTGCTCCATGGGACAAGTAAATAATATCTAGCTTGCTAGCTAAGACATTCCACAAATTTGCATATGTCGATTAGGCTCCAAGCCTTTCGACTGGCTTATGACAACTTCAAATCATCGGTTAAGATAGATTTGACATTATCCCCTTCCATATCTAATATGAAATTTATTCAACCTTTATTCTTTGGAACTCGGTTAAGTATAAGAGCACTATCCCGAAACAGGTAAGGGACTTCGCATGGCTTGCGTCACATCTTTATAATATAAAGTGTTGTTCCCATTTTGGGAGCACAATCTAATTGCGTATCCCAAAGATGGTATCCTTCAAGGAGAATCTTATTCCTTTCGCGATTTACTTCGAATACACTTCAGGTATTAATTACTTCAATCCAATTGAAGATTAATTCCTAAGTATCTCGTCAATCTCATATTCGTACTAGCTCAAACTTTTTGGGCTTTCCGAATTGTTGTACTTCAATAAGTACATTCAACTATTTCTAAAATAGTCATAGAGATTAACAAACAATTATTTGTGTCATTAATTGTCATAAACCAACAAACATCAATATGTTTAGGCTTTAGAAAAAATTTCTAGACTTTACAACCTTTTCATAAAAGGGTATTTTAGTACTCTTTGAATAAGATACGTATAACCCACATGATTCATAATCATATGGTTCAACATCATCAGAATAACGTTTAATTACACGCTTCCCTTCGAGAGAGATCATGTCTAGAACAACCACAAATATTAAGGATAACAACCATACTAATATTTGGTTGAGATTTCATCACCTATATCAACTATATAGTGATATCAATTTAGTATGTTAGATTCAGTGACCTTTCAACTTTATCGGAATAACATTTATTCTTTACAATTGAATATGTCTACTAAATCCTAACAAGCAACTGAAAACATGTTCATCATAAGAACCAGAACATAATAACATTTATTTAGTTCCCTTATCAGTTTACTAGATTTAGAATATGGTAAATGTCACAACGTTTGCTTCACCTTCCATATCTGCATTCAATCTTTCTAATTTAATCACACTTGTAAGATATCATATATCTAAGAGTTGACTTGAACTTAGATAGATTTATCTCAACACACTTGCCTAGAATAGAGATTTCAATAAGCTCTCCATTTAAGTACACGCCCTAACTTCCTTTTTAATCCTTCAAGCACTTGTAAATATTTCTTAGTGTAGTCTTCATAAGACTTAAGAAAGATCCAAGAGCTATGTCTTTGATTTCCTTTCATAAAGAAAATCTAAAGTTTATTAAATAGTTTATTTAACCTTTTAAATCGTATTTAAAACATTAACTATTTAATTAACCTTTAAGCAATGGTAGAATTAAGTCGATACTTAAATCTTATAATTTTGAAAACAACCTTTCCAAAATTAGATGTGGTCATTCTTATCCAACGTTTGAATTAATTGTCATCATATGATCGAATGATCATATTGGATCGTATCCAATGAGCTTCCCTTTCATTAATAATTAAAGTCTTGAGTATCGCATCAAATATGTAGTCTCCTTTGTCTCTAACTACTACAACGTGATTGCTCGTGTCATTGCTTATTTTAAAAGGATTAATATTACTTAACCATATTTGAGAACATTTCTCAAAAGGTAACAGTCATAATTTGGTTTTACTAATCGAGAATAAAACATAAATATAAAGTTTGCTAAAACTACAACATAAAAATGAAAATAAAAGAGTGTTGTTGTTTATACACGCAAAATCAAAAATGGTCTTTTGATTTATGATTTTGCTCCCACTAGTCAACTACTCCCAATTGACTTTCTAGAATCTTTCAAAATTCTTTAGTGGCCAAGATCCCATCTGGTTACCCCGATTCCCGACGAGGGCCGATCAACCGGAATAATTCGAAAGGTATGTAACACTTACCAATCACATCTCTATGTGACTCTTGGTGGTTGACTAGTCAACTCTTTCACAATTCACATCTTTATGTGGTAGTCAACCCCTTGCCTCTAGAATAAAACGGTCCTGACGAGGGCCAATCACCGCAACACTCTAGTCAAGTCATAACCCAATATTCATGAGATCTCGTAACGATCATATCTCAATAACGACGATATACCCGTGGTAGGTCAACTCCCGACGAGGGCCGATCAATTGGATCCGAACAAAGGCCCTTCACCGTCGCTATAATATTGGGAGACAATATTTCGACTTGATTTTTGTTGTGGAAGTATTTACGTAAATTAATTCACTTAATTAATTTAATTACGGTCTCATCAAATATATCTATATCTATAGACATACATCCTACACATTTATCTAGATCGTGTCTAGTCGTGCATCTATCGTATCATATAAAATAAATACATACACAAAATAAATAAATGCGTAAAGTAACCGGTATGATCATGTATTTTTCCTATGTGTGGTTTCGAATACAAAACTGACGAAACCACGGGTCACAATCTAAGGTAGCTGCAACCGCTAATAGGATCTTTAATGCGCCATTCTCCAATGGGATCTTTATTCTTCTTTCTTTGGTCTCAATCTTCTGCTCTATTCTTGTTACATTTAATTCTATCTAATAAAATAATTACACCCGCCGCACACGAGGGGAGCTAACGGGAATGGGATAAATGCGTAAAATAAACTAGGTCACGCTTCTTCATAACGGCCTAGACAATTTTTTAAACCAACAGAAAAATTAAATCATTCACATCTATCCTATCTGGTGAAATCCACGATCAATCGGGTCCATATAATCATACTATATCTACTATATCTAATCCATACAATAACATCTTATGAAAAAGATAAAATTAAAAATTTAACTACTTGCGTCTTAATTAATAAATTAACATTTAATCGAAATAAAATTAACGATTAATTTTAAACGATTTTAATTTTAATTTTAATTAATTAGAACTATTCTAAAAATAAATCAAAATTAAAATTAAGTCTCTTTTGTTTCATTCCTTTTGATTCATAATCAAAAGTGATGCATTTGGTTTCCTATACCGAAAAGCATCTTCTTAAACCAAATTTGGTTTAGGCCTGACCACTTTTCAAAATCAAAATTTTGGAAGTGGCTTGCAGCTGCGCCTTTACAAATCAAATATTTGAAAAGCGCTGCGCCATTCCAAATCAAATATTTGAAATGTCAAATAATTTTGGTTTAGGCCTCGCCACTTTCCAAAATAAAATTTTTGGAAGTGGCCTAGGCCTAAGCCCCACAAATCAAATATTTGAAAAGGGCCTAGGCCTATTCCAAATCAAAATTTGGAAAGGCCAATATTATTTTAATGCCATGTGGCATCCCAATAACCCAAACTATTTGAACCATTTGTTAGCCACATGACACAACTAAACAAAGAGATATCAATCACAACTATGAACCATATTGAAACACAAAATACACAAAACAAAATTTAAGGATCCACCAAAAAGATGCACCAGCCGACGTCGACCGCCCCAAGGGGGAGCCGCCGCCGCAATTTCCGGTGGGGGTGCCGCCGCCGATCGGCCGAGCACCCCAAAAAGCCGCCCCCTTTTTTTTTTTTTTTTTTTGTGTATCGCTTTCTTGAATCAAAATCTTTCATCTTTTAATTACGTGATTTAAACGAAAAATTAACTACGCAAAATAACATGCTTATTGCTTAAGCTCAAGCTCTCTCTCGATACCATTTGTTAGAAATCTACGCGAACGCAGCGAATTTAAAATTTTTATTTCCTTTTAACCAGGATCGACTTCGCTTAAGCAATAAACAAATAAGCTGTAGATGGTGATTACCTTGGTTGATCTAAAAGATCGACGCTTTGACCGCCTAAGCGAGAGTAGTTCTCATAGAGCCGCCCAAGTGTTCGGCCTCTACCGCTAGTCCACACGAACAGCCCGCCGGAATCCCATCATGGATTGCTATTGAAAAACTCCGGTTGCTAGACCGGCCCTTTTCTCCTCTCTCCAACTCTCTATAGGATGCTCTCTGTTTTTACACAAGAACTATTAGCTCTTGGAACTATGATGTACAAAAGAGTTTGACACACATCTCCTATTTATAAAGGATGTGGCGCCCCAGATAGAGTAGAAAGGAAGAAAACATTTTCCCAATAAAATAAGAAAAATATAATAGATTGATTTATCTCATTTATTATAATATCTTATATTAAATAATAAATATATTTCCATGATATATATTGACAATATCTTATATTGAATATATCTTTATCTTATTACCATAAATCAATTTACACATGTGTATATATCACAAATATATATTTACACATAAATCTATACATAAATATTTTGGAAACAATCATGCACATGCATATCCAATATGCATCACACGCTGGAAGCAAAAAAATATATAAATATTAATATCTAATATTAATTTATGGTAATACAATTAATTAAATTGCACAATCCAAGTGTATCACTTATACATATATGTGGCGCCACTTATCAATATAAGTGTATTTAATTAATCAACTTAATTAATATCTTGTATTTAATTTATTCATAATAAATAAATACCACCATATTAATTTACCACTATAACCTTTATAGTACGAGATAAATTCTTTCCTTATTTGGTTATCAACTATAACCACATTTTAGTCTGGCTAGATGTTCTTATGTGTGTGACCCGATAGGCTCCCGAATATGTTGGCCGTAGACACAAAGTGCAAATTACGAAAATGCCCTTCATTGCTAACGATCACGAGATAGCGTCTAGCAACACACCGTGACCCCCAATCATCGGAAGAGTCAAATGCAATGACTACTACCTTTCATGTGAAACAGTTACCGTGTAACTTACAATCCTATCGCTGTAATAATATCCATACGATCGTATCTCGAGTGTCGATACATTAACGACCGTATCTTATAATCTGGATATCATGCTCTCTTGAAGTAACTCATTTACTCCCACTTTGCAAAGATTCACGAGAGCTAGACATTTCTTATAAGATGGCCATTTCGGATATTCGATCCCAATCATAGGATACGCGATTCCCGGACGACCAATCATGTATACTCCGCATGCTTCAGTATCACACCCAATCACTACCGCATGATCGCCCCATGGCTAGGGGAAACCTCAATAGTGTCAAAGCATGACAATCCACACCGTGATGCCATGAAGACTCCGGTCTAAAGGATAATTACACAACCGCCACATAGTGTGACACTTAATGTAAGTGGGTCAGTCTAACGTACGCATTCTCTAATACATGTCCACGTACAATCCAAGTGTCTCTACACTTCGATAGACGAGATCTATCCTTGCCCTTAAAGACAGAAGACATCTAATACGTGCTAGCCTGTTCATACTATCAATGCCCTGTTTAATAGTACATCAGCCTAGAGACATTTAAGTATCAAACTTATTAAAGTGATTAGAGATCTCATCAACCATGATCGCCTACCATGGTTTCTCTATCACAGTTTAATACTAAGGACGTTATCATATAACAATTCATAATTGGTTCTTTAAAAGAACATATATATATGACAACAGAAAAGCCATTTAATATATGTATAAACATAAAGAAATAGCAGAAATGATCCGACCCGGTCGGATCCGGTCCAACCCGATTGGGTTTAGGACACTATTCCAACAGTTTATGCCTTACAATCAACAGAGGTGAAGGATGTCAAAAGTTCCATATGCTAGTGCAGTTGGCTGTATGATGTATGCTATGGTCTGCACTAGGCCTAATCTAGCTCAGACATGCACTGTTGTCAGCAGGTTTAAGGCTCAACTTGGAAAGAAACACTGGAAAGCTGTGAAAGAATGTTTGGGTACCTGAGAGTTACAACTAATGTTGGTCTAATTTATGGAGGTGATACTAAAGGTCTGGTCACATGGTACTGTGATGTTGATTATGTAAGTGATGTGGACAACAGAAAATCTATGACTGGTTATATTTTCACATTGGATAATTCAATGTCGCTTGAAAGGTACTCTTCGTGCCACAAAGGGCTTTATCAACTATCGGGAAGAATATATGGCTCTTATCAAGCAAAATGAAATGAGGATATCTCGTTGAAGGGACTAGTTAGTGATTTGGGGCTACATCAAGATTGCAAATGATATATTGTGACAGCTTTGAGTGCAATATATTTGGCTAAGGATCAGGTTCATCATGAGAGAACCAAGCATATAGATGTGAGGTATCAATTTCTAAGAAATGAGAAGAGGGTTCAAGTAAGAAAAATCAGCACCAAGGAGAATCCTGCTAATATGCTTACTAAACTAGTTCATCAAAGGAGTTTCAGTTGTGTCTGGATTTACTGAACATTCAAAGCTTATAATTTGAAGTCTGGATACACAGTTGAGGGCAGATCAACTTAGTGGATTCATGGAGAAGTCTGGTACAGTACATCTTGGCATTGACGCATGCATCTAGTACAATACATCTGGTTATGCAATCTAGTTGATTTGAATGAGAGTTCAAGTCAATATGGAGATTTGTCAGCAAAGTTTGACTTGATCTCTAATCTGGTGGAACTAAATCTAGGATCAGCTGAAAATGATGGTCTGCTGATCGAGAGTGTTCATGTCTATGGAAGTCAGCTGGTGAAGTCATCTTAGATTCTTCTGTTCAGTAGTCTGCGGAGTCTGCTGAGTTTGTGAACACTGCTGAGTTCTGCAATCTGGTTTGCTTGATTACAAGTCTGAGAAAGTTAGTTGAGATGAGTTTCGTCTGATGGAGTCAGCTGGAACTAGGGTCCACATCTAGGGCATTTGTGGTAGTTCCAACAAAGATCTTATGGATGCTAGGGTTTAGGGAACTGTGCCTATAAATACCAACTGATGTAATCAATGTAGAGTGTGTGAAAAACTTTGCAACTTTCTGTGCATGATTAAATATCTCCTTTTCTGTCAATGAAGTAGTCGGCACAACGCTGGAAACCACGTTAAATCACTGTGTTTTCTTTGTTTCTGTGTTTTATCAATTCCGCCATATACACTGTTTGAATTGATTCTGTTTATCTTTCTCGGAGTGCAAGTTTACACATCCCTGCTCCTAAACCTCAGCAGTGTACTGCTACAACAACAATGACACATGGCAGCCCCACAGACACAGAAGTGTACTGGCTGACAATTACAGATTTACCCTTACATCACATAACTTAATACAAATTATAATATTATCTAACAATGTACTCATACAAGGATTCTATCCAGGTGTTCTTTATTCCCGTATAATATAGGAGTCACCCCAAACTTATGCAGCCTACCTTCGTAGAGCCAGTGAAAGTACAACATAAACAATGAGTCCTACATCATGATCAAATGTTGGAATCTTGGTTGTGTCACCCGTTGTGTCATAATGATTGTTCCCGTATCATTATTCTAGACTCTCGAGAAATAACTAGAAAAGGTACATTATTTGTATATAAAGTTCATTGACATTATAGAAGGCATATCACATTGTTTATAACGTCCAAAAGCAGATGCCACCCTTTGTAAAGGGCTTTGTCTCGTGTCCTGAAGCTCCTTCAATTCAGATAAGAAGGGTTCTCTGTATTTCATGCTTTAAATCTAGCATCTTGCTGGATGGTTGTCAATAATATTACTTTTTTGTGGTAAAATTAATAGAATTAGAAAAAATTAGCGTGCCAATTCGCTTTAGTAATGAAACAATTTATCAGGGATTTGAAACTTTTACTCCAGTATTTCTGCAATGAATATTTTTCTCCACTAGTTAACATGGAAAACATCAAGTATTTCTACAAAAAAAAAAAGAGATATAATGCTTAAATTGGTTTACAAGAAATGAACTAAGCTTGACGCCGCGGTCTGTAACAAAAGCATATATCATTTCTTGATATCAATCATCCTGGGAAACAAAAGCAGCCCATGCATCCTGCATTCATTTGTCTCTCGATATAAAATCGCTATGTATGTATAAAAAAGGAATAACAAAATATAATTATTTTCTCTCTAAAACACATTTCTTCAAGAAGAAAACAAAATGAAAGCTATATATACCTGGAGGATAGGGAATGCCTTTTCTGCAATATATTTCTGCAGAAATGTAGCTCCTTTTTGTTGCAACTTATCTGGGTGAAGTAGTAGTCTAGCTGTCTGATATACCTTCTTCACATCTCGACTTTCTATCAGATTTGTTAACGGAACTGCCACCCACCGGTTGTCTTCCCACAGTACCTTAATTGTTCCAAATAAATATAAATTAAAAGTTAGGAACAGAACACCACAACAATAACACGATATGCTTTATGTAAACACGTTGTATATATATATAGATATACTCGATGTAGACCTATCATTTTTCTCCCGATTGATAAGAAAATTTTAGATAGTAATTCCATATTGTAACGTGATCGTTGGATTAATGTTATGTGTAATGATTAGTCCCCACACATAAGAATTAATTAATGAGGATATAATTGACAATGTCAAAAAATAAAATTGAAGAAAGAAGTTTAATTATGGAATTGTTTCTCACATGATGTAGGGTTGACAGCAATAAACGGATGTCGGCTTCCTTGCCAGATGACCATAGCCTAATCTTTTCATTTAACAGTTCCATCTCCATCTGTTACATCAAATAAAAGAAAAGTACAGTCCCACAATTTCTCAGTTAATATTCCAACAACAATTATTTGCATCAAAAACAAACAAAACACAAATGTTTTCTTATAACTCTAAAAATAATAATATCGTTTATAAGTACAGGAATTTTAGTATTGCGATATATATATATATATATATCACATAATTAAACAATATTCAATTCACTAAAACCAATTAATGCCTTTCGAAGCTCACATTGTTGTTGTCTATTGGTTCTTTGTCCTCAGCACTTGACCAATCATCCGATTCTCCATTCTGCGTAAAATTATTATATTCGACAAGTGATATTGTTTAAAACGTAAATCTATGAAATGAGAGAATCATAATTTTCAATATATATATATATATATGATGGTGAATAAACAATTAATATATAGCAAGTGATGATCAATATGGGATAAATAAGGGAAGTCGTTTCACCTCTGTGGCAAATGTGGATTCATTAAAGTTATCTGGATTTCTTGAAAATTGATTTGTATGAATTAGCTGCTCATGAGAGCAATATGTTTGATACTTCTCCTTCGCCCACGCAATAGCGTCTTCAACACCGATTGCATCATCTCTTTCTTCTTTGCCTTGGTTGCCATCAATTTCTATCACATAAGAATTAGACCTCATTGCTTCAATATTATCCCCCTGCATCGTGCCACATACTGGAGGAGCCTCGTGATCTTTCGAAAGAGAAGATGCTACAGATGAGGGCGGCGGGTATGTGTCTTCCGGGGATGGATTTTTTCGACGAAATCCAATGTTGGAGCTTCTGATAATGTTATCAATGGAGTCATATTCAAATCTAGAGGATGGATAATTGGAAGATATTCCATGATATTCCTTGTGAATATCTTCTTCAGTTGCTTCATTTGAATCCCACCTTGAGACATTTATTGACCTACAGTAAATCAATGAAACTTTTTAAGGCCTCCGGCAATTAAACTCCCCTGGATCGGACGGACGGTATGCATGTATTTTTCCTACAAAAATTAAGGCATATAATTTGCCCTCCGAAGTTATTTTGAATTGTCTTAATTCTAACTGCTACTTTGAAGCTTCAAATTGAACATATATAGATTGTTCTTATTAAAGTGAAATCCAGGATTCACCATTTTATTTTAATTTTTTTCAATAATATATGTTCTTCCTACTGCATCGGCTCTTAGATTCAGAGGTATTGAAAATGGTCTATATATGCCAAGTCTTTAATAGGTGTGAGCATAGGCAGACACATATGTATGTAAATGGGTTCCGCGGATCGCGTTAAAAATAATAAAACTATACATTTTACCTGTAGAAAAATATTTCGAATTCCGTTTAATAATAAAACTCTATATTTTACCAATAGAAAAATATTTCGGACCCCACTAACTGAAAAACACTTCTGGCACCGGTGTGAGGAGTCTAGCTGGCAATTTTTGTTCGAATGTGATACTTTTCAGGGAGTTTGGAATGTGTATCCTTCTCGAGCAATAAGTGTAATGACAGTCAGGATTTGAAACTCGGATGAACTAATTAATTTATTTATCCTGACTTCTAAATAAGTTACATCAAAAGTTATGGATTACATGTACACATTCTCAATCATTATTTTTTTTTCTTGTCCTTTTTTTCCATTTTGTATCTTATTTTGTCCTTATGACCTCTGGCCCCTTTTAAAATTCAAATACTATGATAATGCATAGAGTAATTATACGGACACGCAACAACTGATGATACAACGGTTATTTGTATCATTTGTCATATTGAGTCTAATATAACTCATCATAAATAACAGTGATATGTCCGATTGTGACACAACCGATATACTGAAGATTAATATAATTCACGTGACCTGTTATGTAGTGATGGACCTACATACAGCTAAGGGGGTGACTGCCTCTTTCAATCCGAAAAAATTACACTAATATATGTTATCCCTTAATTTTTTATTTGTCTTTTTGAAAAATTTCGTACTCTTCGAGGTCCTGTATCCGCCACCGATGATACGCTGAAATGTAGTTAATTATGGTGACCAGTGCCGTATCAACGCTTTTTAAGATATCGCATGTTTGTCGGAGAAAAAGTAGCCTTCTTACCAAAAGTAAAGCCAAAGTTATCTGTCTTTATTATGTGTGTGTATATAAAAAAAAGTTAATTAAGAATGGAAAATTGGAACGATGACCTACAAACGGTTAATTAATTTGTTAACTTATGTACGTGATTTCCTCAAAAAAAATAAATAAATAAAAACTTATGTACGTGATTATATTCACGTAATTTTATTTTTTTTGATATTGATATAAAGTAAATGTTAAACAATGAACATTTTGAATTCAATCATATTTGTTAGCAAAATAAAATTTACTTATAATCACTATAGAAATATAAATTAAAAATTAAAATTTTAATGTAGGTAAAAAGGTGCCGTAAACTACACCAACCTGAGCTTTGATGCCAATAGTGCGATATCATCGTCGCCGAAGACACCGGCGCCGACGGCCGGCTTCGACGGGCTCATGTCCTCGGAACTCACAACCCACGACGAGCCCATTTTCGACTTAGACCTCGATCTTGATTTCGATTTTCTCGTCTCCTCCTCTTTCCACCCAAATATATCACCATAAAACCCCTCAAACTGATCACTCCTCCAACCAGTACCCCTTTCCGCCGGGCCCAGAAACTCCGGTAAGCTCTTTCGACCTCTTGCCGGAGACGATGTAGGTGAACCCAGTTTCTCTTTAGGTTGAAAAACGTCTTCATAAAAGCAACTCGAAGAAGAGGATGATCCTCCTGCTGCAGGGAATACATAGTATTCATTACCGGAGAATTGTCTTGAAATTACGGTACGGGGCGGCCCACCAAAGACGTCGTTGAAGTCATCAGCTTCTAGTAGTGGATTCTCAGAACTCTTCCGGTGAGGAACTTTGTCGGTGGTGGATCGGTGATGGCCGGAGATGGCGTGTTTAGTTTTAAAACAAGCTGCTGAAGTGGGCTTTCCCATTCTCATCCTCCATGATTCATCCATAATTGCCTAAACAAGCAACAGAAGTGGGTTTTCGTTGCTAAATCTGTTACTGTGGATGCTTAAAACTAAAGCATTATAATGTAGAAAGTGGTTTCTGTTAATAATAATAATAATAATAATAAAAGCATGTTGTGTTTATTCCACATGTTTTTACAATCGAGTGGTTTTGTTTGCTTTTCTTGACATTCGAACTTTGCCAGCCATTTATAAGAGACAAGTAACAATCTCTCTCTCTCTATATACTGTACTTTATGAAGATCCTCAAACTGGAGTAGATATACTTAGTCATAGCTTTACGACAGAATTGTGACAACAACATAAGTTACTACATATTTTTACACCATTAATTATTATGTAAGATATGTTCTTTATCCTAAGAGAACTTTCAACGCCAGTATAACATTAAAAATTCAATATTATACGCCACCTCTACGCCGTCAGATCAAAATTAAAGAACTGTTCCTCAAAACGCCGTGTAAAATCATAAATCCTACTGTAAGAGAATACAAACCGCCTAAGGGTAGAAACGAAAAGCCTTACAACAACGATATAGAAATTTACAACATACGATGTGCTCCAAAAGGAAGATACAACACTTGTTCTACAAACTTTAAATAAAAGACAAACATAATCTAAGATAACATTTAATATAAGGGTAAAAGAAAGCATCATCATGGCATCAACGCTATCAAATCATCATCGAATTCCTCAACGAGCTCAAGGCTAACATGTTCGCTTTCTCACTTCAAAAGCACACAAAACAAAATATGCAATTGAGCGTAAGTACAAAAAGTACTTTTAGCAAGAGGGTTTAAATGTATAATTAAGTCTTACAACGAAAGGTTCTCATATTATTATTATTAAGTTATCTTTGTGTGACCGACACAACTCTGTGGTTCACTTCACGCTCATCAACATGTCATGACTAATCGCTTCTAATTTAACTTATCTTTGTTACATCGGCACTCAAGGCACAACGCATGATGATACCCACCACGAGGTATCGCTTGCAACCTATCGCTGATCACACCGATAGCCACGGGTTAAGACCCGATAGTGTGCACGCTCGCTAAGTCCCCTACCATTTAGTCGCTTATAGGCCAAAGCCAGAGTTATTCACTTTATCTGACCACCCACACATCACGATATAGCCAAGTGCCTTACCAAGAGTGTTACGATGTTTAGTCTTTTAACTACACACGTACGTTCATTATTAATTGTTAACTAGCCACCTAAGTATATTCAAGTAAGCTCCCTCACTTCTACTACTCTCTTTTCTAGACCACTAGACACGGACACGGCCTAGCATACACAGACATTGATAAATACTAATTCAACAAAGCACAAGCCAATCATACTCTTCCGACAGTCCCGAACTTCAACTCCCCTGAAGAGTACATTTGGTGCCGGAACTAAACGCATCAGAAGCTTAATCAAGGCTTGTTCATGTTCATTTAGTGTTATTAGATCAAGAGTTAACATTTAGAACCCATCTCATAGCTTAAAGCACTCAAAACAACATTTAGACAGTGTTGGGGGGCGCGAAAACTGCTTCAGAGACTTCACTAAACTCTCTCGCTCATGTTTGGGAGCTAAATCGCTTCAGAGAGTTCACGTAACTCTCTCGCTCGTGCTCGGGGTGCCAAAAGCTTTGGTGGGCGCCAAAACTGGAGCAAAACTGCACTACATGCGGTTTTCTGCACTTTATCGACCTCCGATCAAAACCAACCAAGTTTAACATAAAAAATACATCCAAATAACATCAAAACATGTCCTAAACATGCTATAACACCTTGTATTACAACAACAACAACTAACATGATTTCTAAACACAAATCATACCCAAAACACGACCTTAACACCATAAAACTTTAATTAAACATTAGGAAGAGCCTCTTACCTTATTAGCAAGCAAACCAAAGCAAAACCTTTAATGGAAACTGCAGCACTTATCCAAGACTTCAACGGAACCTAGTTGATCAACCAATTTGAACAAGAAACAATGGTGATCAAAATTTCTAGACAACCGAGTCTGAGAATAAGGAGGTTTAGAACAACAAAGCTTGAAGAACTTAAACTAGGGCAAAACTAACATTTCTCAAAACTCAAACTTTCTGGTATCATAAGGATTCTCTTCTCTCAAGGATCATGAATCTTTTCTCGGAACTGAAATCTATCAAGGATTGAATGAATTATGATGAAAGATCTCCTTGAAGAGGTTTTGTGACTTTGAGAGGAAAAGAACTGCGCCCCTTTTCTGAATAAAAGGTTTTCTGACAACTTCCAACTCAAAAGGAAGTTTTATTCATGTAGGAAATAACCTCCAAGAGGTTATTGGAAAAAAATAAAATCCTTTTTATTTCTTCTTTATTTTATATATATATATATATATATATATATATATATATATATATATATATATATACACATACTATAAATCCTTTAATTAAATAAAACAAAAATCTGAATTTTTTTGTTAAAAGACTCTTTTGCCCTTTTGAGAAAAGTCGGGATGTTACATTCTTCCCCATTAAAGAAGTTTCGCCCTCGAAACTTGCCATAACCCACTCCATGTTCATCTTAGATACCAACTTGCCTACCTTCTAGTTCACTTTCAAAAACAATATCTCCAACTGATTTGAACCCTAGTATTTTCATCTTCAAGACTTCAATACGTCAATCACAACTAATCTTGTACTTCAGACCCCAACACTACTCTAGCTTATTCACACCTTTCATCTACCTTTTACTCAACTCTACTAACCTAACTCCTTAAGCTTCTTGTATAACACTTGTCCCAAAAATCATATGTCAATCCACTAACTAACAAGTAGTATTCTTCTAGGCTCTTTGTCCATTTGTCACCCTTACGTAAGTTTCCACTTATAAAAGGTTACTTTGACTCTATACATTCGCCTTACCTTAAAGAAACTAACTATTAACTTAAGGAACT
This sequence comes from Gentiana macrophylla, assembly GCA_026214975.1. NCBI lineage: Eukaryota > Viridiplantae > Streptophyta > Magnoliopsida > Gentianales > Gentianaceae > Gentiana > Gentiana macrophylla. The sequence goes on from CM047806.1 coordinate 31,718,812, forward strand.
TCAACTCGGTCTTGTTATCAATCCAAAGACTAATCCATAGCACACCCAAACCATAGACATACTTCAATCTTTACTAGTCTTCAAAGAAAGAAACCATATAAACATCTTCTACCAAACTTATAAGGCTTTTCTATGTACAAGAAACAACTTTTGACAAAGTGAGTTTATCAAAGAACTACAATTTTGTAGTCCAACAGTAAGACTGAGTTGTAAAAGAATTTATTTTTTTAGCAAAATACATACAAGAAATAAATGTTATACATACCTCACCTTGATTTCTGTAATAAAGGTAAGAATGGTTATAAAAGTCTCTTGAGGGCTGAAACTACTAAATAAGATAGCAATAAGAAATCTTGAGACATGTACTACAAAATGAAGGGTGGTTTGAACATGGTTCACGTGCATATAGTAAAACATTTGTTTAGATAACACAAAATGGATGACATATAAAATTTACCAATATGAGGCTACTTGTGATAAATCAATAAAATAAAAGTTCTCTGATTGTAGACATTTATTGCAACCAAAATATTATTCTAAATAACTCGCATTGAAAGCATTTTTCTTTCTCTTGAAGTAATTGGTATGATTGAATGCAAAAATAAATTTTCTTACTTCGCTGTTTAAGGATTCAACAAAATAGGTCTGAAAGTGGAAGAAGTTTCAAATCTTGTTCAAACATATATGTATATAATTATTTTATTTTATTTTATTTTTGTTTTGAAAGGAATGCCAACACTTTGTTAGTGAAAAGGATTCACAAAGCTATTTCTTCCAGTTTGATGAAGGAATGTTTAAAACAAGACAAAACGACTTAACACTTGTAGTAAAATTTTGTTAAGGAATACTTTTTAATAAATGAGTTGTAGGCTAAATTTATTTATCAAAATATAACTTTAAAAGACTTGCATGAGACTTAAAAGAGGTTTGACTACTTGCTTCTTCACAAGATTTCGTAAGGAAGCAAAAATGCAGTACTTTGAAAGTAATTATCGACATGACTTTTGAGTATATGTATATATATATATATACGTATTTTTCTAAAACAGTCTGGAACTATTAAATGACACTTGGGTACGAAATGGTTGTTCACATATTTTTACCAGAAGGCAAAAAGATATGTAATGAAAAACGGGTGTTTTTGAGAAAATTTGATTTTTCAACCGGTTATCAAAATGGTATAAAATTCTAACAAAAGAGTTGAGTCTTTAAACAAAAGTTGTGTGCACTAAAACATCTTGTAGGGGATGCATTGAAAGTAAACACTATGATGTAAAAGTAGGTTGCCCCGAAATAGCTAAACCTGGTACAGTTGAAATGATATGCACTTGCCAGTTCAAATAGTTTGAAGGATGAGAAACTTATTTTCCTTAAATCAAGCATTTGACACCATAAAAACATCTTCATACAAATAGAATAATAATAAAAAAATAAGATGAGATAAAAGAATGTACACACTTGAAAACAAACTTCAGACATTTAGAACATTTTACTAAGTTTCAAAAAATTCAAATGAATTATTTAGCTAGAACATGGGTTATAAATAGTATGGATGAGGAAACATTTGAAATTAGGGGGTAACCAAGTATGAAACCAATTGATTATAAAAGCGCACATCATCAAAGAAAATGTAGGATTGGAAAGTCACCATGTAATTGTTTCTTGTCACGTAAAGGTATTAAATCTACAACACTTAATACCTACCTACTAAACTTCTATTTTGGATAACAACTAAGTTAAAATTTTATGCTTCAAAGCCTTCCCCACACCTAAAACCTCACACCTAAACTTCCAAGGTGAGAGAATGTTGTCTAGCCTTTCATGAACAAGTATTTAAATGGTTTTGAAAGTTTAGGTACATACATCAACCATGAAATGATTGGCTTACACAAAACAAACCAAACTGATTTTGAACATGATGCATAAAGAAAAGTTGTAGGTATATAAGTTTTACATATGCTGCTCAAAAATCAAAAATTTCAAAAGCATAGGTTGGTAAAAATAATTATTTTCGCCGATCGCCGCAAGCTGTCAAAATGTCGAAATTTATAATCTGCATTGTGTTGTAGATTGTACTCAAACCAGAAATCATTTGCGCTTGGATCCAAAACCAAAATTGCAGAGCAGAACGTTTTCTACAACATATAAAAAATTCAAATCATTTGGAGGCGTTTAGCTTATTCAAAACAGATTCATAACTAAGAGTACTGCTGCAGAATTTTCTGAACAGAGTACTCCTCCTTGTTAAGCAATTTATGAACAATCCATATTGAAAACTAAGTTGATGCCAAAAGAGAAATTGTAGATAAGACAATTTTTTGAGTGGTTGAAAATTTACAGAATTTTTGAAACATCAGAAAGGATATTACAAGACATATAGAAACATGAACAAAATCATTACTCGTTTTGCATAACACCAAATTATAAAATAAAAGAAATGATTAAATCAAAATGTCGCAATAAGAAAACATTAAATCCTCCAAGAGAAATAGCAATGAGAGAAAAGTCCTGAAAGCTCCAAAAGAAGATAGGATTCTATTAAGGATCATAAAAGGAACAAACTTGAGGGCATCACATAAAAGATGTGAGCTTGGAACTCAACCTAACCTTCGCCTAAGAACACTCTTCACATGGACCTAGTGAAACCTAACCACGGTTTAAAGATCTTAGCCTTACGTAAATTTACCACCAATAACAAAAGAGAGATCGTAGGTTTCTAAAAGATCTAAGATACCTTATCTTAAGAATGTAAGCTTTGGTTAACAAAGAAACTTTTACGAGTTCCTCGCCATTCTCGAAGATCAAGGAAGGATCGGAATGGTTCTAAGTAGTCTAAAGAGATCTTATCTTTAAAAGGGAAACCTAGAAAAGCAAGGAACGCTTCTCTCTAATACCAACTATAACGCCCCGCTCCCGGATACCGAGCCCTTATCCGGAAGAGAACGTTCGGCGCGTATAACATTAAATAAATCCAATATTATACGCCACCTTCTACGCCGTCAGATCAAAATTAAAGCAACGGAAGCCCAAAAGGCTCGGGTAAAATCATAAATGCTACTGTAAGAGAATACAAACCGCCTAAGGGTAGAAAGGAAAAGCTTACAACAACGATATAGAGCTTACAACGCACGATGTTCCAAGAGAAAGATACAACACTTGTCTTACAAACTTGAAATAAAAGTACAACATAATCTAGTACAACATTTAATAGAAAGGTAAAAGAAAGCATCATCATGACATCAACGCTATCAAATCATCATCAAACTCCTCAACAAGCTCAAGGCTAACATGTTCGCCTTCTCACCCCAAAAGCACACAAAACAACATATGCAATTAAGGTAAGTACAAAGTACTTAGCAAGAGGAAGTTAAGCTAATGCATAATTAAGTCTTACAACAAAAGGTTCACAATATTATTATTAAGTTATCTTTGTGTGACCGACACAACTCTAGTGGTTCACTTCATGCTCATCAACATGTCATGACTAACTGCTTTCTAGCTTAACTTATCTTTGTTACATAGGCACTCAAAGGCACAAACGCATGGTGCTACCCACCATAAGGTATCATTTGCAACCTATCGCTGGATCACACCGATAGCCACGGGTTAAGACCCGATAGTGTGCACGCTCGCGAAGTCCCCTACAATTTAGCCATTTATAGGCCAAAGAGAGTTATTCACTTTATTTGACCGCCCACATACACCAAGTGCCTTACCAAGAGTGTTACGATGTTTAGTCTTTTAACTACACACGTACGTTCATTATTAATTGTTAACTAGCCACCTAAGTATTTTCAAGTAAGCTCCCTCACTTCTACTACTCTCTAAACTAGACCACTAGACACGGACACGACTCCAGCACATACACGCATATGGATGAATAGTAATTCAACAAAGCACAAGCCAATCATACTCTTCTGACGGTCCTGAACTTCAACTCCTCTGAAGAGTACATTCGGTGCCGGAACTAAACGCATCATAAGCTTAATCAAGGCTTGTTCATGTTCATTTAGTGTTATTAGATCAAGAGATAACATTTAGAACCCATCTCATAGCTTAAAGCACTCAAAACAACATTTAGATGTGGTCGGGGCGCCAACACCTTTGGGCACGCCAAAAATCGCTTCGAGACTTCACTAAACTCTCTGCTCAGTTTGAGGAGCCAAATCGCTTTAGAGTTCACGTAACTCTCTGCTCGTGCTTGGGGTGCCAAAATCTTTGGTGGGCGCTAAATCGACTAAAATCGCACTACATGCGCTTTCTCGCACTTTATCGACTCTCCGATCAAAACCAACCAAGTTTAACATCAAAAATTAATCCAAATAACATCAAAACATGTCCTAAACATGCTATAACACCTTGTATTAAAACAACAACACCTAACATGATTTCTAAACACAAATCATACCCAAAACACAACCTTAACACCATAAAACTTTAATTAAACATTAGGAAGAGTCTCTTAACTTATTAGCAAGCAAACCAAAGCAAATCCTTTAAAGGAAATCAAGCACTTATCCAAGACTTCAACGGAACCTAGTTGATCAAGCAATTTGAACAAGAAACAATGGTGATCAAAACTTCTAGACAACCGAAACTAAGAATAAGGAGGTTTGAACAACAAAACTTGAAGAACTCAAACTAGTGGCAAAACTAACCTTTCTCAAAACTCTAACTTTCTCGTATCATAAGGATTCTCTTCTCTCAAGGATCATGAATCTTTTCTCAAATCAAATTTATCAAGGATTGAATGAATTATGATGAAAGATCTCCTGAAGAGGTTTTGTTACTTTGAGAGAAATGTAATGTACTCTTTTCTCGAATAAAAGGTTTTCTCGACAACTTCCAACTCAAAAGGAAGTTTTATTCATGTAGGAAATAACCTCCAAGAGGTTATTGGCAAAAATAAAAATCCATTTTATTTCTTCTTTATTATTTATATATATATATATATATATATATATATATATATATATATATATATATATATATATACATACATACTTTAAATCCTTTAATTAAATAAAACAAAAATCTGATTTTTTTTTGTTAAAAGACTCTTTTGTCCTTTTCTGAAAAGTCGGGATGTTACAGATATATTGAATTCTATATGTCTCATAAAGATTAATAGTGTACAAATATGTTATGATCATTTTATTGTGAAACAAAAGTTCCCCACATACATGATGTAACCTTATTCGACTCGCGCATATTCACCCGTATGGCAAATTTTATGATTGTTTGATTCAGTTGTTTTGCAAGCTTGGAATAAGTGTACCGTTAAAGGTAGGGCAGGCTTTAGGCTTAAAGAAAAGCTAAAATCTGTTAAAGCTGCCCTTAAGAAATGGAGTAAAACTACCTTCAGCAACTTGAAAGTAGATTTGTTAAATGCTAGAAAGGAAGTTGATAAATTTGATAAACTTGTGGAAATTAAAACTCTCGACGATAGCGAAATTGAAGGAAGAGTTAAAGCTTTATCTTCTGATTTATAAAAAGATAGGTCATTGGAGAAAATGTTTAGGCAAAAATCGAGGGCTCGATGGATAAAGCCGAGGGTGATAACAATTCAAAATTCTTCCATTGCCTAGTGAGAGGGCGGAATAATAGAAACAACATCTCCGGTATGGTGTTTAATGGTAAATGGTGTGAAGATCCTGGTGTTATTAAAATGAGGCAAATTCGCTTTTTCAAAAACCAATTTCATGAATCTAACAAAAAAGACCCTCCTTCCACTCACATCTCTTTAAAATTGCCAAGTGACTCAAGGCATCTTGAGAGACCATTCTCGCTGACGGCGTGAAGAAAGATGTATGGGATGTGGAAGTAATAAGGCTCCCGGTCCGATGGCTTTACTTTTGGTTTCTTTAAGGCGAATTGGTCTCTACTTGAAGACGATTTAATGGAATGTGTTCATGATTTTGCCGCTTGTGAAGGATAGAAAAAGGTCGCAACTCCTCTTTATTGCTCGTTCCCTAAAAGCCAATCCGACGTCATTTTCGCACTACATGCACCTATTAGTCTCATTGATCCATTTATAAAATCATCTCTAAGTTGTTAAATCAATGACTTAAATGTGTGGTTCATTGCCTGATTAGTGATTGCCACCGCTTACTTAAAAGGAAGACAAATATTGATGGAGTTTTGATCACTAATGAGATGATAGATTATGTTAAAAAGGAAGAAAATCAAACCCTTTCTTTAAAGTCGACTTTGACAAAGCCTTTGATTCAGTTGAATTGGAATTTCTTGACTCTATCATGATTCAAATGAATTTTGGGAAAAGTGGAGAAGTTGGATAAAAGAATGTTTGTCATCGCCAAAGTGTCAATTTATTAATGGCAAATTCTCCTCGTAATTCGAATTAGAAAGAGGAATCGATAAGTGACCCTTTTCACATTTTTTATTCCTTTTGGTTGTCGAATCTCTTAATGTTCTTGTACAAACCGCGTTAATAAACAATTGTTGAAAGGAATTGAGATCGAAAACAGCGGAGTTAGCGTCACTCATTTGCGCTTTCTTCGATGATGCGATTTTCTTTGGTATTTGGGATAAGACTAATTTGCTGAACATGGGTAGAATTCTAAAAACTTTGCCGACATTTCTGGGTTGAATATAAATTTTGGAAAGAGTAGACTTTTTGGGCTAAATGTTTCTGACTTTGATTTGGCTACTGGGACTACAGATCTCAAGTGTACATCGGGTATATTTCCGTTCACTTATCTAGGCTTACCTGTTGGGATGAATATGAAAAAAAGGCAGCTTGGCAACCTATTTTGGACAAAATTAATAACAAACTAGCAGGTTGGAAAGCTCGTCTACTCTCAATTGAAGGAAGATTGACTTTGCTTAAAGCGGTGCTTGGTAGTCTACCGGTGTTCTTTCTCTCTATTTTCCATGCTCCTAGATGTGTCATTGATACCATTGAGAGATTACGTGCTCGCTTTTTTGGGGGGGATTGAGAGAAAGTAAGCTTGATCTCTTGAATCAAATTTTGAAACACAAAACTTTGAGGCTTGGGGGTCGGGGTATTAGGGGACAAAATTTGGCTTTGCTTGGAAAGTGGTGGTGGCGTTTAAGTCCGAGGAGGAGCCTTTGTAGATAAGTGATGGTAGCTTTGCAAGGTGAAATGGAGGGTTCGGGTGAGAGAGGGAGTAGGATGGTTAAAGGGAAAGTGTGAGAGCTATTGTCTCAGGTTTGGGGAACAAATAGATAGTGGGGGATCCATTATTTACGCCACATGTGAAGAAAATCGGAAATGGGGCGGATACCAAATTTTGGGAGGACAACCCAAGGGGCAAGGGTGTCTTAGAAATATGTTTCCTAAACTGCTTAGACTAGCTGCTCATAAAGATGCAATGGTGAGGGAAGTGGGACTTTTGGAGGAGGTTCTTGAGGTGGAGAAGTGATCAAAGCAGGGAGCCGAGAGGAGGGAACTTGGGGAGATCGATAACCTTACTCTTATTATCTTGTTTTTCCATCACTACAGTACCAAAGATATGCATTAATGGAACATGTCTACTTCGGCTCTTTTTCGGTTTCCAAACTTAAACACGCAATTCTTGGTTCCAATGCGGTCGGTAGCATTTATGACAACATTAGTTGAATAAGTCTCTTCCTTCGAAAGTCAACATCTTCTTCCTGAGAGCATCTCTAAAACAGACTTCCTACCAAATCCAATTTACTAAGAAGAGGTGTAAGTCTACCATGCTACAAGTGCCCTTTTGCCGACGGTTGATGAAGAAGGTTTCCACGCCCCACTTAGTCGCCTCTTTCTCAAGGAGTTTGGAGCATGGTTCTCAATTGGTGTAAATTCTCGGGTGTACTTCCGGCCCTATGGAATGATCTCTCGCTTCTAAAAATGAATCACACGCGAATCGCCAGATAACATGATTTGGGATGCTATAAGAAAAGTGACATTATGGACGCTTTGGTTAAAAAGAAATGATATGGTTTTTAACCATAAAAATTTCGATGTTGCAAATTGTGTTTATGATATTCAATGAGATGCTTCGAATGGGTTTCGTGTCGATGCTTTAAATTCAACCTGAGAGGGACTAAATGGAAACTTGATCCTTTACTACTATTTTTCGTAGTTTGCGGTCTTGTTTCTAGTTTTGGGGCTGTTTTTGTTTTTTCGATTGGTTTTGTTGCACTTCACTTTCACGAATATTTTTCTAATAATAAAATCTTTCTTTGGTTGTTCAAAAAAACAAGATCTTAGTTGTGTGCATATGTGTTCCTCAAAAAAATTGTGTGCATAAGTGTAAAATTCTAATCTATTAAGATTTAAGATTGAATTTGATACATTAACCACCGTAAAATTTACCCACATGTATATGCACATATATTGTAACATCCCAAATTTTTGGGTTGATACCTTGATAGCAAGTTGATATGTAATATCCCGATTTTTAGTCGACAATATAAGATTTGAGAACTAATAAATTACACTATGAAATGAATTATATGAGATTTATTAATTTATTTATATTATATGTGTGTATAATTATTTTGACTAATTGTTTAAATATTGTATAGTTAACAATCATCTATAATTTGTCTAATATACGTGGGCATTATTTTCAACTCATTTATGATATGAATAGAATTAAGTATATATATAGACACGTATAAAAAAACATGTACTTTTTAGTAGGATATTTAATCTCTAAATTTTTCATACACATGTGGTCAAGTCAGTAGCACGTATTATGCTGTCATTCAATGTTGAGCGTTTGATTATTCATTACCAATTAATTACCATAGAATGTATTGGTTGACTGTGCATTTAAAATCATGCATATATTTATGCGCATACTACGTAGTATTTCCTTTCTGCATGTGTTATTGATATAAATTAATGTAATACCTTTATTCCATTTATTTTTACGGTTTCAAATGCAAAGGATCAGGTGGAAATACTACCCAATTAATTGCTTTTAAGACAGAAACGGAATAATGAGCTTAAAAGGTGGAAATCAAATGCAAATTATGCACAGCCACCCACATATATATATATATATATATATATATATATATATATATATATATATATATATATGCATGCATGCCTTTCACCACCACCATATATCCACCATTTTAGTTTACTTACCACGATTATCTTGTAAAATCCTTTAATTTGTACAACTTTTTACCTTTCTTAAATTGACCTTCCGCTTGATGCCATCGATCTCGTCAACGGTTTCAAACTACCTACAATACATTTCATCACATAAACTTTTCTTTAACCGTATAACCCACTTCAGTCACTTGGTAGGAGCAAGGTAGCTCGTAGTTATTATTGAATGAGAGGCAGATGATTTGGGCTATTGACTTGAAGATGGAGCAACATTGCCGGATAAGGGATTATATGGGTGCACAACTTTTCTTGGGTTTTAGGCGTATAATATTGGTTGATGTTATATATTTGATAGTGACTCGATTAAAGCGCCAGCTTATTTTACGTAAAAGCCCAAAGTGTGTTTGCTTTAAAGATTTTAATCGAATATATTATATATTATATGTATTGACGATATGCGCTTCACTCTCTCCACGCTGTCGCCTATCTGGCCGGCCATCACATTATAAAATAACTCCAAGATATCCATGTCGATGCCTGTGCTCGGCGCCAAGCGCCATCATATAAAAGCCAAAGCTTACGACCATCGATCGTCAACGATCGAAAGCAAAGGTGAGATGACAAGTCCATAAGATAGAGTCCACACCAGCCTAGCAAAGCAGGGGATAACGAGTCTGTAGTCGATCACCACAGGTCGGAAGTATCGACTGAGGACGTGGTCCACACCACCGCCCGTGCCCACCCACGTTGATAGCTTGGCAAGGGTCAAGGCCCATTTAAGCGGTAAAGGTGACAATAATACAAGCTTCGACTTAACCTTGGTTTGTGCAAGTATGATCACTATAAATACCCCATTTCAGAACTACGTAGGCTTGATTCCTCGAACCTAACAGATACGTGAGGCAATCCAAGATACGCTTTTGACTCACCAAGCAAACCTAAAAATCCACCACCTCATTCCTCTTTTGGCATTAGGGTTCTTGTGTGTTCATCACTAGATTAAATTAGTGGCTCAAATCATTAAGGTGACATAATTTGTCATCGCTATTGGCGCTAGAAGGAGGGCCTTCTATTGATCGAATAACTCAAGAACACGATGCCTCCCAAGAAAACCAGATCCAAAATCAGATTCAAAGCAAATGATCAAGGCTCCTGTGATGAACGAGCCGATCGACCCTGATATGCAAGGAGATTTAAGATCCCGCCTTGGATCTTATTCAACACGATCCTCGCCAAGAGAAACAGGGGGAAAAAGATCCGCTTTGAATCTTGTTCAGAGACCCACCAACCGTAAAAGCAAGCCCTTGCTCCGTAATATCGGGTACTTGCGCATCGGGCCAAGCGGGGCAAATTTGGAGGTGATGTCCAGTGATAATAGCCGAGGCGCTGCATAAAGACGGGCGCAGCAGACGCGCCCGTAAAGAAGCTATGGCGGAAGGTGGCCGTAAAGAAGTTGTGGACAAACCTAAATGCACTCGAGGAAGAAATAAGCGCATCATCTAGCTCGGTGGAAAGGAAGAGACGCGAGATCCACCAAAAACACCAGAGAGGGGATGATGACAGCGCTAGGGAGGAGTTGAATGCAATTTTGGGAAAGAGTCAAGTGTCGCTGTGGCTCGAGTCTCCCTTCACGAAGGAGATCGAGAGCTTTCCTAAACCCTGCCGGGTTTAAGATACCAAAGATAGAACCTTATGATGGCACCACCGACCCGGAGGACCATCTCCACAGTATCTCGCCTCAAATGAGGTTGGATGGGCTCCCGATGCAATGCGCTGCCGGGCATTCGAGACACTACTCGTAGGTCGAGCAAGAGAATGGTTCACGGCTACGACCGTAGTCGATCTCCGCTTTGCCATGCTCGCTCGCCGAAAGTTCCGAGATGCGCGATAGTCAACAAGAAGTTTCATCTGAGTGCCACGCACCTCGCGAACGCGAGGCAAAGAAAGAGATGAGACGGTGATGGAATATTTGAAGAGGTTTAATCTCGAGGCCATGCAGTGTCAAGGACGCAGATGACCGACTTCCGATCACATCGCTCGTAGGGGCCGCGTAATACTAAGTTGTACATGAAGTTGAGCAGGGACGCACTTTACATACCATGGACGAACGTGTCAATGTGGTGCATAGATTTTGTCAAGGGGAAGAGGCGCTAAGGCGCGCACACCCAACCGATTGATGGAATCCAAGAAGGACACCCGAGGTCCGGTCAGAATCACCCAAGAGGCGTGATGTCGGTAGTAAGCCATCGGTTCCGGGATCGAATCGACACGCCCACCTCGCACTGTAAAGGGCAAGAAGGGACCTCACGAGATAAGGACTTTATCCCACTCAATCGACTCTCGATCCGAGGTGTTGTCGATTATGCTTTCAAAAACTTGGCGAGAAACCGCCACCGCTGAAAAGCCTCGAGAAAAGAGGAATGCAAGCAACATCGTGATTTTCACGAAGACATAGGTCATACAACAGAGGATTGTATCGACCGAAAAGAGATATCGACGCCGCATTCGTGAAGGGAAGCTAGACGGTTGTTGATGTATCTCGTATGATGGGCCCAGGGGCGAGAATTTAAGAGGAAAACTCCGATCAAGACAGAACCGAGGTCGAGATGTCCAGAGACGGCGGGATCGGTCACCTCGCAGGAATCGATCCTCGTGTCGAAGGAAACAACAGAGAGAATCTTGGTCGAGATAGATATGAAGATAATCGACCACCAACTACGCCAACACAATCTTTGGTCCCGTGAGAGTGATAAAGACTGCATCAACAAGAGCCACTTTGTAGCTCGAAAGAGCGCAAACAAATTTAGATTCACAAATGCATGGTCGGATATGGCCCTCGAGATGATATCCCCAAGTCGAGGAGAGTCATAGCGGGCGGTTAGTTATCGAGCGCGCTTTAGCCGAGCCCGCGTATCGAGTCAGTCGTGGTCGATAACGGAGTGCAAAGCATGAACATTATATATCACTCGGCGCTTCAAGCGATGAAGTTGAAAGAGAAGGATCTAGCCCCCCATAGCGCCTCCCCTGCTTGGATTCACCGACAAGCGCCCACCCTATGGGCTCGATAAAGTTACTCACGATAGGCCAGTGATGGCGAGTAGAAGGACACTTGAATTAAGTTATGTGGTGGTCAAGGCTCCTTCTCGCTATAATGTTATCCTAGGACGACTCGCGCTTCTTCGACCAAGCGGCTATCATATCGACTTTTCATAATAGTATGAAGTTTCCACTAGAAACGGTTCCCACGGCGTAAAAGCCGAGACGCTGAAGTCGCTTCGAGTTGTAACTCGCTGTCATGAATGGGAAGATGGCGGTTCAACAAGTTTTAGTCGAGGAACTGATTCCAGAGGAAGAAGAGGAGAAGAGTTGGGTCTCCAGCGATGCAGCTTGAAAACGTCCGACTGGAAGGAGAGAGACGATCAATGCGCGATAAGTCGGGATTTGGATCCCAGAGAAAGAAAAAAATGTATTGGTTAAGCTTCTAATCGAGTTCAGAGACATCTTTGCTCGAAAGCCACCGACATGCCGGGTTATCTACACCGACATCGCGTTCATAAGCTTGAGATTGACCAAAGCAAAAAGCCACCAAACAAAAAGAGGAATTTTGGCGTCCGATCGACTTGAAGCTATAGAGTTGAAGTCGGCAAGCCATCGGCGAAACAAGATAAAGAAAGAGGTATTCTATCCCGAATGGCTAGCTAACCCAAAGTTTGGTTAAGAAGCCTCACGGGAGTTGGCGATGTGTGTGGACTTTACAGATTTGAACAAAGCGTGCCCAAAAGACTCAGATCCACGCCCAAAATCGACAAAGTTAGTAGATTCAACCATTGATTTTGAAGTTTTTGGTTTCTTAGATGCATATAAAGGATACCATCGATCTTAATGGATCCTCTAGATGCGGAAAACAAAGATTTATTACAGATTCGGCACCTTCACGCTATGTGACCATGCCATTCGACTAAAGAATGTCAGGGGCAACATACCAGAGGGCAATCAACAAGATATTTGCAAAACAGATTGGTAGATGTATGGAAGTTTATGTAGACGACTTGCTCATCAAGAGTCGATCTATAAGACAATACCTGGTCGATGCTCGAGAGGTTTTTGAGGTGTTGAGAGAAACACAGATGAGGCTAAATCCAAGAAGTGTACTTTTGGAGTCAGTCGGGTAAATTCTTGGGTTACATGATTTCAAGGACGGATTCGAGCTAACCCGGATAAAATTGATACACCAAGAATATGCCCGCACTACTTTAAATGTCGAGAAGTACAAAGGCTCACGGGTCGAATGGCAGCCTCAACAGATTTCTATCGAGATCCGCATTGGTGCACTTCCATTTTTCAAGATACTCCGAAAGGCCACCTTTTCACTGGATGATGAATGTCGACACCTTTGAAGAGTTGAAGACTTATTTGTCCGAGTTACCTACCTTAACTTCACCTCGAGACGGGAAAGATCATAGTTTATTTGGCGGATGCGCGGAGCAAGTGAGTGCGTCCTGGTTCGAGAAGGGGCACATGGCCAAGTGCCAATCTACTTTGTCACATAAGGCTTTGCATGGCCCCGAGGTCCGATATTCGCCACCGAGAAGTTAGCATTATGTCTTGTTCATGCCTCGAGAAAGTTAAGGCCCCTATTTTCAAGCTCATCCCATTGTGGTTATTACCGACCAACCACTAAAACAAATATTGGCAAAACCCGACACCTCAGGTCGATTGGCAAAATGGGTAATAGAAATGGCCCAAAGATGATATCGAGTTCGCCCTCGGATCAAGATAAAAGCACGTGCCTTAGCGGATTTTCTAGTCGGGCGGATCTCCGCCCAACTCGATCAAGAAAAGCAAAGGCCGAGGAAAATGGACTTTCAAGTCGATGGCGATCGAGTAAGGAGGCGGGAGGAGTGGTCTCTTCAGTAAGCCCGGCGCGGCGCAGGAATTTCCCTCGCCTTCGCTTTCGACTTCAAAGCAACGAACAACGGCCGAATATGAGGCTATGATTACTCGTTTAAAGCTCGCTTTGAAGCCGGGTGTCGAAGATTTGTCGCTTACAAGACTCACGCTGACTAGTGGTCAATCATGTTAAAGCGGAGTATGAGGCTAAGGAAGAGACCATGAAGAATTACTTAGCAGCTTGTCCAAAGCCTCATACTAAAATTCGTAACGGTTCAATTGAGCAGGTGTTCCCCGAAGTCGTAACAAGAGAGCCGATGCGCCTCGGTTGGCCTCAAACTTCATGTCAAGTAAGAAGGTTCTAGTCGAGTTATCGACCGATAGGAGTTACATCGAGATGAGGCCCAAACCGATTACTCAAAGAGGCCACATGGATGGACTCGATCGCCTTTTATCTAAAAGACGGAATACTACCATCCGATAAGGTGCAATCTAGAAAGGTTCGACTCAGTCCACTCGATGCGCTTTCTTCGGCGACATCCTCTATCTCTCATCAGCCAGCACAAGATATGAACGCCATCTCGCCGCGATGGCCGCTTGATCAATGGGGGTCGATATTGTAGGACCTTTACCTCGAGCCCGGAAATCTCAGATTCGTGGTCGCTGCGGTGGACTACTTCACAAAATGGGTAGAAGTTAAGGCTTTGCCCGACATCCGAGCCGCAACCATTAAAAATTCTTATGGGTCGACATCCTC